>OZ012708.1:37274414-37874414 GCA_963942595.1 Cylloceria caligata
ATAGTTACACACTTGGTGCACATACACTGAGCTTTAATATGGCGTTCCTCACTACATCTTCCCGCTATACGGGCTTAAACTATGCACATGCAGCGCCAATAGTCCTAGGGATTCCCAGGGGATTAGTATACTTCTTGACCCGGCTAGGCACACACATATATACATACATGTATTAGGTACTCGAGTGCTATCTACTTTTTGAACGCGCCTATACGAAATACCAGCAGTTGTGGAATCAGTGACGCACGGATAAGAAGCTAGGATATATTAACGAAGTTTCTGTAGTGCAGCTGGTAAAATGAGCACTATTTCGACTGATTATACATAGTGAATTCTACATTCCTTCTATTTCAACATAATTACTACCAGATATGTTTTTTATTCTATCAATTTAATTATTTTTCTATAATAGTAACGACAGTTATTTATGTCATTGTAGATGTATATTTGCTTTTTTGTTTGTTATACATTTTTTAAGTCCTGCTGAATGGGAATAAATGTTGCAGTTTTTATCATTTCATGAATATAAATAAAATTTCGATAGATTAACTTAATTTTTATTGCGTCGATAATCATTTAATTCAATTCATCGAGCATTAGTTTTGATATTCCCAAAAGAAGGGAGTCAGTTCAAAATGACATACAGAAATATCATACTTGTTCGGCTGCTAATTATATAAGAAAAAAATATATAGCGTTGATCCCTAAAACAAAGAATCTTTGGTCATGTGGCATAAGCATTTACCTTTTTTTGGGTTGCTTGGAATAACGTGATGTATTTTTGCATTCTACACACTTTTCCCGTAACTCAAATATTCCCAAAAAATGATAAGTTAGGTGTAAGTTGTATCCTTCTGAAATGAGTAGCTTTTTTGCTCTTCAAATTGACGACACGCCGTAGACTTAAACGGTGATTTTTTAAATTATTTTCATATATTAACTACAATTTTACTAAATAACAAAAAAAACCTCAGTCATTTTGGAAGAATACATCTTGTACACAACTGAGATTACTAGGAATACCAGTTCTCTGTAAAGTGTGTAGAATGTAAAATACATTATTCTATTTTTTGCTCCCGACTACCTGTAGGATAAAAAGAAGGGAGTGCTTACGTTTCACTGGCATGGCGCGAAGAGGCCAGTTTTCGTGTCCAATGTTCTCCGAATCAACTTAAGATGTTTTAGGAGAACTTGGTATACAAATTTTGTACATGGTAACCTTCTTTTCGTCTTAGATTGTATATATTAGGTGAGGTTTCGGAAAGATAAAAGCATTTTTTTTTAATCTATGAGAAGCACCGTTATATATATCGAAATGCCACAAGATGGCCGTCTCTCCTATTATAATCGTTCATACGTACCTATATAATAATAATACGTACCTATATAATAATAATAATAATAATAATAATAATAATAATAATAATAATAATAATAATAATAATAATAATAATGATGATGATGATGATGATGATGATGATGATGATGATGATGATGATGATGATGATGATGATGATGATGATGATGATGATCATGATGATGATGATGATGATGATGATCATGATGATGATGATGATGATGATCATGATGATGATGATCATCATCATCACCATCATCATCATCATCATCATCATCATCGACGGAAAATGGATGTCTGAAATCGCATTGGTCTGAAATTGGCTCGTTTCAAATAGCTAAACAGGCATTGAAATTCGCTGTTTCAATGCAGGTAATACTCGTATGAAAAAAAAGTTGCAATCTCGAGAACGGTGGGACATATAAAAGTAAATAGAAAATAAAGAATTATTAAAAAAATTAAATGATCCCGCATGCAAAGGAACAAAGTTCTACATAACAACAAAAAATTTATAATTTTTTTATTATGCGTAGCTTCAAAGATTACTTTACGGTACGTGGCTCAGGTTGCAAGGCCGCATGGTGAGTGCTGTAAGACGCGAGGGAGACATTCCGACGGCATAAATATCGATCAGTTTCGTACATATACACAAACACACACGCGCGAACCTTTTGTCTTATACTATACGCGAGTGAGATAGCGCTAACGGAAAAATTTGTAAACATTATTATCAATTAAAAAAAAAAAAAATTTTTTTTATCAAATTTGGGCATTTTTCTTCTTTTTTAAGATCCTGAAGTTATGTATAATATTTATAATAGAAAAAATCACCCATTATTTTTGAACTTTCTTTACGTTATTCGAGAGACGACACCTTAAAGTACTTTGAGGAATTTTTAAAGGTTTATTGACAAATACAATGTTTCGTATATAATAACTTGGAAAATATCAATGATAACAATATTGCCTATGGTGAAAAATCAATATGTTGATACCACAATTTAAGCACAATTTTTCAAATTTTAAAAGTATTGAAAACTGTATTGGATACAACAATTGTTATGTCAAGTTGCGTCATGATGGAAAAGCGCGTTACTCGGCGAATTCGAGAGGATCCCTATGACAAGATATTAGGAAAAAAAGTCACCCGGAAGTAAGGAGACCGGAAATATGTCTCAAGAATAAAAACAAACTCCAATTATTTAAAAATAAATGTTATGTTGAAACAATAAATAGTAACCAAATTGTTATTCCTACATTTTCAATTATTTTAGTCGCAGTCGATTTTAGCGTATCCCAGAATGCGCCACATAGAGGTAAAGTCTGCTTCGCATTCTGTGTGTTTGCGTGCGTGTGTGCGCGCGCGCGCGCGTGTGTGTGTGTGTGTCACGTTAACCGGGGGGGGGGGGGGGGGGGTAACTGAACAAAACTACTATTTCTTATGTGGAAATATATTCTGTTCGGCTATCCCGCAGAATATACCCTTAGAATGTACCCTTAGAAGCGTAATTTAAGACGACCGTGTCAGTCTTGTTGACTGTTATATGCCTGACGGTGGGAAACAGATAGATCCAGTGAATTGAGCAGTTTCCACTCACCACCGTGAACTCAATATCTCCGGGAAGACATTTTCCGGTTGCTTTTTCGGCAACGTTATTTCCGGTGAACTTTACCAAGGACCTTTCTTCAGGGGGATCTTTTTGTTTGTATGACCTGGGCGACCACCTGTAACTGACGGGTTAAAAGTAAATTAGAAGTTAAATAAGAAAGTGTTATTTCTTACAATCATAAAAGCATCTTCTACGCCGATAAGACCGTTATAATCACAACCAGACTAGAGATCTAACTAGGTCAGAGCTGTCTCGGTCTTAGCCTCAGTCTTAGTTGTCTCACCCGAGTAAAGCAAACATTTGACAGGGATGCTTCACAATAACGAAGAAGATTGCGTCAGCGGCCAGGATAAGTTTGCATAATTAAGGCCTCCTTTGAGCCCAAAGATCAGTTGTCAGCATTTAATATTAGTACCAGCAACATTCTCATGTGCGACTCTCAATTTCACTCTTATACTCAATTACGGGAGATTAATAAAGATTTTTTAACTTTTTTAAATCATTAAACCTACGTTGCTTATCCATTGAGGGAGCTTTGTTGTCGTAAAAACATTTTTATTCGAGAATTGAATGTCAGCATACTTAAAATACGCTTGATAACTCGGAAATCATACCCAGAAAAAATATATGCTGCGTGAATGTGTGTGCGCGTAACGGGTAATAAAAAATAAAATCGACTATTTGTCCACCACATATACTATACCACATCACAACTCTACCAGAGAACAAGTCTCCCGCTTCATCTCTACCCGAAATAACAGCTCTCACATCTCTACTTGAAAAAGTCCCTAGCGTATCACAAGTCTCCGATATTACAACTCTCCCAGGTGACAACTCTCCGTGCGATATAAATTCACCCGGATGAAATAGAGTAACCCGTCGGTATTATCCTGTGTCGATATTATCGATATAAGAATTTATGAAGCGGGGCGACGTAGGGGAATTTTCTATATGACATTCGAAAAAATTAATACGCTGGTGTACACAGTATTTAAACAAACCTGAAAAGTTGAATCTTGCATAAATAATTTCCCTATGTGCCCTTCGAAAATATCGACGATACCGACATAGGATAATACCGGGTTACTCGCCGACGGGGACTTTTAATGACTCTTGAGGACTGATTGATTCGGGTGAATTTATATCGCTCGGAGAGATGTATTCCGGGAGAGTTGTCATCTGGGAGAGTTATAACATGGGAGAGCTGTAAGACGGTAGAGATGTTTTCAGGTAGAAATGTGAGAACTGTTATTTCAGGTTAAGCTGTTATCTGGTACAGTTGTATTATAATAGAGATTGAGCGGGAGATTTGTTTTCTGGTAGACTTGCGATGTGGCAGATCTGTATCTGGTAGATATGTAAATGTGCCGGTGTCTATAGTACAAAACTGGCCATAAGCGATGCCATTTGGCTGCGTGCACATAGCGAATAACTTGAGAACGGCCTGAACTATTGGGCTAAAATTTAAAATATAGGCGGACCAGTTACTCTCTTTTCATTAAAATATATACGTCCATTAAAATTTTATGAAACTTCACATTTCGTTTCTTTTTAATGAAAAACGACGAAAATACGCCAATTAGAGCAAAATTCAAAGTATCGGGCTGCAGTTTTTTACAAAAGGGAAGTCACGCTGTAGATTGGTTGGTTTGCATTTCGACAAAATTGGCAAAGGGGTCAAAAGTAGAAATTAAAAAAAAAGTACATTAGATGATTTCACTTTTATAACTCGCGAATGGCTACAACGATTGGATTGAAATTAGGCTTTCTGGCGAATCAGTTACTATCCTTTTACTGTAGCAAGTTTAATTGGAATCGACAAAGTTACTCTATCAAGATTAACATTTTTTCCAAAAAATATAAACACCTTATCTCGTGTAAATTCAAAAGCTGTCGAGCTGAAACTTTCTACACAAGTGTAATTACGAGCAAGATTAGCTAGTATTAATTTTGTCTCGAACTGGTAGTGGGTACCAAAAGT
This sequence comes from Cylloceria caligata, assembly GCA_963942595.1. Classification (NCBI taxonomy): domain Eukaryota; kingdom Metazoa; phylum Arthropoda; class Insecta; order Hymenoptera; family Ichneumonidae; genus Cylloceria; species Cylloceria caligata. Next base: position 37,279,363 of record OZ012708.1, read on the forward strand.
TGTCAAATTTGCCATTCTTCAAAAAGGTTTGACTCGCTAACTTCTACAAAATTTGAGCGCATAGGCTATCGTATACAGTTTTTAAATAAACCTGCAAAGTAGAACATTGCACATTGATTCCACATTACTATTTACCTCAAATCTATCTCTATAGGGAAACCAAAATTAATCGAAATATTTCCTCATAGAGGTGACTTTATAAAATGTAGATAATAATGAGGAAACAATGTTCTTCTTTACAGGCTTGTTTACAAAATATTGTAGAAATTTCCCAAAATGTGTAAAAAGTCGAAAAATCTATTTAGTCTTATCCTGAATTATCGAAAAAAAACTATCTCTTTTCGGAATCAAATGCAGATTGACATAAATTGAGTACATTTCAACGAACCTTCCTGCTGTTCAGCTTGCAGCTTAAGAATTTGATCAGATTCACAAGTTTGACTCGCAGAGAAAAATGCTCTCAGCCCCGACAACGACCATAAAAACTGTCTGAGAACCAGGACTCAATATTAAAAATAAAATATTAAGATATATTTACTGAATAGACGACTGATGTAGCCAACCTCATGTGAGGTTGGCCTATTTTATTTTTTTTCAGTTTCCATTCGCAAGCCGGCCCAGAATATTAATACGGGATTCTTCACGTTACCTGGATATAGAGTTGACTACCTGCAATAATACAAAAAGTAGAAACGCAACACGATTAGATGCTCGAGAATATTCCTGAGCGAATAGGGTGAAAAAAGTGTTAACTAAGCCCTTAGGTCAAAAACAAGTTGTAGTGGAGCCACACGAGAGTCGTGAGGTATAAAGAAGTTGACACAGTTTTCCATAGATTGAGGAGAATTAGTTGATTCGTGGGAATTAATAACATTTTTTTTTGGAACGAACATATTGGGTAAGGGTTTTTTAAACCATTTTGAGAAGATTTTATCTTCACGACATTTTTAACATCGTTTTGGTCTCTGATTTTTTTCGTCGTGTTGGAGCAGTGTTAATGTTCTTTAACTTCAATTTTTTAATTTAAACATGTGTTTTTACTGAATCAGAAGAGTTGGGTTCGTGCCTGAGGGAATCGTGCCGGGTGAAAATATTTTTTGAAATCTCCAAGTCGATACTTACAAAATACTTCCTCCAAAATTTCACCTAAAGCACTACGGGCCTCTATGATAAGCTATTTTTATTAACTTTTGCTTCCTCATAGAGGGAGCTTTGTGCGTTATGTTACATTTAGAAGAAGCAAATTACAAGTTTCACCTTGCAGTTTGCACTCCACTTGTTTTTTTCTAGTTTCACGTTTTTCTTCTTCTGGTTTCGAGGTTACCAATATTTTTCTAAATATAAAAAATTTCATTAAATCAACATATCTTCTTTATACGTTTAATCTCATACCAAATATCCCTGAATATTATTACGAACGAGATTGCAGGTTTAACTTGTTTCGTCATATATTTTGAAAGTAGATGCAATTAAAAGTTGGATAATTCAAAGTGCTATAAAATCCAAATTCTTCTACCGATCTTCACCAACTTGACAATCTAGTACCACTGAATAGTTCATTCCTGTAGAATGTAAGTAAAATGTAAGTTCAACTGGTCAAAGTTGATTGAGTTGGAATGACAATTTATCAAAACCGTTATAATTGGTGTCAAACCCGAAACTCTTCATGAATTCGGCTCAAATTCAATACCAATCGTCCTTGAATACTAATTTTTTATATTTATTTAGCACGATATCTCAACATTTGCGTAAGCTACACTGTTTATAGACATTTTTCGAAAAATTCAAAATTCCAAAAAATTTGTGCCGCTGTATAAATTTTTATAAGTTTTGAAAAAAAACAAATAGATCATGCTGCTTTATTTGTTTGCAGAATTTCAGTGCTACAGGTCAAATCTTTTTTGAGTACACACGCATTTCGGCGTACAATTTCAAACACACGCGCCCATCCGACATTTTTTGTAAATGTCTTTTAAAAGTTAGCGTATTTCCAAACATGGCAAGTTTCATATGTTTTGATATCCATTGTCAATTTCAGCCAAATATAATACCAAGCTACCTTGGTCGTAACTACACTTGTATAGAAAGCGAGGTAGAAAGTTTCAATTTAACTGTTTAAACTTTATGCGAGTAAACGGTTAACAATTAAGAAAAAAAAGTTAACTAACGCGCTCGAAAATGCATAAAAATTGACGAATTTTTAAATACACAACTATCGACTGGAATTTATTTCTTTTATAAATTATGTTTCGAGAATATATTGATAAACATATTGTATAAATATTATTTTTAAATGTCAAAAAATGGCCGACTTATTATGTGCGCAAACTCTATATTGAGTTGACACGACGGTTGGTTTGAAATAATGAAATCTTATTTTCTTATTCTATGATATAATATCTACAAAGTACCATAAGATTTTTTGATAGGATAAACCATTTGCTTATGATACATTTAAAAAAAATTGATCTCAACTTTCATCTTGCTTTCATTTGCACAATAATAATTGTTCTTCTAAAACGCTAATGCTTCTTTGTAGATATTTTATCCGGCGCTTGTTTGATAATTTTTCTTAGATTTAATATCTTGTGTTCATAATTTGTCTTATAATCGACTGAACTAGGCAACGAAATGACATAGTCTGAAAAGGCGTGCTAAAGGTGTGTGAGAGAGATAGCGCCATAAAGGATCGCGAGAGTGAGCGCACCAAGTGTCATGGTTTCACATCATGAAGTGAGTCTTCCGTCTCCCCTTAATGCGATGTTCGAACGAACAAAAAACGTTTAAAGCAGTTCAATAATGTTTATTTTGGTTGACGCACTTTTGCAATTTTCGTCGGGAGTCGAGACAACATTGGTGAAGGCAACTTTTTTTTCCGTCATGTCTATGATAAATAGTCTATAAAGACAAATATAACGAACGAAATGTTGTACATTCAAAATCAAAATATCGCTTATACGCCCACTATTATGCCGCAATTTGAATATCATATAAACCACCTAAAGATATATTATGAAAATCTCCTCACGTATCTTCGCGGCGGTGTACAACCTTACGATGTAAATCCCTATTTCTAATGTTTATTGCAAAAATGCTTTATTGTGCTTTTATAATGATTGTAATTAGCGTTTGTAAGGTTTATGTTTGTATGTATTAATTTTTTCTAAATACATATTTGTTCTGTTGAACCTACTTTTGTTGTTCTATTTTTTTTTTTTGTTTCTAGGTATTTTGGAGTTTGATGTTTCGTCGTGTATACTTAGCGTTGCCGAGGAGAGTTCATCTCGTCATGTTGCGTTCGCTTAAGGAAAATAATTAGTATTCCTTTAGAAAAATTAGCCATTAGTATCGTTGAAATAATATTTTTAAGTGTTATCAATCGTATAGTTTCATCCACTTTACTTAAATTGCTTTTAGTTTTTGTATATGCCAAAACAAGATTATTAGGAAGTTTAACTTCGTTTACATGAAAAAAAATTTCGAGATTTTATTGTGAGGATATTTTAACTTGTCTGACACGCATCAATAAAAATCGTTAAGAAAAAAGATTCGGTGTGTTTAAGTGCGCGTGCGTGCGTGCATGCGTGCGTGTAAATGAAACGAAAGGAAATTCCGATCGTTCAAAATCGTTTCCCCCAGCTTTGCTGTCTAACTGGCAGCTGTTTACATCCTCAAACGATGCGGCACCCCCGCAGAGGCATCGTGCTGAGAAACAAGGAGGGTAAACAATTCGTCCCCACCTCTGACAGTGGCTAAAGCGATGCAGACGCTTCTTCTCTCATTCACTATCTGCTTTTCCTCTCGCGCACTCTTCTCACTGATGGCTCACGGAAATGGAACAGCAATTCCGCAAATGCTGCCGCTGCATGTTCCCTGACCTCCTCGCTCTTCAATACTTTTCATCTACCCTATTTCATTTTGTAATTGCTCGAGAAAAAAAGAGAGTATGGGAGATTAATCAAAACTCGATCACATATTGGCGTATTGGAAATGTATGGCGTGGGAGATAATTCTACAGTTTTTACGTATTTTTGAGCTGCTTGATCGGACGTTACCGAACATTTCATTCTTATAACATTAATTCATCTTTAAACGATAACATTGTATTCAGGAAAGTTTTTTAAGTCGATCCATTCTTCGATGAACTTTATAAAATTTGAAACACGACAAGGCGTGCGACTTTTTTTTTCTTTATATATAACACTAATAAATCTGCAAAGTGAAACCTCGCACATTGTTCCCTCACTGTCCACCTGTCGCAAAATCATTTAGGCTACCTCATAGAGAAAATTTTGTGAAACGTGGCAATAATGAATGAACAATGGTCACGGTTTTACTTTGCAGACTTGTTTAAATCAAACATTTTTTTCACTTGGCAAAGTTCATAAATTTTGATACCCATTGTCAATTGCAGTCATACTCAATACCCACTAACCTTGTTTGTAATTACACTTTTGCACAACATTTCAGTTGGATGACTTGAAATATGTCCACGTTAGTTTACGTCGTTAGCTGACGATAAGTTAGTTTACAAGATAGAGTTTACATCATTAAGCATTTATAAAGAAAAAAACGGATAAATACTCATAAAACTTTAGTGACTTTATCGGTTTTTATTAAATTCATCACGGTGGTCGAGTAGTAATTGCTAACTAACGTGCCAAATTTAAGCCCAATAATTCAAGCGGTTCTCAAGTTATAAGAGGTTTAACTGAGCCGTTGGCACACGAACGCACGTACAAGCACTGGATAGTTTGTTGAGACAATTTTTCTTATGACGATTTCAATTATCCTGACACTAAAATCTTGTAATTTTGCTCTTTCATAGAGGAGGCTTTATTTTCGACGTCGATAAATAATGCTCGTGTCCGTTTGCGGGTATGTGTGTGATAATTTTAGAAAATCGAAATAGCTATATCCCGAGAATGGGTTGATCGATCTTCCTAAAACTTTGCAGACGGATTAGGTTGCCACCCGCGTTGGTTTGCTGCAATTTTTGCCGAAATTGCTAACGGGTTTATCATTTAATGGTTTTTTGAATTTTTCAAGAAAAGAACGTGATCTCTTCAACTTTCGTAAATTCTGAGCTATCGAGTTAAAACTTTCTACAAAAATGGAATAGGGGATAATGTTATTCGATATTGAGTTTCGCAAGAATCGATCATGGCGTCCAGATTCTATGGTATTATGAGTTTTTTTGATTATTCGAAAAAAATCTATTTTCGCTCTAACTTTCGTAAATGTTCACCTATCGAACCGAAACTTAGCATACAAATTGGCTAGAGGACGAGGATACTTAGTTTTTTTTTTAATTTGGTAAGAATCGATGAAGAGGTTTAAACGTTATGAAATTTTTTATTTTACTAAATTTTCAATTCTACTGAAAATTTAAAAACCACTTCCTCTATGAAGATGCGAAAATCGAGATAACCATTATCCGTAGAGAAGAATCTGTAGGTGAGCGAGAATCACGAAAAAGCAATGTGCAAATTTCAAATTCGCACGCTTTTTTGAAATGAAAACAAACCATCTTCAAAACGGAATGAAAAAAAAAACAAGTATTTTATGATCATTTTACTATTGTTCGTACAATTATTTCTACATCATGGCTCTTTTTATTTCTTAAATTTAAATTTATTCCAGACAATTAAAAAAATGTTATTAACTTGAGAGTACGATAACGGTATTTTGGAGGATTACCCTTCGATATACTAAGTATTAAGGGGTTAGACCACGCTAGAGGCCAAAAAAATAGGCTTTTTGGAGATTTTTTTTCAGAAAAACTGCAAAATAAAACGAGATTACAAAAAGGGTGTTTATCATACATATCAGTGACTATATACGATAATTTTTTCGAAGCGATTAATTCCAAAATGGTGGCTGTGCAGCGTTTTTGCGATGACGTCTCCGTTTTTTCAGGGTCCACGGACGGACAAACAGGTCCTGTAATTTTTGAATTATGATGAGCCAATGAATTTTTTTCGATTATATATAACAACAGCTATAGAAGTACGTAGGATTTTTTCGATTTATTGATTTTTGGCCAAATGGCGTACTTCTAAAGTGAAAAGTGGAAAATTTGCCTAAAAAATCGTCAGAAAATTGTTAATAACAAATGAACTATGCAATATAAAAAAAAGTCCCACGTACTTCCATATTTTTAAAGATATATTCAAAATTTCAAGTGAATCAGTTGAAAATTGTCTGAGTTATGTTTCCGGCTAACTTGAAAAATGCAGTTTTAAGATAAACGCGTTTGAAGTTTTGGTAGTAGAAAATCATGAATAATTTTGCAATACCTTTAATATGCGATGCCTGCACCTTACAATTGGCATTCCAGTTTATCATCCTGCTCGTGTATTTTTTTTTTGCTTGATCTTGAAGCGATCCTTGCCTATTTTACCACTTCAGACAGCGATCTTTCTGCAAGCTTATGCGCTGTTTGTCGATCTCCAGGCACATTTTGTAGCTGTTCGGGCCGATTTCCAAGTCCATTATCTCCATTATGTGCAAAATTGAAGAAAACCCGTCATTGTACATACAAACCGCAATATCCATAGCTACATCCAAGACTGTTTCACCACTCGAAATGGATTTCGGGGCCAATGCCCGCAGTCGAGTTGAAGCTTTCGTTACTGTTTTGTGTGTAACCGCCGATGCATCGAGTTAGAAGATCTTCACTGGTCAGTTCTTCATAGATTGGTTTGATAGCTTCATATACTTCAATTGGAAGAGCTGGCTTATTTTTGTACTCAGCCATCATATTTGTAACTTTAGCTAGTTGCCATGAGCACCATGAATCCTCTCCAATAGGACATTTGTCGTGCTGCGGTTTGGCATCAGTGGATAATTTATGAGCCAGTGTAGTCCATATACTGCTTCTCATGTTCTCAACTGAATCACTGTTTCTACGAATGGCTAATCCATAATAAATAGATAGCTCGTCTATATATTTTCCAGTCAATTTTGTAAGGCGAAAGCCGTTATTAGCAGAATATTATTATGTGTTTATTTAGATATATAGATAGAGGTGTCACGTGATCGAAGATTCGAGAACGAGACGCTACGATATTTGAAAACGACGAACAGTCTGAGATGTAACGTTAAATCGAAAGGACGCTCCGATGAGCTCCGTAATAATAAACGGCCTAAATAATAAACGTATAGATATTCCTTCATTTTGAAAACCCGGATTATTACAATTCAGAAGTGGGATTAAAACCTCACATCTCCATAAGAATGAACTGATTGTGAGACATGCTGAGTGCTGTTCTCAAGAAAAGAAATTCGCTTTACGAAAAGTGAAAGAATTGAGACATGCTGTGTGCCGTTCTCAAGAAAAGAAATTCGTTTTACGAAAAGTGAAAGAACTGAGATATGCTGTGTGCCGTTCTCAAGTAAAAAAATTCGTTTTACGAAAAGTGAAAGAATTGAGACATGCTGTGTGCCGTTCTCAAGAAAAGAAATTCGTTTTACGAAAAGTGGAAGAATTGAGACATGCTGTGTGCCGTTCTCAAGTAAAGAAATTCGTCTTACGAAAAGTGAAGGAACTGAGACATGCTGTGTGCCGTTCTCAAGAAAAGAAAACGTGATAATTAATTTTAGGAGAGTGATTATAGGGTCGTATAGCTGTGCATATAGATGTGCCGTCGTAGAACTCTTGAGACCTCGTGAATTAATTTCGAACTCGTAAATGCTGTGTGCTATCGCACTGGGTACGCTTTTTCCTATTGCTAGTTTGTGGAAGTACGAGCAGTGGTCCTACAAACGAATGTTTATAACGTGGGCATAGACGAGTGAAGCCTCTGATATTGGTGTCGTGAAGTCGAGGTAAACTGGTTAGATCGAGTGTACGCTATTGTATTCGTGTACGTGTTGTAGCTGATACCGTTATTTTCGCCGAAACATTGTCGACCTCGAGGACAGAAACATTACTCGACAGATACCTTGAGGTAATAATATACGGTGTTAGAGCTGTGGTCGCACAACGATAACAATTATATTTGACGAGTGTTGGACACGAAAGTTAGACGTAGTGCGGTATAGAATAAAAGTATTCGCCGAAACTTGTTTATATGTAGCAAGCTTGAGGCCATGGATCTAAGTCGATTTACTGTGACAATCCTCAAAGAGGTACTGCTGAAGAATAATTTGAAAACTACAGGCTCGAAGGCAGAGCTATTACATCGTTTGGCTGAATTCGATCCAACGGGTAGTTGGGCGGATCAACTTGAAGCAACGCAAGGTGCTGGTATACCGAACGACAGGTCGGATGATTATGACGATAATACGATGAATAAAACAAGACATCTGCAAACAGCTATCGACGATAGAGAGATGTTGCTTAGAGAATTAGAATTCGCGCGACGGGAGTCTGCTTTGGCAGAACGAGAACTTGAATTGCTAAGGCGCGAAAAAGAAGTGTTATCGCAGCACTCAACTCAAGAGAATCGACCATTCGCTTTACCGTCGAATAACGAAAATCGGTTAATGCATGATGTACCGCAAACCGAGTTTAGTGTGGTAAGAGTGAGCGACTTACTTGCCTGCTTTGATTGTAAGAACGACAATTATGAAAATTGGGAAAAACAGTTACGATTATTAATATCGACGTATAACCTGAATACGAATGCTACCAGAATTTTGATAGCCTCCAAATTGAAGGGTACTGCACTGCGATGGTTTCATTCGAAACTAGAGTATATAGAAATGGATGTGAATTCTCTTTTGGATGAGATGAAATTGATGTTCGGATACGTTGTAGACCGCGTAATTCGCCGTCGTCAATTTGAAAAACGTACGTGGAAGTCGGAAGAGACGTTCAACGAATATGTGCATGAGAAAATCATCTTAGCAAACAAAATTCCAGTGGATCCCACCGAAATCGTCGAACACATCATAGAAGGTATACCAGACGCGAGTATGAGGAATCAAGCTCGCATGCAGCGATTTGACACCGTCGATGTACTCATCAAGGCATTTGAGAGGATTTCCCTCCGTTCAGATAGGAAATCGTCACCTATAAAACATGATAATGGTTATCAGCGATCTATTACTCATCGTCAAGGAGAAGAACAAAGAAGATCCACACGCTGTTATAATTGCAACTTGAGTGGTCACGTCGCAGCTGAGTGCAAGCGACCGTCAAAAGAGAAGATTTGCTTCAAGTGCAGAGAAACGGGACATTTTTCGAAGAGTTGTCCTCTGAATACTGCTTCTTCGGACAAAAAGAAGCAAGAAGTCCACAACGTCGAGAGGATACAAGATCCCGAAGGATTCTGAAGAATGGTAGAGCTCCAATTCGACGAACCTGGAAGGAAACGCTGTATTGCCCTCGAAATGTTATTTGATACCGGTAGTCCCGTAAGCTTCGTAAAAATGTCAGTTGTTCCTCCTGCACTAGGCTACAAATATTGTCCATCGTCTAATATGTACAGCGGTATCAATAATGCAAAACTTGACGTGAAAGGGATCGTAGTGGTGAGTATGACGATCGATGGTATTACTCAACATGATCTCAAGTTACTTGTCGTGCCGGATGAGACCATGCACAGTCTTGCAATAGTAGGTCGAGATATATTACAGAAGTTTGGAATGAAATTGGTAGCGCCAAATAACACTGTCGAATACGACATGACGATAACCGAGATCATGAATATCGAAATTGCGGGCAAAGAAAAAACTATCGATCAATTAAACATAGAACCTAATTTGTCGCGAGAACACCGTGAAGCGCTCGAAAATATCTTCGAGAATGACTATGTTAAACCGCAATGACCGGACGTACCAAAAGTTCAATCGACACTCACTTTGACGCTCAAAGACTCGAATCCTTTTCATTACGCACCTCGTCGGTTATCGTATGCAGAGAAAAATCAGTTGCGTGAGATTTTGGACAAATTGCTTGCGAAGGGCGTCATCAGAGAAAGTCGCTCGGACTATGCGTCGCCCATAGTCTTAGTTAAAAAAAAGAATGGCGAACCGAGACTTTGCATTGATTATCGAACACTAAACAAGGTCATCGCGCGCGACAATTACCCCCTCCCGCTGATAGAGGATTTGATCGACACATTAAACGAAAAACAATACTTCACTTTACTTGATTTGCGTGATGGTTTCCATCATATTGTCGTGTCAGAAGAATCAAGAAAATATACAGCGTTTATAACACCGATCGGGCAGTATGAATATTGTAAAATGCCATTCGGACTCAAAACGGCACCGTCAACATTTCAAAGGTATGTCAACGAGGTAATGTCCGATCTCATAAAGACTGAAAAAATTATCGCGTATATGGACGATTTTTTAGTTGCAACACGCACGATAGATGAGCATCTAGAAGTTTTGTCGGAAACGTTTAAATTGCTTGTGGAAAATAATTTGGAACTTCGCGTTGACAAATGCTACTTTTTGCAAACTGAGATAAACTATTTAGGATATCGCATCTCAGCGCAAGGGGTTTGTCCCACGAAAGATGGGATAGCGGCAATAGCGCAATTTCCATTACCTCAAAACGTACGAAGCGTCCAATCGTTCCTCGGAATGTGTTCATATTTCAGAAAATTTGTGCAAAGCTTTTCGATTATTGCAGCTCCACTATACACATTGCTGAAAAAAAATACAGAATTTAAGTTCGGACGAGAAGAGGTCGAATCATTCGAGTTACTTAAATCAAAACTTGTAAGCGCTCCGGTAGTAGCTATTTACAGCCCTTATGATGAAACGGAATTGCATACCGATGCGAGTTCGTTGGGTTTCGGTGCCATGTTATTACAACGTAAGGCAGATAAGCAACTGCATCCGGTTTTATATTTTTCAAAACGTACATCCGAGCCTGAAAGTAAAATGCACAGTTTTGAATTAGAGACATTAGCGATAATTTATGCGTTGCGCAGATTTCGAGTCTACCTTCAAGGTATTAAATTTAGAATAATCACCAATTGTAACGCTGTCGCGTTAACACTTAAGAAAAGGGATGTTAATCCACGAATATCTCGGTGGGTGATGGAGATGGAAAGCTTCGAATACCAAATTGATCATCGAAGCGGAAATCGTATGAAACATGTCGACGCCTTGAGTAGGGAACACAACATTGTTCACGTCATCGAAGACAATTCCTTAGAACTAAATCTCGCGCTCAGTCAAAGCCAAGATCACGAAATCATGGGTGTCAGGGATAGACTCGAAAAAGCGGAAGATAAATTATACGAATTGAGAGATGGTATAGTATATCGAAAGGAAAAAGATAGAATACGATTTTATGTACCTGTACCAATGGAAAGTCATGTGCTTCGACGATATCACGATGATCTAGGACATTTGGGTCCAGAAAAGGTGTATGATGCGATAAAACAAAACTATTGGTTCCCAAAATTGAAAGAGAAAATTAAAGTTTACGTTCAAAACTGTCTGAAGTGTCTGGCATACTCTCCAGTCACTGGAAAAATCGAGGGAATGATACGAAGTATACCAAAGGGTGACGCGCCATTTCACACTATACATGTGGATCATTGGGGTCCCGTCGAAAAACATCGACTCAAGCAACACGTACTCGTAGTCGTAGACGCGTTCACAAAGTTTACTAAATTGTATGCCGTAAAATCGACGAAAAGTAGGGAAACAATCGACCATCTGACTCAATATTTCGCAAGTTACAGTAGACCCAGAGCGTTAGTTACTGACAGAGGTAGCTGTTTTACGTCACAAGAATTTAAAGAGTTCGTACGAGAGAGTAATATCCAACACATTTTAGTGGCAACCACGTCTCCACGATCAAACGGTCAAGTAGAACGCGTAAATAGAGTGTTGCGTCCTATGGTTGCCAAATTAACTGATAGTTCAGCCGGAAAATATTGGTATCGTACTCTCATAGATGCAGAATATGCATTAAACAATACGGTGCATAAAAGTACTAGAGATACCCCCAGTAAATTACTCTTCGGAGTAAAACAACGTGGCGCACTCGTAGACGGAATATCAGACTTTTTAGATGATACGATGCCTCCGAAACCACGAGATCTAGATGCGTCTAGAATGAAGGCGGCAGAAAACATTGTCAAAAGCCAAGATTATAATAAAGAGCACGCAAACAGTCATCGAAAAATACCGTACGAGTATAAGGAAGGAGACTATGTTTTGGTAAAAAACTTTGAAAGCACACCAGGTGCGCCTAAAAAACTGATTCCAAGGTATAAAGGACCATATGTCATAAGAAAATGTCTCCGATTCGGACGATACGTTGTCAGTGACGTAGATAATTGTTCGGTGACTCAACGACCTTATGAGGGCGTTTGGGAGGCTGGCAATATGAAGCTCTGGCGAGAAGCAATGCGATCGAACGAAAAACTCCCGGACATTGAGGAGGATAGTGCATAGGATTAGCTTAAGTAAATGTATGCGTTAAGATTTTATTGGTAGACAGGTATCTTGCAAAAAGATAACTCGTGTGTCGTTGTTCGAGGCGAACACAAAGCCAGGATGACCGAAGCTGTAAGGCGAAAGCCGTTATTAGCAGAATATTATTATGTGTTTATTTAGATATATAGATAGAGGTGTCACGTGATCGAAGATTCGAGAACGAGACGCTACGATATTTGAAAACGACGAACAGTCTGAGATGTAACGTTAAATCGAAAGGACGCTCCGATGAGCTCCGTAATAATAAACGGCCTAAATAATAAACGTATAGATATTCCTTCATTTTGAAAACCCGGATTATTACAATTTGCCCCTTCCACCGAGACCTATGGACGCGAGGAACTCGCTGCCGACCAGGCGGCCTTGTACTAAAATTCGAAAACCGAGTACTTAGAGATTTTTCCCGGCCATAATTTTTCGGGACATCATTTTTGATGTCCTAAGGGAGCATTTAAAAAAATCGAAAATTCTAGAGTGGTCTAACCCCTTAAACGATTGCATTAAAGGCGTAACATTATATTCATATTTTATTTTTAACATTATATTAATATTTTTTGGTACAATTCAATAAGTTCATTCCGTACAAGTAATAATACTTATAATAATATAACTGATTTTGAATATTGAGCAGATAACAAAAAAATATCTGATTTCATCAATTGACAATAAACTAAAGGAGCAGATATGAGTGCTCTAGAGGCATTAAACGTACTCGTGAAAATATGATATCGTGAAGGTGCTAAAAGAAAAGTGGTATTAAAAGGATATGTCTCGTTGCAGTGATTAAAATAAAATAAATGATGTAAAACCTGAACTATTGAGCGGTTATAAAAGTGGGGTTCGAAGGATAAATCAGAAGGAACTAATTACATCGATTATCTGCATAATCAGGGTTTGGAAGTAACGCAGTACTAGTAACACTATTATCGACTACTTTAACTTTTTGATGATTAACGAAATTGTTACATTGTTTTACGAATTCCAAGTAGCGAGTACCGATTTTTTCGTTACACATACGTTATATTTTTCAATACAAAGCTATTATGATTTTGATTACCCAAAATTCAAGATATTTTGTTTAAAAATCAAAACTGCACAGCTCGGATCTTCACAGAATCAAGAGAACATAATTTAGTTGAGGTCCAAAATTTATTCATAATATCGTCAAACCCGAATCGTTATCCCCAGAGATATTATGTTATAAAATGAACGCGTTAAACCCAAAAACATCTAAATTATTTTCAAAAAGCATCTCAAGCGCTGAACCGAAAAATAACGATATTATTTTGAAAATTAGCTAATGAAAGCGCGCTATTACTTTTTATTCTCAACTGCCAGTGCAAAAAGGAAGAAGTATGCGTTTGAAAGGCTTGCGCGCGATTATGCAAGTTTTTCGTGTCCAATGTTCTCCAAATATACGAAAGATGTCTTAACAGAACTTGGTGCCCAGATTCTGTGTATCGTTATCTTCTGTATTATCTTAGATTGTATGTATTAGATCAGATTGCAGAAAGATCAAAGTGTTCAAAAAAATGTATGAGAAGCACCGTTGTATACAGTAGACTCCCTCTAACGGAACACTCTCCAGTAGGACATTTCCCCTCGATTCTCTCTGTAAGAAAAGCACAAACGGGGTGGTTATTACCCCCACTCGCTTTTATTTACAGGTCGCGCGCGTCTAACCGAACCGTTTCCCGCGCCTCTCACAGCAACAGTGTCGGACTCTCTCTCTAGTAGAACACTCTCTAGTTACACGGAAATCCGGTCCCGACTGCGTTCAGTTAGAGGGAGAGTACTGTATATCGAAATACCACAAGATGGCCGTCGTTCCTAATTATACTCGTTCATCTGTACCTTACTTCAGAGCGCTTACGGTTGAGTGAGAGAAAGAGCACGTGGGATTCAGTTAATATTTCTATAAATATATTATTTGACAGCACGTAAATTTTAATAAATTGTTGTACGTCAGAGATGTTGTGTATGACTAGAAATTAATAAAAACGCAAAGCAATTTTCTAATTGCGTTTGTTGATTTAATTCTAAATACACGAGTGAAAAAATGATTGAGTGATAAAATTAAAATAAATTCTTAAAAATTATGATCAACTTATACTTTTCTAATTGCCTTTGTTCGTTTAATTCTAAATGCGAGAGTACAACAATATTCGAACGGTTAAATAAAATAGAGTTATTAAACATTATTTAGCTGTTTTAGTTTAAAAAAATATAGTAATTATAAAAATATATATCAATTATAAAAATTATGCAAAAAGTCACATTCAACTAGATTTAATAAGTACGAAATAAAAACATTTGTTTCATTTCTAAAACTTCTTATTGCAAAAAACTATAATGAAGAAGACTTAATTTTTTTTAAGTTTTCATAGGAAAATAAATCTAAAAGGGATGAAGTAACTTCCCATGTCATTTTAGTTAACTTCACATTTAAATTACAATAATTCATTTACCGCTGTCACTACAGTCGGGCGACGTCTCCTGAACATTGTAACCGTCTTTTACATATCAAAAAACATGCTAGCGTCTACACTCTAATTTAAACGAAAAATTATATGCGATATGGACGTTTGTCAACGCAGAAAAAGACGCCTCGCGATTGTAGTGACAGCGATAAATGAATTATTGTAATTTAAATATGAAGTTTACTAAAATGAGATCGGTAGTTATTTCATTCTTTTTAGATTTATTTTCATATAAAAACTTTCTAAAGTTTGAGTCCTGTTTATTATAGTTTTTTGAAGTCGGAAGTTTGAAAATAATTTTAAAAATATGTTTGTATGTAACGATAACGGGTAAACCGTTGCTTTGAAAATGTAACGTTCCGAATCTTGAATACCCTAATCGCATAGTTAATTAATTTCTTCCCAAAGAGCAAGGAATTACTAGGGATTCGATATGTATCCCTATATTTCTTTCCGGCCAATTTTCCTGAGATATCTGACATGAGGATCAATTCCTCGGTTGGGGGAATGCAAGAGGTTCAATTATATAGATATAAATGCACAGTTGAGATTTCGTCGTTCCGTTAGGGATACGGAGAGCGCGTTTGTCGAGATCAAGAGGGATAGAGCGCAAGGCAGGCATGAAAGACGTTGAAAGTGGGAGAAAGAGATGTCTCGAGCACTCGGCTTTTGCCAATATCCGGACATCAGCGCGGGGGGAGACCGAATAAAATTGTTCCACTATAAGCAATCGCTATACTGTGTATACCCGCGAGTAGCATCTATCTATGTATATCTGTTGGTTTCTATGCTCTCTGATGGTTGTTGTAGCGCTGTCTCGTTACATTGCACTCATATCGAGCGTTCGATGTTTCTGCTGGTCGTAGTCCTTCGACCTTTCTTCCACATATGACGCATTCTCTGTCAACTGGGCCACGATTTGCAGTCCATCTGTTCCATGTTTTTTTTAACTTACCCGGTGTTTAGTACTACTTAAAGGAAGTTTCTGTGATTTTTTTTTCAAATTTTTAGATTTAATCAATTCAGAACATCAGTTTTTTTTCAATTGAATGCATCTCGGAAACTATTGGTTGCTCGACGATAGTGTCGACGTACAAAAATCATGATTTTTCATCTACTTTTCAACGTAGTCATAGACATGACTTTTCTGGGCACAGAACATTCCGTTTTTAGCAAAAAGGAAAACAATTTTTTTAATTCCAAAACACCATTTGTATTTCGGTACCAATTTTACTGAGTATTTGGCATTGTGTGCAGACTCTGTAAAAAAATTCTGACTTTGGAATAGATCACACGTGCGTAGTTAAAGAATTAAAGGCACGTGACATCGTGACTGGAAAGTACAGGGTGTCCGCCGGGAAGGTATACTACTTTGTTTGTTTATAATTTTTGATTAAATAAAAGAGAATGGATCTTATATTGATAAATGTTTTATTTAATGTCGGCAATTATGTATGGAATACAATATCAGATAAATGTCCGCCTCTGTTAGCCTCACAAATGCGAGCCCTTTTGAGCACATTTTTCATTACATTCTCACACATTTCACGCGGTATTTCATTAATTTCATCACGAATATTTTGTTTGAGTTGCTCAAGCGTTTCTGGTTTGTTTGCATAAGCCTTGCTTTTTAGATATCCCCACAAAAAGAAGTCCGGAGCAGTCAAAACAGGCGACCGTGGAAGCCAATCAACATCACCATTTTTTTAAATTACTTGTTGTGGAAAGAGGTCTCGCAGTAATTCCATTGTAATCCTGGCTGTATGCGATGTGGCACCGTCTTGTTGATACCACATGTTAATCAAGCCCAAAGCATGCAGTTGTGGCGTTAAAAAGTTTTCAATCATATCACGATATCGCTCCCCATTCACAGTTACCGTTACGCCGTTTTGATTTTCAAAGAAGTAAGGTCCAATGATTCCTCCTGACCAAATTGCACACCAGACTGTCACTTTTAATGGATGTAAAGGTGACTGATGAATAATTTGAGGGTTTTCCATTGCCCAGAACCGACTATTCTGTTTATTCACATATCCATTTGTTTCTCCCAAAAATTTCACGTAACTTTCTCATCGTCACAGTAATCGATGATTGATTTTGATAAAATGTTTTAACGATTAAAACACGTTGGTTTATCGAATATTTTTCCATAATAAATTTGCCACGTGTCTACTTCACGACTGCCAAATATGAACTGTCAACACTAACGTTTACCAAAATGACGGCAAAACAAAGTAGTATACCTTCCCGGCGGACACCCTGTATATGAAACATCATAACTTTTGTAAAAAAATTTTTTTAAATGTATCTCCTAAACGGTTCAGTTTAAAAATCTAAAAAAGAAGTCCCGGAAACTCCTCTCAGGTACAAACTAGTGAATCGTAAAAAAAAAACCTCCAAGAGGTTGACTGTAAGAAGTGTCTCCATTGACAGAGAATGCGTCATATGATGAAAATTATTGAGAAGGAAAAAGTCGCGTGTAGTGTTCTTAGCCTATGTGTCAATCATCCTGAACAGAAATAGGTAGAATTAATGATTTGGTATACAACAGAACTTCGCCTAATTCATTAATATATAATAAATAAGGTTTGAGGTATTACCTATATAAAATTGTCTAGTTAAGAATTTGTTAAAATTTAGCGTACATATTATTGAATGTATTATGTAAACGTTTGTGCAATTTAAGATTTGTTGTTTCCACGTAGAGATATTTACAATTGAACCTGGCGTGATTAGGATGTACCTCCTACAGTAAACACGCATAAACAACACGTTTTTCATTCTATCGTCTAAATGAGATTCACGAATTGAACCAAAAACAATAATCTTTTAGAGTAACATTTGAGATTTTAGATAGATCCACCGTTTAGTTTTTGAGATGTCGTGAGTTGAATGAAAAAGCCGTAGCGCGTGAGTGGCGCTCGTATATATCACAATAATCACATATTACCCCTCTCTCCATATCGCGCACGGCCGTATCTATCCCCAGTACTGCAGCGGAGAGTTAATACCTTAAGGAGAGGCTCAATACCGATACTTAACCTCAAAACTTTCAACACATTTTTCTCAAACCCAGATTTTTGTCGAGACGTCGGAAGAGTGGGACTCATTGCGTGAATGGGTCACAAATTCGACTTTTTCCAGAAATTATGGGTCCGAGAGAAAGGTTTAGCTATAACTCTCTTGCACTTGGTGGTCCTAACAGCGAAGCTCAGTCGGTAATGAGACTACCCTTAAACATACCATTACTAGCGGATTATTGTGACTCATGCGCTTCGCTTTTTCAGAATTCATTTGTGGCAGAGTTCTTTTTTTTGGTAGAGGAATTAATAACAGCAATTGAATATCAAGTTTTTACATACACACTTGGCTGGGTTATTTCAATATATATGTATACTATACCTATTCTAAACATTTCTATTTGTAACTCCTTACTAGTTGTAAGGACAAAAGATCGGATCATCCTCTACTACGATCAGGAGAAAAGGTATTTTATATTTAATATACTATATGTACATATATCAAATGAATCTCAAAAGTGAATACTTCCTCGTAATACGGTAACGTTTCTAGGAAGGTATGAATGAATCGATCGTGTTGTCCAAGAAAATCCAATACTTCTTGCGTCGCTTAACATTATTCTTGGGCGAAATGGTTCGCCGATACATCTGTATATGCATGCTCTTACTTCCGAAAGCACTTTCGCTCCCACAATCAAGAACGTTGTCAACTGGCTCGTCGACTACCTCGTTAATACGCTCTCGACGTGATGTGCTACAAATTTGTGTTGGTCTCTCTCCTTCCTTCGCGATCGCCAATGTTGTAATCTCACTTGCACTCATAGCGGTTCGAGTGGGTCATCATAGCTCATCATCTTGAGATGAGGATACCGACCAGTCACCTCAAAACTTTTAATAAATGTTTTCTCAAACCCAGATTTTTTTGAAGACATTGAAACTAGTCGGGCGTACTGCGTGAATGTGGCACAAAGTGAGCCTCACAAATTCAATATTTTAAATATAAATCTGGGTTCGAGAAAAATGTATTAAACATTTTTTAGCTCTGTCTCTCTCTCGAATTCACAGGTCCTTGGACCCTACGTCACAAGTCGTGTGCCTCCCCTTGAGTGGACTCACCTATCGTGAGTTGTTCGAAAGGGTAGGCAGCGTTTCAGCGAGTGGGCACGCCGGTATATCACAAGATCTTAAAGTGAATCTGCAGAACTGTAACTTATTACGCGATGGTAGTGGGTTACTAATGCGTGCAACTACTGTATACAAATTGCGAATACCTACGTTCACCAGTCGGGACGTATAGATCGTGGTGTTCAAGAGAGAAGGCTATACAGGGATGGAAGGGATGACGCCCGATCTATGCAAAGGTGTGAGTTTTCATGCTGTTTGTTTTCACCGAACTATATATTGTGCCATAGCCAGCAGGAAACGAGGTAAGCAGACGCAGAAGCAGGTTCGAGAGCCAAGTCAATAGGACAGCTATGGCTGCCTCTTTCCGTCTCGCAATCGTATACGACGCTTTAACCCTCTCGCTTTCTGCCACCTTCGGGGTCTCCCGAGCTCTTTGGTTATGTATCAGCTGCCCCGTGCAAGATTGACGCTGTTGAGGCGGTATATACTCCACGGTGAGTTTACCATCGACGGGCGCCATCGGAGAAGAAAAAAAACACATCAGAAGAAGCAAGAGTAAGATGAAAGAGTCGGGAAACTGTTGGTAAAAGAAGGACACCGCGAATCAATGAGACTGCAGGTGCGAAAGGGGTAAAAGAGCGAAATAGCAAGTTAAAGAGTGTGCGCGCGCGCGTACGATGCGCGTGTGTGTGTGCGCGTGTGTGTGTACGAGAGAGAGAGAGAAGCTTGAGGTCGCTCGCGAGTTGATGGTAGAATGGTGGGAGGGGTTCGCCACTGGCGCTGCTCCTGCTAGCCGTAGCTCGAATCAATGTGAATCGGAGGAGGGGCAGGGTCACAGCGAGAGGTTGGGTGGCTTCAGCTCGAGAACCAAACTCACAGGGGCTGAAAATAGCACGCCACGCGTACCATGAGCCAGCGCTGGCGTGAGCCTCGTCGTATTCTCCTGCTCCGACTTCTCTCACCGTACTCTCGGTGCAAATGTACAATACCTCATTGTAGAACGCTATTGGGGGTGGAGGGGGGGGGGTACAGACACCGGCGCGTAGTCGTAGCTCTCTCGCTGGTCGTCCTCATCATGGTTTCTCGTGTCGTAAACCGTTCGATGTCTCCTTGTCCTCGGCAGCTTGGAGCTGACAGGGCGCCGCCGGTGCGCACTCCTCTATGTCTTCTCGAGATGCTCCATCGAGCGAACGAGAATGCAGATGCACGGTGCTCCTCTCTATCTACATACATCCTTCGGAGATGCATTTTCTGCTATTGCTACGAGAAATTTTATGTGAAATATTGCTGTGATATTTATAATGTTAAGGAGGAAGAACTGGATATTTTTTATTATCTAAAATACTCATAGATATATTGAAGTAAATTTCACAATAGAATGTTAACCCTAGAAAAACACCCTGTGAACTCAGAATCTAATCAGACACTTTGGATCATAGCACATCTACTTAATACTTTTTTTTTTATTAATTTTTTTTTTTTCTGATTGCAAAGTAATATTTAAATATTAAATTTACAATCAATATTTAGAACAAAACGCAGGAAAAAGTAAATTGTCTGGACTCAAAAGACCTCAGAGTATTTGTTTAGGGTTAAAGTCGCAGATTTTTCATGAATAAAATCGAAGCTTGGTGTACTGACTTGATCCTGTACTGAGATGAAAACTTCGTTGTTCCAACAAAAAAAGGGTTTATCTAGCCACAGCTTTCCTTTACTATTGTATCCATGAAACGATAAGAAAAATGCTTTATCAAGAAAGCGATATATCTCCTGGCGCCTGCCTATAGCCCGCAACACCTATGGGTGTTGACGTTACTGTTTATGAGAGGACCAAAATGATTTATGAGAGAAGCAAAAGACATTAAAAGATATTAATATTTATTCCACACAATCGTCAGTTTTTCACAATTCAGTACTGGGATCTGAATTCCATGTTATCACGTTAGTAACAGTTGAACTACTGCAAAGAGCCATCGTTTGTAGTGTATGAACTGTAGTGAAATACTTTTCATTGTGTGTCACGTATTTGTGTCGCAAATACTGTGAGCGATCAATGACGCAAAATTGGCGCAGGGATACCAATCTTAAATCGGTAGATATCATTGAAGATCTTATTAACATAAGGCATCGTCTTATATGCTGTAATCGGCGGATATAAATAATTAATTGATAAAAAAAAAGAAGGTGAACTCATGAGATTTGATGACAGAGCTGTCACAGTTCATCCCGTAAATAATGGAGTCGCGAATATCAACGGAGGAGAAATCATAGATTGTAATATATATTAATATTGCGCTAAAAGCCAATCGTGTGCGATTCAACGTGACAGTTATTGGTGTCAACGGATATGCTATTTATCAAAGGTATGGAGAGGGCCTGAACGACTTCGCTAAGAAGCTGATCGTCGTACGAAATTCCGACGATGGATCATCGTGAAGGATAAGTTGCTTATCGCTAAAAACTAGCTGTATCACGGATGACGAGGTGCTCAACGGAGAAATTGAGCTGACTATTGTAGAGCAACTCGACATGTCATGTGTCGTGAATCATGGACAATTATGATTACTCGAATAAAAGTTGTTACCAAAGTATGCTGGGTAGTATCACGTCACTGATATATCAGTCTGCGACAAGTATGGTCCTCGAGAATATCAAGGGTGAGCGATGTAGCCGAAAAACGGTATCAAATCGTTCTGAGCGGAGATACTTAAAGTTCGGGCGTCAGTGACACCGACTCGAATGGCCGTGAAGATGAACTTCCGACGTCAAGTTTATCTAGTACGAAAAGTGTGAAAGGTATACCCTTGCAGCCTTGATTGAACCGATGTACGGTAAGGTAATACTGGACGTTTGGCACGGTGTCTGAGCCAAGTCGCGTAGGTTGTACTCGTGTGATCGTTCAATGCAATGTAGGGGTCATTGATTCTGGAATGACGGAGTGATCCGGCAATGACTGACGCTTTACGTGAAAACTATGCATAAACTATTATTGTCAATTGTAAAGTTAAACCGCATCAAGGCTATAACGGTGTCCCGACACGGAGAAAAATAGTAAGTTAACAGAACCAACTTATTGTTGGACGCCATAAAACTATTAATTGTTGGACGAATCATCATGTTGGTGAGTCCATCGAATAAGTTGGTTCATCCATCTAATATAAGTTTTTAGGGGCCAATGTTGGTTCCAGCTACCTACCATGCAGTACAAGATAGTAGTGACGTAGTGATAACTAAAATCAACAAGCGTTGAACGATTAGATCTTACTCGTAATACAAAGATCCGACAAAAACATACACTCTTTGTCATAACTGATTTTTACTTTCCCATCATATACGAAGTAAAAAGAGTGTTGCATTCCAAAAAAAAATCAACTTAGATTATAGTGTAAACACATGTTTTAAGTGTCTTAAAGCATCAAGAAAGCATTCATTCTTATCTGTCCGTCTGTTTGTACCGTTCGAAATCACAATAACTTTTGAGAGAGACCGTGAATCATGACCATGCATACTCTACTAACAAAACTAAGCTTTTATATAGCATTACAGTACAATTGCATAACTCCTTGTGATACTTTACCTGCATTAGTTTTTCAAATATCTCAGTTAAAATTAGTAAAAAGAAAGTTTTGTTCCGGAGACTTCTTACTTTCATACAAATTATTGAAACTGAGTGATTGATCAGCAGTATTCATACCATAATACATCCACACATATTGGTTAATAATAATATTAAAAAACTATTCAGCAGATATGGGGCAGAAAAACGTTGTATGCAGCTGCTCCGAAGAGCTGCGTATAACCACCATACATTTTTCACAGATGCGATTCTCTTCGTTCCTTAAAAAGAAAAAGGTAGAAAATATTCAATTTAATTTATTTGAATAATGGTCAATGCAAATCTATGTACAATTTTAGCATCATCAGATTTTTGAGATTTATATTTTTCGTTGGCCCTTTTGAGGTTAAAGTCGCGTAAATAGCATTTCACATTCTCGCTAGACCAACAATCATTGTATATTATCATCCACTTATAATTTTATTCCTCATGCGAATGTATAATTTGCTGTCGACTGTACTATAATGACGTCATATTATTGCCTCTCATCGGTGATAATTGTAGTAAAGTACACAGCTCCCATTCGAATTATGGTAAAAGGCGCGATTTTTACTACAGTCGAAGTAAGAGGGAAAGACGAACCCTCGTTTACTTCTCGATTGCATTTCGTTCTACTCACGGCCGCAAAAGTACTATGCACCATAATGAAATTCCAGGGATAGGCTCGAAAATGAATATAACAATGCTCTCAACGTGGTCTCTTAGAAAGAGACAGTGTGACAGTAAGAGGAGTTACTATCTCTCACTCTCTAATTAGATTAATCAAGGAGACTACGTCTTACTGTTATTTTCTCTCAAGGTGTCACTCGCCGTAGCCGAGGTTCAGTCTATATCTACTAAGTTTATGGTCTATTCACTTAAATGCGTGTCACTATCGGAGATCATCAGGACCCTCCAGTTACCTGGCGGCAGAAGTGTAATCCTCGAAACTATTTGCCAGATGCATATTCACAATTTTAAAGACTTCGGTAGATCAAAACAATCACTTGTAACTTCGATGCCAGTTACAAATTTGATGAGAAAGTTACGAGGTGCCAACACACCGTTACTACTTTTTTTTTCTTCATATGAATTTCCATGAATAGAACAAAATATTTGAAGCAGAAAAATTAAGTTTGGGCTGTAAAAACCAAAAAGAAAATTGTACTTAAAAGCTAATTAAAAAATACACGAATGATGAAACGTTTGAAATATTATAGTTAAAACTTTTTTAAAAACATTTTTTTAATGTTTACTATTTCTGCTTTAAAAAAACCGCTAGTAATTATTTTGCTACGTAATATGAACTTAATATTAAGTATTTCCCGCACAGTATTGCTTTTTTATTAGATCCTTAACAATTGATGACTAACAGACCGCAATTAGTCGATTCTACTTAAAGAAAACCGATTGAGTTTTCCAATATAGCCAATAAGTGAGAGGGTTTACCCCTCCGAGACTAAATTTATTTTCATGCGTCAAACGGAAATTACTTCCATAACATTCAATTTTTAGCTTTTTTTCCTTTTTTAAATTCTAAAGTCAAGTATCCAATAAAATTTCATATTTGAATGATGTTCATATGTTCATTTTTCTTTGTGAGCAGCTGAAAATCACGCAAAGTTTTATGTAGAAATAAGTCCTTACTCAACATTTGACAAGAATAAATGGATTTTTAGAAAATGCGAGACGCGTATGTTGCTATACGAGTGAAATTAAATCACGACATGAAACTTGACGTTTGAGTCACTTTATTCTGTAAAATGAGATTTAAGGGAAAACAATTGCTAGAGATAAATCACGGTCGAGGGTAATTATTACTTTTTATTGTCTATCGGTGGATTCGTTGGTGAAGGTGGAGCTTGTCGAGTGCGGAGTTGTGCAACTACGTAACATAGTCATCTAATCAATGATTACGTACGTACGCACGCATATTACATATCTTTCGCGAGCAATATAGAGTGCAAGCTTAAATCCAACCTACGCTCGGACGAACACGTGCGTAATAAGTGGGAGATAGAGATACATTAGTGGGACATGGAGATGGATAAATGAAGCAGTAGTGAAGCGAGTATAGACGGGATTAGAGCGAATGAGATTGAGTGTGTAAGAGAAAGATGAAGGAAGATGCAGCCATACTCGTCCCCTCCCTTAGGGTTGATATACGTAACGCGAACGTGCAATTGATTAAGCTGGGCGTTTGTCGCGTTCTCTCTGTTTCTGGTCTTCCTTGTAACGTCGTTCTATCTGCTTGCTCGTTCTCTCTGGGTGTCAGAGGCGCGCGCTTGCGATCGATCATTCCAGGCGACAACGGGAGCAATACGATGACGGTGTGTAGAGCGAGGAGGAAAATGCGCGTGGCTTTGTACCGCAAGCTGGTGGTTGATGCAACCGCGTCCCCGATCGCTAGGAGAAACCAGCGACCCTCGTCGTAAGCGAAATAGGTGTTATCTAAGGCAATTTTTTTTCCCTTAAGTAAACTCCCTTTAGTAATGTAAACTGTCTGACAGAACCTCGACAGGTCTACAAAAATAGAAGGAGAAATAATATTTTTAAACTTAATATCAATACAAGGGACATTCTACTACTTTCATTACCGATGTTAGTAAGAATCTCTAGCAGGTGCACGTACCAAATATTAATATTAATTACCGAATTATTATATAGTCTAAAGTTTAAGACAAAATTATAACATTATCAAAAATAAAGCAAAGCTTTTTTAAATTTACCCTACTTATGTTTTACTATGATATGTACTTAAGGGATAACACCTCTGTAACGGCTTAAAAAAACGCTTTTTTTACCATTTTTTTTTTGATTGGAAGGAAAGGTGATACGAAAATATAATTCAAGGAAGTTATTGAATGTATATTGAAGTATATTACAAAAAATTTTTATCAAAAAATATTTTTTAATGGCGACGTTGGAGCCATTCTCCGCAGCCATATCGAATTCGAGGCGCACCGCGGCACGCAGCATAACTGGTGCAATTTTGGACCTGGAACAAAAAGCAAAAATTCTCCGTTATCTATATCGTTAAAACTAGAGATATACATAGGGGATTTTCAAAATATTGATTTTTGTAGAATTGGCGAGCAATTAAACAGAAAATGACCAACTTTCGGCAAAAAAAAGGCAATCATTTGTTAATAAAAAATGTTTAAATTAACTTAGCCAAAATCCCGTACGTAGTCCTCTTCCAAATGTTATTTTAAAGATATTTTCAAAAGTTCAAACCAAAAGAATAAAAATTCCTCCTCACTTGCTTTTCGCGACGATTTTAAGGCAGAGCGCGCCTCTTTTGCTGCATTCGTCAAAGTTCGTTCGGCGTGTTCGATTCGCTTTGCGTCTGCTTCGAGGCAAAAATTATACGAATGGACCCCTATATCCATCTGCAGAATTTTCATAATTCGCAAAATGCTTGTTAAACCATCGTTAAAACAGCACACTGCAATATCAGTAGCTATGTTCAACACTTTTTTTCCGCTCGAATACGATTTTGGTGCCAATCTCCAGACCGTTGCGTTGGAACTTTCGTTGCTGTTTTGCGTATATCCTCCTAAGCAACGATTGGGCAACTCGTCCCGGCTCAGTTCTTCGTAAATTGGTTATATCGCATTGAAAACTTCTTGGGAAAGTGGCGGCTTATGATAGAAGGTGTCCAAGGAATTTGTCTATAACGTTCCAATCCCTCACACTTGAACACACATCGGGATGACGTACTAACGCGCGCACGGCTTTACAATAAACGAACGGTTACAATAAAATACAGTCCAATATGATCAAGTAAATAAAATAAAATAAATCAAGAATCGTCAGTTAGTCCGAACAATCCGCGACACGGTCTATAACGTTCCAATCCCTCACACTTGAACACACAACAGGATGACGTACTAACGCTGCTCCGTAGAGTAGTCTGACGCGCTTGGGGAAAGGTGCAAAATTTGATGGAAAAAATGTTCTTCCGGTAAAAACGGGTTTGTCCCTTATACTAAAGGGTTCAAAGTTTTTTTCAAGCTAATAAAAAAAAATCGATTTTTTGAAAAATTTACAGTGGTGTCACCCCTTAAGTGTACTTACTGGACCATATACGTTTATAACCTATGCAGGTTTATAACGCTATTACAGAAATACTATTCCAGAGATTAATGATGAGCACCATCTATTACTGCATCCGTGTACGGTGACTAAAACACATTGATGAACTAGAGAAGGTACAACTGTCCTTCTGAAAGTCCTTCTAAAAACGTATTTTAAGTTTTAACGTACGCACCTATAGTTACATCGCGACTAGACTAGATTGCTGTTTCATGCCAATTGCCTTAAAACTTCTCAAGGCTGCTGATTCCCGTATCATTGCGATCCTTGAAACAGATCAAGGGACGTATTCCTGCATGTTGTTAAATAAATTAAAAAATGTCATAATTATTGACGCAAATGTGAGTAAACGCATTTGCAGTCGCTGCTGATATAATCCTCACATACATATCTGCCGATCTGCTCCTTGTAACATTTCTCTAGCGGATCGTTAACGAGAGAATTATTCCTCAAATTAAGCTAATGTGTGGGTCCACAGGCTATGTAACTTTATTAGTTAAAATTATCCACGCAAGACATACATTCGACTTTTATCCTCCAGATATATTCACTTACTGCAACAATAAGGATACTAAAGACTTGCATGACTTCTTAGTTAATGGTCCTTCACTGCAGGCATTGAGAGAGACAATGCTTCCCGAATTATGCAACGCAGCGATAATAATCGAGTACACCGACAAGTAGCTTAATATTGTATCTAGTGTAGCGTGAACGTATGTATATACTCAAGAAGCTATTTTAATTTTATAGTTTGCGTTTTGTCTCTCTGATGTCCTGTTATTTATTAAGTTTTATACCTTACTAAAACTTATATCACTCTAAATATTATATTATGTCTATACGAATGAAAGTCCCGTATCTAACGCTCAGGGATTTATCTTTCTGTATTATAAAAATATAGAGAATCGAGAAGACCATGGTCACTCTCAGAACCTAAAGGCCCTCTTAGATCCTGATTATTCTCTCCTTCAGAACCTAAAGAAACTGTGGACCCCGTTAGGCTTGGCTTATTCTGAGTCCCTTAGAACCTAAACAGCCTAAATACCGCCTTTGGCCTGGTTTATTCCAAGTCCCCTTGGAGACCCCTGAGCCCGGATTATTCTAAATTCCTTTGGAGCCCCCCGACCCGGATAGTTCTAAATCCCTACTGGAACCTCTCGCTCCCCGATCTACAAGGGACAATGGGTTGAATGATAGGATTGGGGTGGGGGGCAATGACAGAGACAGAGGAAGTTCGATGATAGATTGCGAGGTCGAGCCGTGCGAAACCCTAGTACAGTAGAATTTGGATAAGTACGATCTGGATAAGTGGGAAACCTCTGTTACTGAAAATGATTGTGAGGTCCTGCCATTTTTATACCGAAAAACCTCTATTAGTGAGACTGTCATACCTCTTTAACTAAGACTGATTTCTCTCGATTTTCGGAATTATCATCTCTCTAACAGAGACGATTGTCGTTAGGACTTCTGTAAGTAAATTTAGCAAGGTTGTTTATTATCCTCTATAAAAGTTGTTGTCGAAAATTTCATCACGCAGGATCTGTTGATCGAGTCGTATCTAATAGCATGAATTTAACTGAAATGTTCAAGCGAAAATTAAATTCTCAATCAACGAGTGAAAAGTTCAAGCTAGGGCACGAATATGACAGTGGAATGACTTGTGACGAACATTGTACGCTGTTTAATGTACCTGAATCAACTCTCTGTCGAATTATTCAGAATAAGGACAAAATTCAGTTACAATGTGTTGAAGAGCAAGGCAAATCAAAAAGAATACGTTCACCAGAATATCCTGAACTTGAAAAGTGTATGGTGACATGAATCCAGCAATGTTTGAATAATAACCTAGCAATAAGTGGGCCTTTGATAAAACATAAGTCTCAAGAATTTTCAAACAGGCTTAATATTTATGGTTTTGCTGCAAATAACGGTTGGTTGGATGGTTTGAAAAAGAGAAACGATGTAGTTTTTCAAAAAATATGTGGCGAAACAAACAAGGAAATTGATCAACAACAGACTTTTAAAGATTATGTAAAAGTTAATGATAAAATCTCGATTTTCGGTGAGCAAACTGAAGACGACATTGTTGACACTTGCCGACCCTCTTCTTCGAAGGAAAATGAACAACATCAAAAAGAAAAAGAAAGTTCCGAAGAAAAAGTTTCAAAGCGTGAAGCTGAGAAAGCACGAAAAGCATTACATAAATATTTTGAAATTTCGGCCAATGATGATCAAAATATATTTGATAAAATTTATTAGCTTGAAAAAAGTCTTATGACGAATAAGACTCCAAAGCAGACCAAAGTAACAGATTACTTTAAATAAAAAATGTTAGCATTGAATTGTTCTCCAATATCAAAGCTCATTTTGTAATGCATACGTTTTTGAAATAAATTGGTTTCAATTGTTTCACGAATGTTTTTTTGTTCATAAAAAATTCTGTAAACATACATGTACAAAACTAGATTTTTATAAGTGGAACAAGTGCGGTTTGAACTTTAAATCAAAATCTCTGTAAGTGAGATACGTCTTTAAGTTCACGAAATCCCACTTAACCAGGTTCGACTGTATATGTATTGGGTCTGGGAAAAAGTTCGTGGCGTTTTTCCCGATAGATGGCATCAATTGCAAATAAGTCAGGAAATACATATCGCAGCGACACCACTAAACGCTCGTTGGAAAGGTGACACTTCGAGCGTTACTTTGAGTATATAAATATCGAAATTGGTGCAGTGGTTGGAAAGTTGTTTCCATTTGAAAATTGAGAAAAGTAACGAAAAATTGCGCTATATTTTGCAATATTATTACGACAAAGGGAAGAACGCTGCGCAGGCCTGTGAAAAAATTTGTGCTGTGTACGGTGAAGGTACTTTATCAAAATCTGCTGCGCGGAAATGGTTCGCTCGCTTTCGTTCTGATAATTTTTATGTGAAAGATGAGTCACGCTCTGGTCGTCCAATCACTGAAAAAGCTGATGAAATTCTTGAAAAAGTCCAGCAAGATAAGCATATCAGTAGTGTCGACATTGGTATGGAGCTAGGCATTAACCACAAAACTGTTTTGAACCATTTACACAAAGCTGCCTACAAAAAGAAGCTCGATGTATGGGTTCCTCATGAGTTCAGCGCGAAAAACATGGTAGACCGAATTAACATCTGCGATGCGCTGCTGACACGCAATGAAATCGAGGCATTTCTGAAGCGTGTCATAACCGGTGATGAAAAATGGATCACATACGACAATTGGAAGCGTCAAAGACGTGGATAAGAGATGGTGAGCCGTCACAAGCGTTAGCGAAGCCAGAATTGATGGCGAAAAAGGTGATGCTGTGTGTGTGGTTGGACTGGAAGGGAATCGTCCACCATGAGCTACTTCCAGTTGGTCAGACAATTGATTCTCAACTCTACTGTGGACAACTAGAGATATTACGACAAGCAATTGAAAGAAAACAGCCCGAATTGATTAATAGGAAAGGTGTTGTCTTCCATCATGACAACGCCCGACCACACACTTCTTTGATGACCCGTCAAAAATTGCGAGAGCTTGGT
Source organism: Cylloceria caligata (assembly GCA_963942595.1). Lineage (NCBI taxonomy): Eukaryota > Metazoa > Arthropoda > Insecta > Hymenoptera > Ichneumonidae > Cylloceria > Cylloceria caligata. Next base: position 37,309,646 of record OZ012708.1, read on the forward strand.
TGGGAAGTTTTGATGCATCCACCGTATAGTCCAGACATAGCACCCTCTGACTATCACTTATTCCGATCTCTGCAGAATTTTCTCAATAGAATTAAGCTGCTTTCAAAAGAGGCCTGTGAAAACCACTTGATTCAGTTTTTCAACTAGAAACCACAGTTCTTCACCGATGGCATCATGGCTCTACCAGAAAAATGGCGAAACATTGTCGATAATAATGGAGCATATTTGGTTCAAATAAATTCATTTTCACACTATAAGAAAACCAGTTGAATTTTACTAAAAAAAACCCCACGAACTTTTTCCCAGACCCAATATAAATATATTTTTATATCTAAATATATATTTTAAAAAAGTTATCAGTTTATTAAGTGCCATTCTATGTTATACACTAGGTAGAGCACTAAAATCAGGCGATGCATTTATCAAAAGCACCTGAATCGTACAATATATACGTGCAAGGACAGGATGATATTGTCTTTACAAAAAATATTTCACTTTAACGACAAGTTTGCCTGATGAAAGAGTGGGTTTTGTGACCGCGGGGGTGGAGCACTAAAATCAGGCAATGTATTTATCAAAAGCACCTAAATCGTACAATATATACGTACAAGGACAGGGCGATATTGCATTTATCAAAAATATTTAACTTCAAGCGGGTTTCCCTGACAAGAGGGTGGGTTTTGCGACCACGGGGGTGGAGCACTAAAATCGAGTCTAGTGTACTTCGAATGTACCTGATTCGTTGAGCACGATGTCATATCATAAATCCTGTTGTTTTATTAATTTAACATTTTCACGGATTTTGTATTTGGAATAAATTCAATTTAATTGAAAAATAATATTTCCAGGTGGATTTCGGCGTAAAATTTTATATGGTTGTAAAGCACTTAAAAAGCACTTAATTCCTGTAAAAAGACGTTTGGTGATAATGCGAACCCTGAAAAACCCTCTGCTAGCTTGATATCAAGTTAGCAGAGGGTTTTTCAAATTGCATTACTGGCTAAATTAAAGGAGCACTAAAATTATAAACTTAGCACCAAATTAACACCTAAAAAGCACCTTATTTAGGTATATAGTAAATCCATTTTTGGGATTTCCGTCTGCTAGCTTTACAAAGGTTCGTAAATGGTGAAACAAATGTCACTCTTGCTTTTTCTCCACTATTTTACAGATTTCTCTCTTAACGACTGTGACCTTCTATCCCAAACGACCGAAATTACCCCTATAACCAATTATATTCTCCTTTTATCGCCACAACTTCGAATGACACGGAGAATGACAGGCATTCGAGCGGACGACACGAGTTGTCCACGTGTAATCGTTTCTCTCATTCTCGTCCGACATTACCCAATGGTGTTAGTAGTCCTGTATATCAGTTGTATATTGCGGCGCGCGAATAGCTAAATGTCGAATAAACAGTGAGAGTTACGACCAAGTGCTTCACGGTCGCTGATCAATTTCGTAGAAGCGCTGTGCAGTATCACGGCTTCTATAGCATTGGAGCATAAGGTGATCCAGACGATGCATCGTCTGTAGTGCGAAAACCGGCGACAGTGCCTCCTTAAAACTAACCTGTTATTCATCCGTGAATAATTATTCCGGGGAGAATATATTCGGAGCACACGTGAGAGCTTGATGGGATCTCTGATATGTCCGGAGTGAGAGCAAAGTCACGCAGCCTAGAAACCAGATTGTCACATATATTAGTCTGGGCGTATATAACGCAAAACGCTACGTTGGTTCTTTAGGTTCTTAACGACCGAATTCCTGCTCAGCAAAGGGCGTAAGTTGTGCGTTTTGTTGCTATCAGTTAATTTGGTTGTTTTTATTGTTGCCAGTGTTCTACAAACGACTCAAAAGTATTTGGCATACGATGTTTAACCAATTTGACCTGGTTCTAATGTAACAGATTATTAAGTTCAGATATAATGATGTCACGATAACGAACGTGGATTAAAAAGACCATCAACACTCTGTAAATATTGAAATATCGAACTGATGCAGCCTTCGTTGTTATTTTTACAGCAGTGTCCAGCTGCTAATTTCGTACTACGAATTGTCCGTTATATACACTTACGAGTACTTTCATTGACAGTGAATATACCCAACAAACACTATTTTCTTATTATCTTATTTTCTATTTAACAAACATATGAAATAAATTCAAATTAAATTTCTCATTTCAAAACTACTTTGTCACTTGTGGAATGTAAATAATGTAATAATTAGTATGAATAAGTTTTAATTGAATAATCTAATTATTTTGAAAATAATTATTTAACTTACCGTCCGTACAGCAGACGGAAATTTAAAAAAAAAAATTGCAATTGGCTCAAGAAAGAAATACATTTTTTTAGTCTTCTTTTGCAGAAATTATTATCTCCCTAGTGATTTTATTCGATGAGCTCAAAAGAACAGCAACGAAGACCGAAAGCATTGAGAAAAAACACGGCAAATCCTATTTTGATCGAAGTTGAATGGTGCACTAATGTTTAGTGTACAGTTATAGAGCACAGACTACTCTTCGGATCACAATTGGACTAGGCCACTCGAAGAGATGAAGCGAAGGAGGTCGATTATCGAACAGATAATGCCGCGTGTATGGAGGCTAGAATTGGAGTGACCGAGGGACACGCGTCGAGCTGCTGGAGTTAAAGCATATCGTGCGTCCTCCAGCTGACTAGACCGCGAGGATAATGTGATAGCAGCTCGGGGTGAAACGCTAACTGAATTTAGCTGCGAGTAAAAGGAGGATATAGTATATATATACATGCAAATCGTGCAGCGAGAGAGTCGCGTATGTTCGTCAATGTTCGCGAATACTCTCGAACGTGATCAACGTCGACGAAGTCGTTGATTGCGATTTGCGAAATGAAAGTAAAAAAAGAAATCAACGACGAGTCAAAGAAGGTTGGGACGAGCTGAAGAAAACACAGAGAAACAGAGGTTTTTAAAAATGACGAGGTATGCGCGTTTTATTGATTTTGAGAACGACTATGAGAGAACGAAGGACGGTAGCAGGATCTTCGTCTACAATTATTTTGGTGCGATAGCCAGCAAAGTGCCTGGACAGATTTTTCACGACGTGTCGTGATGGTCGGTTTGTTTAGGGCTTCATACCCGAGAGAAACGCTGACAATAATATTGGAACTTTGTGTGCGTGCGGTGGGATCGATGGGCTCTGTGTCAGGGACAGATAAGATGAGAAGACGGGGAAAAGGAAAAGGGAGTGGGGAAGGATAGTGCACAAAGGGTCAGAACTTGGTCGCTACTTGAATACGCGACATAGAAGTAACGTTTGTCAACATTTTTTAAGCAGTTGTCAAAGAGCGAAGTTTTAAACTCTTGGAATTAAATATATTGTGATAAATTAATCAATATGTAAATGAAATCAATGAAGCACGCTATTTTTTTTATAATTGCGTTGATCTTCTTTTATTAATTAGTGGTAACGATGTGAACAAGCACTGGCACTGTGCTGGGTGGATTTTAGCCCGCATTGCCACACAGCGTCTAGGGTACGGGGGCGCTAATGGATTTTCAGAAGTTTTTTTTTTTGCGACTTGGTGGATCCCTTTTAGTCATTACCCTTTTGGTAGTATAGCAACTATAGTCACACGCGACACCGACGTTAATTTATGCACACACACGTAGTCTTTGTAAAATACTAGTAAATTAATGCGATATTTACGAACAGGCACCTATACAACTTTGTCTAACATTTTTATCTCCTTGAGGATACGACGAATTCTGAAAAAGAATAGACCTAAACCGTTTCTTCAGAATATAAAAGTTCCATTCAACTGTAACGAGAAAAAAAATCGCAACAATTATTATTAGTTATTAACTAAAAATTAAAATAAAAAAAATTAATTAAAAATTCGTAACATTATTAGTTATTAGTTACAATCGAGGCGATATCTTTTGATCGACATAAAACGCATAACTCCTACCTCTGCGGGGGGTCGGGAGTTAAAAAAAAATACACTATACGTCAGCTATAGTAGCCATGCAGTGTAAGCTAGGTGTGTAGCGTTAACCTAGCCGTACAGTGTGAAGTGAACGCCAGAGCGACGCGAGCACATCAGTGGCGCAAATAATCCGATTAATACAAACAGGTTCTATTGATAAATGTGATATCTCAGCGAGTTCACATTTGATTTAAACTATATATAGCCATAAACAAAGCCGGTGATTCATAGAACCTATTCCAAATTCTAAATTCTCCTCAGAGATTTCCAGTGGTTTCCGAGAACATTGGCGACATTGAAGATCCTGTTGAGAAGCGAATCACCGTTAAACGCATACCTCGCTTCTTTTTAAAAATGAAACGAACGTTGAGAGAATACACAACTGTGCACGATCAGAAGAAATATATAGCAATGTGCGGACAGCAATGTACGGACAGTGGGGAGCACCACTGGTGTGCCACCAGTAGATACAGAAGGCAACTGGTCAGACACTCAGTCAGCATTGAAACAGAACACAACTGGGCGAGTTGTGCAAACGAGGCAGTGGCTAGACGGAGTAGCATTGATATTCACAGACTTGGTTTTCCGGAGGGCCGAGGGAGCTTTGTGTGGTCGAGCTGGCATTAAGGGGCTTACTCCTCATTCCAATTCGAGTACAAGGTTGCGTTTTAAATCCGCTATGTATGATGAATTTTAGTAAATTGTGAGATTTTACCTTCTCCGATAACAATATTTTTTCAAAGGTTCCTATCAATATCCGTATAAATCAAATTGGTACAACTAAGGAATATTTGTGATTTATTACATTTAGGAAACTATCATCCACGAAAACATTAAGATTCGACCGCTCAATGCTATGCGTGTTATAATTATTGTTAATATTGTTCATATAATATTTTGAATTGTAAAATTTCATTGTGAGCCTTTTTAATTCATAAAATCCGTCAATAGAGATTCGAATCTGATGAAATATAATTTTTGTGAAGTTACAGATTTAATTATTACCAAAGTGACCTATTTTTACTCTCGAATGGCCGTAGGGCAAAAACAAGGAAGTACGCGTTTTACTGGGATGCCGTGAATATACCAGTTTTTCATGTCCAATGTTCTCCGAATCGGCTAAAGATGTCTCAACAGAACTTGGTACATAGATTCTGTGCATCGTAACCTTCTTCTTTGTTCTAGATTGTATACATTTGGTGAACTTTCAGAAAGATAAAAACGTTTTTAAAAAATCTATGAGAAGCACCGTTGTATACATCGAAATGCCACAAGTTAATCGTCATTTCTACTATACTCGTTCTTCAGTATCTAACTTTAGAGCGCTCGCGGTGGAGTGAGAGAAGAGTACGTGGGATTCAGTCAATATTTGTATATATATTTTATTCAACAGCATGTGCATTCTAATAAGTTTTTTGAACATCAAAGATGTCGTCAACAGCTAGAAATAAATAAAAACGCAACGCAATTTTTTAAACTGCGTTCGTTGATTTAATTTTAATTACACGATGTTATAATTGAGTAATAAAATAAAAATAAATTATCAAAAATGATTATCACTTTATACTTTTCTAATTACCTTTGTTGCTTTAATTCCAAATACAAGAATGCAAAAATGATTGTGCGATTAAATAAAATAGAGTTATTAAGAATTATTTAGCTGTTTTAATTTTTTAAAATATAAAAACTATAGAAATATATACCAATTATAAATATTATGTAGAAAGTCACATAGAGCTATCTTTAAAAAGTATGAAATAAAAAAAAAATTAAATTAACAACTTTCGACTGCAAAAAAATTATAACAAACAGGACATTAACTTCAAAAAGTTTTCATATGAAAATAAATCTAAAAAGGATTAAATAACTTCCGATGTAATTTTAGTTAACTTTATATTTATATGACAATACTTCATTTACCGCTGTAACTGCAGTCGGGAGACGTTTCGTGAACATTGCAGCCGTTTTTTTCATATCAAGAAACATGCTGACGTGCGGACTCTGATTTAAAAGAAAAATTATATACGACATAAACGTTTTCTAACGCAGGAGAAGACGTTTTCCGACTGTAGTGACAACGGTAAATGAATTATTGTCATTGCACAGTCACGCTAATATCGCGAGATGCCAGATATGCCAATTACATCGGGCGATAATCAATGAATCACCGATATGTCTTTGATTTAATGGGACGAGATCTAGCTTCAATCTTGAGGATTTTCTCATTTGTTTTCGCATACAGAAGATTGATGTTATTATCGCCGTCCATCATTTCAGCTAGCTATGATACTGCTTGTAAAAACTGATAAGAGACAGTAAACAATATTTGGAGATCTTTTTTACTTATTTCCGAAAAATCAAGCAGATCATCCGACTTGATAATTGCGACAGGCACTTTTCACCGAGCCCATCACCTTATTTCAACTTCATTGGCTAAATTGTTATTTTTATCTTGTCTGGACTTTATAATAGATACTACTTCATCGGAAAGTTTTTCTCAGAATCTAAACGCTTCACAAACTCATTGTTTAAAAACAAACAATTCGGCAGTATGGTCTGACTGTCGGTAAAACTTACTATCGATTTTGCGATCAAGCATTATATATTTTTGTTTGAGTATTCCATGAACAGCCTCCACTGGCCAACGAATTTTTTTGACGAATCAAGATTCATTTGACTCAATAGTAGTCAATTGACTGCGTCTTCCTGGCATTAGTACTTGAAATCCCGATTCTTCTAAATATTCTTTCACATCACTATCAACAACAAACTTCTCCTGGTTTAAGCAGTTTGATTAAACCATTGGAATCATTCATGATCATTTTCAGAATCGTTGCATCATTGAGATTAGCCTCGTGTCGACCGAGCATAAGTAAATGGTTTACATAATGGAACTTTTTTCTGACCGGAATATGATTTTTTTAAATATTCGTTATTAGTATGATACTTCTTTGATGACGAATATAGGTTCCATCGCATATTATCATGAGTTGATCGTGTAATGCATACAAAGTCCTCGCTATATCCGATGAGCGATTCTAAATAGTATGTCTTGAAATAGCATTTATACCAAAATGTATAGGTAAAATATATTTGTCAAAGGAGTTGATAACTGAATCTGAATATTCTGATACCGATTGCTCATGTTCCAATTCAAGAACAGAAGCTATCGCTTGATTCGAATTTCTAGTTCGTGATTTAAATAAAAGAATAACGATAGCTTCAATCACATTACAACTTACAGTATTACGCATGGATGTCATCATGTCGCAAAGTTTTAAAATATTTTCCCAAGAGAGACCCGTTAGAATGAAAAGTCATTCCTCAGAGAAAGAATATTCCCCAATTTTATCGAAAATCATTAAATCGGTGAAAATAGCTTATTCTAAATCCGGAATTTGAAATATGCTGATATTGGAGTAAATGCGCAAGGCACAAATGTCCTCTTCATTAAATCTTTTTTTCATTAAGTGCCTATTGCAGCACCGATTTCCATTTGGAATGAAGATTCGTCTTTTAACGAAAGCCTGGACACGTGCTTCAAATGGTACAATGGTAATACCATTCTTTCATCCACAAACACAGCAATATTTCTGAAAATAAACAACTCGAGGAAGCATCATTTCCACATGTTTAATTTCTTGAGTAGAATTTGCACCTATGATAAAACTTGAATCACTTGTTGAAGATTGTGAAGAAGTAATTGCAGATGTAGATAAAAATGTAAATGATTGAGATAATTGTTCAGTTGATTCTTGTTGGCTATCGTTTTCTAGGTTTGATGTAGATGGTTGAATTGAGGTTTCTCTTGGCAGAATTTTATCTACAATAAGCCGACACTTATTGCACAACATATCATTAACCTTAACTTCTTGTCCAATTTTTTGCGATATTTCTTTTGCTTCATTTTCGGTCAATATAATTTTTTAAAAACTCTTATTCTTCGAAGGAATGCGTTACATTTAATATACTTAGAATTATCAGTCATTCTGAAATTGAAACAATACAAAAAATGTATTAGATATACAAAAATAAATTGTTTTATTAATCATTTCTGTCTTTTGTAAATAATAAAAATTATTTACTTGACAATGGACAATGAACAATAATAACTGAAATAAAAGTCAGTTTTATATTGAAAATATTGTATGTTTTATGTGAAAACTCTGACTACACGGGATGGATTCAAGTTTTTTTTTCTCCTTTCCTTGAAATATCTAGCCTCAAATGAATTATAACCATCTGATCTTAAAAACACAATGAATTTTGTTTACAACTATTTACAAAAAGGTGATGCTGTAACAATTAATAATTAGGAACGCGATTTTTCGGTAAAGATACTCGCAACAGTTTGGTTGCCAACTAAAGATTTTTCTCTCTCGTGTTGGTGAGCCTAGCCTTTCAGGAACTGACGCGCCGCCTTGTGACCATTAACGAAGGCGTAGGCCGAGTCACCACAGAAACATTCTGAGTATATCTCCCTTGCTCTGCCGTCAATACCATTAATACTATCTTGCTCTACCTCACTGGTATTTTGCGTTCTCTTATAATAATGAAAAATAATAATTCTAAAAAAATTTGTTTCAGTATGTTGCACCTAAGCGAAAAAATTGAAAAAAATGGAAAGTAAAGGGACTTGAATGAAGACTATTTTGTGTAAATTTAATAATTGTACCTTGAGAAAAACACATTTTCGTTTTTTATAAATGTAGTTTTGCTTCGAGATTCAAAAAATTTAATTACGTATCTTTTGTCGAGTATTTTTTTTTCAAAAAATTGACTCCTGTCATAGATATTGGCGTAGAAAAAAAAATAAAAACTAAAAATCACGCTTTTTTATTACTGCAAAACTAATTATGTTAATGGTCTGAAATTTTCAGCGAATGGTTTTTTTTATGTGGATACAATAGACCAAGTGTCATCTAGAATCTCGCCGGGGGCAATTTTAGTATGGTATTCAGCTATGTTCTTTCTACTTTATACATAGAGCCCATACATCTTATGGACAATATCTGCTGTTACTGCTATTGAAGTAAGTTCGACTCGGTTTTCGAAAATCCCCAAAGCTTTGCGCTCCGTTTGCGTACGACTCCGTTATCATATATCATCGAAGGCTTGCCCTCGATTCGAGTGCGACTCGATTATCAAAGATCTCGTAACAAATGCGACTACGAGATATTATTATACATGGGGCATTCCACATCAAATTAACCTGGTTGCATACCTCAGTATCTAGGATTTGGTCTACAATTTTTTACAATGTTGTTACGCACCTAAAAGTTAGGTAGTTTTTTGTTTAGATTTTTTTGATAGCATATGCTTAAGAACGATTTAAAAAACAAAAATTATAGTAAACAAAATGTTGACCACAATTTATAAATTTGAAAATATTCACAAAAATCCTGTGTCGGCAAAATTGTTGAGCCACATATCCTAGAGTGGGCTGGCTCTAGCTTCTGTTTTTTCGTTGGTTTGTCGTTGTTGTAATAATTAATTTACAAAACAAAACCGCAAGTCAGTCCAATCAATCAAATGAACAGAGTTGTTTAAGAATTTTTCAAATAAAAAAAACTATTGTTTATACCAAAAAATCGAATTTCCATGACGGTCAAGGTACGGAAGGTCAAAATTTAAAAATCTGTAAATATTCTCAAAAATTCAGTGGTACATATACAAATTATAATGCTACTTTAAGATTTTTTTTAACTTTAAAATATCTCTGGACTCGGTTTTATTTAAAAATATTATTCTTATGCAAAAAACTTTGAAATACCGAGAAACAATAGAAACAAGCTACGGGACACTCTTAAATATAGCTTGAAAATGTTTATATTTGACACAAAATGTTTGAGAATTATTTCAGGATTTTCAACCTCTTTTTTTAACTACCATTGAATTCTGATTTTACGGTGCAAAAAATTCGGTTTCTGTTTGAATAATTTGAATAAATTCTTAAAACTCCTCTGTTAGTTAACCAACATTTTATTCACATTCCCCAATGAGTTGATACTCGTTTTTATGGTTTGAATTAATTATCAAAACAAACAAAAACTGAAAAAAATAGAAGCAACAGCGGCCCACTCTGGAATTTATCAAAAGTGGCCAACCTTTCGTTTCGTGTAATATTTTCTGAAAAAATCGTTCTTCAATAAGTACTACCAACAAAAAGTCAACAAAAAATTGGTATGCCATTTGGGGTCGTGACAACAATATAAAAAATTGTGTACGGATTACCAGAGGATGCAAATAAACCTATTTGCAGCAATGGTAGATTACAAGAGTGATAACATATTACTCAGATTACTGAATGATTACAACTTCTGTGTTAACTTGATAACACTAGTGATAAATCCATAAGGTTAATAATGTTTTTATTAAGTTCAAAAATGCAGGTGTCGATGATGTTGTGAATGCTTACATCGTCGATTAGTCTTAACAATTGCACGCAGAGCAATTCTTAGACAAGCGACCGTCTAAATTTGTACATTTATATAGATATAACGTCTATGTTCGAGATACGCGATCGCGATTCTAAGCGCGGCAACGATAAGCCTAACAATTCAAATTTCGCATTTGCGAATAATTATAGATATTGAGTCCAATTGCTTGAATCAATTAAACCAAACTGATTCAGTAACCAAATTCGACAATTGATTAACAAAAGAACTGTGAAAAAAATTCTGCCACTACCTGGGTTTGAACCGGGAATACACAGAATTCCAATCTGGTGCTTGATTCATGCAATTAGACTCGATATCTATAATGATTCGCAAATGTGGAATTTGAATTAGGCTTCATGTTTCCGCGTTTAGAATCGCGATCAGGTATCTCGCACCCTGAGTTGTGTTTCGTGAAATGTCCATCTTACTGACCGAACATAGAGGCTATATAGTTGCACTCAGTGTAATAATAATAACGATAATCGAGTAAATGAACAAAGAAAAAATGTAAATAAAATATTTAATGTGAATTGAATAAATTTATTTGACATCAATACATTGGGTTTCATACAAACAAATGTATTTGTATAAAATAAATAGTTTTTTCTTTAATTTGTCTCATTTATTGACCCTTGAGAATTCACATATTAATTCGTACTCGAGGTGATGTACGAGAGGAGATGCGTTCATTACAGAGGGGAAGTTGACGAACCTATAACGTACAGATCTGGTCGTTAACTCTCTACGTATAGCGTGATTTCCGAGACATATGAGAATATGATGTCACTGAAACCTCGGGCGATCACCGGTGAGTTCATGGTGGGTATAGAGAACGAAAAGTATTATTGGGCAGAGCTTTGCTGCAGACTGTACCATTATTTATGACCGATACTGTATGCGAAGTGAAAGAGAGAACGATAGGGAGGAGCTTATGCAGGGAATCCCTAACTCACCGTGGATAATCCATCGCGAGTTTCAAGTTTTGCTTCTAAACCGCACGCGGTAGCAGGCATAACCGCTCCCGCGAACTCCAACAAGTTACACTTTATAATTAGATTTTCATCTTCCCGATATAGGCAACTATATACACTGCGACAGTACAACTGCTACATACATCGTACGGTGTAGTCGCACGTTCATAGCAGACGCTTCGTGTAGCATCGACAAACTCGGAGAACTTGAAAATTCGATCCCAACTGGTATATTCATCATTTTCTTCCAGTTATCCTTCTCGTCGTGCCATTTCAGAGGATAATTTCAGTCACGTATTTCCCACCGAATCACGAAAATCTGCGAAAAAGCTTTTATACCTCACTCGTTCAGGTTCTTTGCCCGCACAAAAGCCGCAATTTAAAGCCCCGCGCAATCTACGCGGAGAACCATGTGCCAATCTCATCACCAAATCTCTCTTCGCCCTTCACGAAATTGGGGAGGGTGAATCGATCACTTGAAATTTCAGAGTTGACAGGAATCATCTGTTCGGAGGTTTTTGGCGCTAAAGTGGAGAAAGTCTTCGCGACGAAATCGCATGAATAACGAAGTCATATTTTATTCTCGAAAGATTGGTTCGCGCCACCTTCGGTCACCCTTTGACTTTTCTTCTAGTTTCTTATCGTTCTTCTCCTCCTTTTACTCACGAAAGCGATTTTTTTCTTTATTTCATTTTCTTTTCTATCGCCCCTTTCATGGCTTTGATTCATTCCTGTTGTAGTATTATATCTCTAGATATATCCCACGATATCAGATTATATTAGAGAAGATCAGAGTAAGTACTCTATCGAAAGACGGCCTCGGTAGAAAAATAAAGATTGTTCAGAGCAAATATTTTTGGATCGCATAACAATAATTACCATTTGGGTCTTACAAATCTCGTGCGTGCCCGGAGCTTAAGCAGTTTTTTCTTTCACACTGGTATTTAAGATGAAAACATTGAAAAAAGGGATAGCGTCTGGAGGTTCCGACTGCCTATCTTATAAGGTATATCATCATCCGTAATGATTTTATGTTCATTTTAAACGTTTGCTCGTAGCGCTGATGACGAAGATTTGATATCTAAGGCTGTAATACATTTTGACACGCTCAAATACACTTCATCACCTAGAATCTGTTAAATTTTCTATTAATACGATGTGATTATTAACTAGGTAACGACTGTATCATTAAATTCCAGTGAATGAGTACATGGTCACCCACAGGTCTTTGTATGGGAATAAAATTAGCTCTCAACAACAATAAATATTCTAAAGAATCTTATTATTATTTTATGATAATTGTGTTTACTTTCCGGAGTAGAACCAAATGTTTATTTTTTATTTCATTTCAGCAAAAAAAGAGCAGAAAAAGCCACTAAAGTTGATTATGCGATCTTGTCAATAAAGATGAAAAAATAAAAATCAAAACTGAACAAGACAGCCAAAAAGAAAGGGCAAAAAACGATGCTTTCGATCAAATTCAACACCCGATATTGTAGAATATTGCTGTAAATTATGGCAAACTTCTTTACTCGATAGCTGAACATTCGCAGTTGTCAGAGTCTTCATAGACATTTTATCAAAAAAATTTTATCGTCGTAATATTGAAACCCCCGCATATAGTTTTACAAAAATTATATAATAATATAATAAACAAGATTTTAGCTTCAAAAAGTTTTCAGATAAAAATAAATCTAAAAACATGGAATAACTTCCGATGTCGTTTTAGTTAACTTCATATTTAAATTACAATAATTCATTTACCGTTATCACTATAGTAGGGAGACGTCTTCTTCTGCATTAGAAAATGTCTATATCGTATATAATTTATTTTTTTAATTAGAATCTAGTTGCCAGCATGTTTCTTCATATGATAAAGTCGGTTGCAATACTCAGAAGACGTCTCTCGACTGTGGTGACAGTAGTAAATAAATTATTGTAATTAAAATATAAAGTTAACTAAAACGACATTGGAAATTATTTCATCCTTTTTAGATTTATTTTCATGTAAAAACTTTTTAAAGCTAAAGTCCTGTTTATTATAGTGTTTTGCAGTCGGAAGTTTTAAAAATGTTTTATTTTTCTTTATTTCATACTTTTTAAAGCTCAATGTGACTTTCTACAGCATTTTTATAATTGATATATATTTTTATACTTGCTTTATTTTTCGAACCCAAAACAGCTTAATTATTTTTAATAACTCTATTTTACTTAATCGCTCAATCATTACAGCGCTCGTGTATTCGGAATTGAATCAACAAATGCAATTAGAAAATTGCGTTGCATTTTTATTAATTTCTAGCTGTTAGCAACATCTCTAATATACAACATACTTATTAAATTTATATGCCGTTGAATAAAATATATATACAAATATTGATTAAATCCCACAGGCTCTTTCTCTCACTCCACCGTGAGCGCTCTAAAGTTAGGTGCGGATGGACGATTGTAATTTAGTAGGAATGACGGCCATCTTGTGGCATTTCGATGTATACAACCGTCCTTCTCATACATTTTTTAAAACGCTTTTATCTTCCAGAAAGCTCACCTAATATATATGGTCTAGGGCAAAAGTGGAGGTTATGATGCGCAGAATCTGTGTACCCAGTTCTGTCAAGACATCTTTAAATGATTCGGAAAACATCGGACACATGAAAACTGGCATATTCGCATCATGCCAATGAAACGCACACTTCCTTCTTTTTGCTCTGTGGGCGGTCGGGAGTAAAAATTATATCAAATAAAGAGATGACTGTGCTTATAAATGTGAGAAATTTCAGCTCGATAGTTCAAGTCATTCTTAAGTTTTAACACACAGGCGTGAACACAGACTTTTTTTCCTAAATAACTTAACTCGCTGTTTCGCATTATATGTTGAATATCCATATAAATCTCGAAAAAAATGTTTTCATGAAAACAATGCTTTCTCTATGAAGAATCATAGATAAAAAATGGAATGAAAAGAAGGAACAGATAAAGAGATTGAAGAGTAGCGAACAAAAAGAATTGAAGAAACAAAAACGAGAAAAGAACGGAACGAAAAAGTGTCTAAGAGAACTGTTAGAAAAATGGCTGACGTGAAGGACTGCCGATCGGGGTATACCAAGAAAAGTAAGACTTATCAATTATGATGTTAAATAAAGTTTTTTCAATATCATAATACCATTGCTATGCGTTCAATATTATGTTTTCAGCATAAAAAATATTTGATTAAAGGCGACCATTCACTAGGGAAAGCTATAGTCATTTACTGGTACTGTAGGCTTTTGGCTACATGTACTCGCATTTTTAAAAAACATTATAATTCTTTTCACTTGATAGATTCTTCTAAAAAGTTCTAGAACATTGATGGCTTTAAAAGCTAAAAAAGTAATTTACATTCCGACACTTCCTTAACCCTAATATAATAGAGCAGCATTTCCAGGAACTTCGAAGTGGAACGGAATTTCGCCTACTTAGTCCGTGATCTAAAAAACAATATCGATCTGAGAAAGCAGAAGCTTCATTGTTATGGTAAAATAGGGGTGGAAAATGGTCTGCCCACTGGTGATAGCGGCCCACGTCTATCGCTCAATGAACAAAGGCAATCCCGTGCCGTTCTCTCGTTCGTACAGCTTCAAACATAACACTACGTTTATTTACGCACTTTATTTTTGCATTTAAGCTCTCAATATTATGTAGACATTCCTTATTAATTATTAATTACATTCTATAGAAATATGTAAATACCTCAATTAATGGAAAACTTCACATTGCATTACCAAGCGCTCACATTGTTTTCATTGAACTGTGGATAGTAGCAAAGAAATGTCGCTCCACCATGGGGAGACCATATTTCACCTACATAACCTACGACGTTTTTATTAATAAAACTTGAGTTTCTGATAAAGAAAATTGTGGACTCTGTTATAAAAATTGTTTAGCACATTGTCACTCACCAGTTTATATCATTCTTGTATTAACAAGTGTATATTCGTGCTGGGGCGTGGAGAGACTCATAAAGGGTTTATCGGTAATTTACCGGAGTACCAGGCCAAAACGATAGATCAATGACCCTCACTCCCTTTGATTTGGTATAACAATTTTTATATTGTTGTTTCAACATTAAACGTCATGTAATTAATTTTTAGTTGATTTCTTTTGCACCTCTCTATTTTGTAATGATTTATTATGTAACGATGCCTGCCTTGAATATAATAGACAATTCGAATGAGAGGAATGTATAGGTGACATCAACTCAGTGATTAGCGCTCTTACTCAGTCCCAGAACAATCCGGTTTCTCGATCGCTGGTGATGACCATATATCATTCGATACTTCGGCAGGCCATCGTCACTACCATTCTACACACTTCCCCAAGTTCTCCGTCCGGTCATCACAATTAAAACAAAAATTGTGTGGAACAAACCCCATGTAGAGGTTTGCCGACGATGGAAATATGGCACAGAACTGGTCCGATGCTGGGAGCCGACGTTGGATTGTAATCTCGGGCCGTAACTGGCCGCTGTATCATGCCAGCGTTCGGTGAACGCTTGAACAATGCATTGTTAATTGTAGGATGGTTGTTAGATGCCTATGTGGGCATCTTTCCGTTGCAACGTTAAAAAATGTTTAGTGCGCGTTCAAGCAAATGACGGATTAAAGAGCAACGTTTTTGGAAATAACAGGCTGCAAATATATTCTGAGCAGTCGGCAGCAGGATGGATTTACATTCTAACCTTGTCGATTCGAACCTCGTCTCTTCTCACCTCGTTATTGACGATGCGAATGTAGAAGAAATCGAACATTCGAACAACTTTCCTTTATTGCAGAATAATTCTTTTGTTATTTATTTTGTTGCTTTAATAGTTTTAGTAATAATCTATATCTCGTTCGATATTTTCTTCTCCTGTCTTCATTTAAAATTATCAGTTTGGAATGTTACAACCACTGTATACGTCACTGGTTCGCGAGCTGCACCTAACGCTGGGACATCATTGGCGTCGGGAGCTGGGTCGGTATTAACTACTGGGTTGTCTCTGGCTAACAAGAGCATCGGGCCAACACCCCAAGTATGGCATCCAGAGTCGGCCCAACGTTTCGTCAATCGTCAAACCCTACCCGAAGTTTCGACGCAAATAAAAAATTTGAAACGATTTACATAAATTTTATGTTGGACATTAACATTTGTAAGCCATATCCCAGAGTAGCCGCGCATTCACCTCTTTTTTCGTTCAATTCCGAGATGTGATTTACAAATTTGAAAATCGAAAAAAATTATTCCCTAACAATCTGGGCTAGGTATATAAATTTTGACCGGGTCAAGTGGGGCCTACGTTCGATTAATTTTTAATGATGATTTGCATCGAGCCCACTCTGTACCGACGTTAAACATTTGTTATACCTGTCACTGATGATATGATAATTTCCTTTCGATTTTTAAATGACGTAGTTATTGCGGTAATAATTGCTATTCAACTCTGATTCTTCAGAATGAAAAATTCCCTGTTTGAAAAATTCTGAAAAATCCTTTTCAGATATAAAAACTTTTGAACCACACCCCAGAGTGGTTCTACGTGCCCTACCATTATTAAAATGTATATTTGGTTTTAAAAAATTTAAAAAGTAAACAAAACCAAACTATATAGCGTCGACACTAGGATATGACTGAAAAATGTTGATATCTAACACAGGATTTTTGTGAATTCAACCAGATTTTTCAATTGTGTCAAGATGTTTGTTCCATGTACATTAAACAAAAAAAAATTATAAAATACAGAGGAGGGACGAAAAAAATCTGCAAAAACACTGCATGATCTTTAGGATGCGAAGAATAATATAAAAAACTATTGAACCAATTGAACACTGTATAATTCATTGATCTGTCGATTAGACCTGGAATTCTCCGTGTGCAATTATTAACTGAAGATGGAGAAAAATATTAAATTACTCCAAGGGATTACTTGACTGTGTTAGCCAAGTAATTAGTTGATCTATCTAAATGATTTAACTACAATGGCTTGGCCAAGCAATTATTTAATATCGTCTTTTGCCTTGTCCTTGTCGTTTTGCTAATCAGAAGATCGTTATTCCTATAACTCATCTGGTCATTTCTTCAAAAATACATCTTTGTAACTACAATTTTGAAAAAAAAAATCGATTTTCCAGAATTCTATTTTTCGCAAAAATTTTACCAAAATTTTCTCGTATGTTGCCCCCCTCCCCAGACCTTATTGTCTTACCCGAGTAGAAAATCTATAGCGATACATCCCGCTCGAATCAGGCACTGCTAAGGCCCTGTTAGGACAGATTTGGCTCTTAACAGGGTCTTAGCAGTACTTGATTCGCGCCTATATGTACAGCAACAGATTTTGTGCCTGGGCCATGGAGGGTTAAGCTGACATGATCTCACTTGAGAAGGGATTATCTCTTATAAAGTTATCTCATATAAATTGATTATCTCTTTAATAAATCGGCAAAAACAAATTATTAGCACAGTTCAATATATGTCTCTCCGACATCTTCCCATAGACTATTTGTTGCAATGCATTCGATCACTGCGGTAGCTTTGCCATTGGCTCTATTGCTTCGACTTCTATCGCATACTTCATCATACGTACTTACATACACCTACCTGCTATAGATACGCGAGGGAAGTATCGAACGAGCCGTGATATCCGTAGACGTAATGATGCTCGGTATACCACTCAACTCTGTTTCTCCTACCTGATTTCTTACGACTTGTATGCTTCCTGATTTTTTATTGTGCCAGCTATATCAATGACGTATACATTTCTCGTGCCGGCCGCGTTGTCAGCCTTTGGTTATGTTCGTCATCACCTCGAAAATGGACAAAATTTTGACGGCATTGAAAACGCGCAACTACTAGGTTTAATCAGCCGAGTTTTTTCAATCGCCAATTTTTCACGCAATAACGTTCACGGCTCGTTCCCTAACTCGATTCCCCTAATTGGCTTGCATTTAAGTTAATAGGATATTTTACTTTCAGCATTTTCTACGATTTTGCATTCTTCAAAATTATATAAAATTGAAAGAACTTCGGTAATAATTGATTTTTTTGAAACTACAAAACTGGAATATTTGATACTTGTGCTGCACACCGAAATCACTAAATCCGTCGTTTTTGATTAATTTTTTTTAGTCGCGTTACAAGACATTTTCAAATATAGAAGGCATCGCAGGGTTCCTGTTACAGAATTTGCTGTCAAAGAGATTGACGAAAATCGTGGAAAATTGGCGACAAATCACATTCCACCGACGCTGAGACGTGAGATCCATTGAATTACCGTGTTACCCACTAGAGCTCTTCCTGCGCTACGATCCTCGTCGAAGATACGTCTCCGGGAACTTATAGTATATAACTCTACTGAAGGAATCTTCAATTCCGCTGGCTGGAAGGAAATTACATTACTGAGCTACACGCGGAAATCTGTAGCTGCAGACAGAATGGAGGCACACGGTGAAAGCGAGACGAGAGGAAATAGGGCAACAGAGCGGATGAGATATGAAATGATGGGCCTGAGTGCACTGGCATTAGGGAATTAGATAAAATCAACAAGTTTATGTGCCTCAATGATCATTTAATGTTGGATTCAATTGCGAATCACCTATCAATTATCGTCTTCAGATAATGGATAGTGTTTTTCGCTTTAATATTAAATATCAACGAAATCAATATCTAGTTCACTCAAGTAAGTCAGTTCATTATGCTTTACCTTTGACAATATGAATAGAATTTAATAATAAATTAATTTTTCACGTTCAGGGTTCATATTTTGTAAGAACCGTTTTTGTGCTGTTTAACGGTTAAGCGTTTTTGTGCTTGATTAGAAGAAGTACTCGATAAATTCTTTGAAACCTTGCCAATTGCATTTCCATTTTTATTTTTCATTTATTCCAATTAAATTTACTGTATCAAGTGTATTAGTCAATGTTGGGTTTCTCAGAGGACACGATGCGAGGGAATTTTTTTTTTTTCGAAAAAAAAATCTAGAAATTGAAACACTTGTATTGTTTCATTCAATAGTACGAATTTCAATTTTGGAATTCCTTTCACACTAACATTTGCACGAATTTCCCTGTAATTTTCATGATAATAAAGCAAAACTATTCAGGTTCGGCCAACTAAATACAGATTAATCAAAGTAGATTCAATTGAGCTAACTGAATATAGTTGGCTCAATCTCACATGCTGAGGTTGGATGTAGCGAAACTCATGGTGAATTCGAATGAGCCATATCATGGAGTCAGCGGTATTCAGTTGACGCAAATTAGATTGGGATTGAGTCAACTGCATTCAATTACTTCAATTACAGTTACTTTAAGCCAAGTGAATTTAATTCGCTCAAACTAACTTTTTTCTCAGTGCAATAATCAAGACAAATCAGTGTAGAAGTAACAGTTCGCATCAAAATGGGTCGTTGGATTATCACGTCGTAGTTCTTACGTCTTTCGTTTTTTTTTGCTTGATTAATCGAAGAAAATAACCTTTTACTTACCCTCGTGCAAAAACACAGAGGAACTCGGCTGTTAATTAGATTTTCCGAAGTGAGGGAGACCGAGAGAAAAAAATAGTAAAGTTTACGTGAACGGAAACTGAATAAAATCGTATCCGGTATGATACTTGAAGGATCCTAAAGGATCGTTTTATGGGAATCATGCACGTTATTTACTTTCCAATGAAGACATTCGCACGAGAAATATTATATCAAATATTAAACATCGATTTTGTAATTAATTTATATATAGATATAAATATTAATGTATTATGAAATAGTATCTGAATAAAAATCAAATCCTCATTCCAGAAGCAATTTGTATTTGAGTAAACATCAAATTCTAATTCCAGAAGAAGTTTATATTTGCATAACAATGAAATACTAATTCCACAAAGTATTAGTACACTAATTCTTTTGGTATTAGTATTGCATTTAAAACAAATACAAAGGAATACAAATTTATTCTGGAATTAGTATTTGACTTTTATTAAAGAACAAATTCTTTCCGGATGTAAGATTTGATGTTCATTGAAATCCAAATTCCATAAAGAATTAGTATTTAAATATAAATTAATTATAAAATCCAGGTTAAACTTGAATTTATGATTGCATTATTCCGAATTTGTCGATGACTGCTATACAACAGTGAATATGTCTTAAATATATGCGTCATTTGCACTTTTTGTCCAGCACATATAAAAATTTATAAAACTTAAACTTAAGTTCAAACCTACCACTAAAAATTACACCCTCGGTCTCATTTTAACAGCGATTCAACTGGATGGAATCTCTCAGAAGTTCCCCTTTTATTCCGCTCCTGAATCCCTTTTTCTCTTATTTTTTTTGTCTCTACTCCGATATACGAGGGCTATTTGAAAAGTTTCCTTCCTTTTTTAAAAAAAGACATATTTCGAAGCAAAACAAAATTTATTTCTCGACATAGTTTCCCTACAACTCGATACATTTGGTCCAACGTAACTCCTATCCTTTTGAACTGTCAGAAAAAAATTGATTGTCTAAACCTGAAAAATACTGGCTTACAGCGTTTTCTACCTTAGCATTTGACTTATATTTTTTTCCCCCGAGAAATATTTTCAAATTAGGAAGCAGGAAAAAGTCGCTGGGAGCTAGATCTGGCGAATCGGATGGGTTCGGAAACAATTCAAACTTCAATTCGTTCAATTTTGACATTGCGATCATGCACGTTTGAACCCGAGCGCTATCCTGGTGGAACAGGATTTATTTCTTGGCCAAATGCGGACGTTTTTTCTTAATTGTGGCCTTCAATTTATCCAGCAATGTGGCGTAGTACTGTCCGTTGATTGTTTCACCCTTTGCAAGGTAATCGATAAGAATTATTCCACGGCTACCCCAAAAAACTGTCGCCATCACTTTTCCTGCAGAGAGATCGACCTTTGCCGTCTTCGGAATTGGTTCCCCCACCGTAATCCACTGCACTGACTGTTGTTTGGTCTCAGGCGTATGGTGGTGTACCCAGATTTCATCGACGGTTATCATTCACCACAAAAATTCCGCTGGATTTTTTTGATACAGGCTAAGACACACGCGCGATATGTCCGTCCGTATGTGCTTTGGGTCGATCGTCAACAAGCGCGATATCCAGCGCGCGGATAATTTTCTCATATCGAAATCTTGATGTAAAATCTTGTGCACCCGTTCAGATGATATCCCACAAGCCTCAGCAATATCCTTAACAGTCAATTGACGATCTTCCATCACAGTTTGATGCGCTAAATCGATCATTTCGTCAGTTGTAGCGGTTTTCGAGCTCCCGGAACGTTCCTCGTCTAAAATGCTCGTACGACCACGTTTGTACTCGGCCATCCAATGTTTGATCGTTGTAAATTAAGGGATGGTTACACCGTATACAGAGTCTAAATCATCTTTTATTTCCTGAGTCTATTTCCTTATCAAATGAAGGAATTTTATCACTGCGCGATACTCAATTGTCTCCATTGTTGACAGACAATGCCAGCTGACAACTTTGGAAGAGTGCCATAGACAAAGTAATGATCGGAATGACTTGAAATTTTTACGGTTCACATATGTCAAGGCCATCGATCGGACGACGAAAGAATTTTTTTTACAGTTACTTTATGTCGATGAGACCGGAAACTTTTCAAATGGCCCTCGTACATTCTACTATCGAAAATAGGTAGGGTGATCATCCCTTTCTTCTCCCCAAGAAGACAATATGCTCGAGAGAGAGGGAGACCGAGAAGCAAACTTACAGATTCTAATAAATGGTTAAAGCGGGCGGTTATTGGCATGTTGTGGGCGTTCTTAGAGGGGTCGTGAGATTGCATTTTTCCTATTTTATATCTCACTGTCACGTACCACTGCCGCATTCAAACATTTCGTTTTTCTTTATGTTTTTTTGGTCCCCCCTTCCTTACCCTCTTCTTTTGCGTAGCATCATAACTGCAGGCAGTCCGGTGGTTTATCCTTAGTTATTTCAGTCTGAAGTAGGTTCGTTAAAGTCGAGAGGTGGAGGCAGAGACTTTTTCCGTTTATCCTATCGCAGCGTATATGGTAAGTCTGAAGTATTCGCCTGAAACGAGAATACAAAACTTCTGGCTGCAGTATCAGTTAGCGCGATGGTAGAGTTTAGCAAAGAAAAATAACCAGATAGCCCGGTCCTTGTATATAATAATGCCTATCGTGCCGTGATGCCTTTTTTTATCGTTCTCATGAAAAATTTGCGAATAAAAAAGTGTATATTCGTGCGATACTCACATGCTTTCTTTATTGTTCTATGGCAACCAAAGAATTCTTTTTTTTTCCTTTTTTTTAGCGTATCGATCGCAGTGAGCGCATCGGTATACGTTGTGTGACAATAGAAAAGCCTTCGAGCGCTCGTTTCCGGTCGACATGTCGCAACACACGTATACATGCATAATTCCACGGTTTTCCTACTCTCTTTCTCACTCCGTCTCGTTAACTATACACTGTTGTGTGCGCTTTTGATCCACTCGAATCGTTTTGTTCCTCTTTTATTCCGCGAAGCAGCCCTCGAGGGGAGTGATGGGAACGGGGCGTCGGATAATTATCCGTACTCTGGCGAAGAGCCAACGGGCGACCGCCTGTTGGTTCGCGGCCTCTCTCTCTCTCTCTCTCTCTCTCTCTCTCTTTCTTTCTTTATTAATATATTATGTTTTATTAATATATACATGTATACGGTATGCAAGTACGTGCACATATATGTGGTGTACGCATACACATAGCCACCAATCATTTACCAAATTACGAGCACGTTTTACGTCTACACGTGTTTATGTTCTATCTCTTGCGACATGGGGAACATCCCTGGCCACGTGTGCGGTATTTCACGCGCGCTCTCTACCTTAATCTCCCGAGCATATTAGCGTGACGTACATTTATACGCGATGGCCCTTTTCCACGCCTCCCGCTTTTACTTTTTCTCACTATTTTTGCCTATTACGAAATCCATAAATGTCACTATGCGAAATCAGCGAGTTGTAAATTCTTTGCCGACGCTGTGTAATAAATATTATTACAACCGGTGTCGTATCTGCTTTACTTGTACGTGTGAAACAGTTTTATATTAAAAGAGTCACTAAAATCTACACGTCAAATGCGTAATTTTTATTTTCTAATATTTGTTGCTTTTTTTTAACGAATTAAAAATGTATTGAAATATATTCCACGTATGATGAATTTCATAATCATGTCAAGTGTGCAATTACTGGCAATATTCAGATATTTTGGTTTTTAAAAGAGTGAAAGGGTGAAACTAGCTGGCTTTAGTTAGCAACAGAATTGAATGCTTTGTGAGATTATTAATTGAGCAGAAAAATAGGATAAATATTTTTTTGACATGAAAACCAGTTAGGCATTCAGCAGGTTTCAATAAAAAAATTGAATCCAACGTAGTATAACATTGAATATAATTTGTTTGCATTTAATGGTAGGGTATCAATTTCTGTATGACAGAGTAGGATAATGTGTGTGAATTTAAAAAAAAATGTACCATCAAATTTTATAGAAGAGAAGTTTGAACCGTTTTAAAATTGAAACGGTTTTCGATGCATAAATAACAAATGAATGTTCGACCCACAGAACGGTATACAATCCGATCGAGGACAATAATATATTATTTTATAGGATAAATACAATAATATACCTTTTAGCAATGACGTCTACTTAAGCAGAATTTTTCACTATCCATCATATAAAAAATTGAAGTCTTAAGTTTCCGGAAGGCAACAGTTTCAACGAAATAACTGTAGCTTTTGAATTTATTTTGTTTCTTCAATAAGGAGATGATTGTCCCTTGTACCACCAATGTCTCCTTATGCAGAATTCTTTTCTGCACATCATATAAAAAAATTAGAGTCTTCAGTGTCCCGGAAGGCAACAATTTCAAGGTGTGAGGGTGTCTAAGGTGTGACTAGCTACAGTTATTTCATTGAAACTGTTGCCTTCCGGGACACTGGAGACTCTAATTTTTTTATATGATGTGCAGAAAAGAATTCTGTTTAAGGAGACATCGGTAGTAAAAGGAACAATGATCTCCTTATTGAAGAAATAAAATAAATACTCCAGAGGTGAGACGTGTCGAAGGTGTGACGAGCTACAGCTATTTCGTTGAAACTGTTGCCTTCCGGAACACTTAAGACCCCAATTTTTTATATGATGGAAAGTAAAGAATTCTGCTTAAGTGGACGTCATTGCTAAAAGGTATATTATTGTATTTATCCTGAAAAATAATATATTATCGTCTTCGATCGGATTTTATACCGTTCTGTGAGTCGAACATTCATTTGTTATTTATGCATCGAAAACCGTTTTAATTTTGAAACGTTTCAAACTTCTTCTCTATCAAATTTTGGTGGCCGGTTCATAGGGGGTTGAGGTTGAGATGGAGAGGTATCTTGTATCCTCTACAAAAGACAGATTCCAAGTATATGTAAAAGTATGATGAAACATGTGAAAAGTATCGTTTTTAAATCTGTCGAATCTAAATCTAAAAACTGTCGAAAGGCAGTTTTTTTTAAAGCACTCGTCGTTATAGAGATATAACGATAAAAGAGGAAACAATTACTACGTATCAGTGCTAGATAAGCTAGAACAAATCCGATTTGCGTACAAACATACGAGATTAAGGGCTGATTACTATTTTGGTTAGAGTGCTAGTCGGTGGTCCACCACGACGCGGATTTGAATCCCGCAGATCTCTCGTTGTCCCATCCTGTTTTATCTCTATTTTTATCTGGATTAAACCTCCCCCCGTTATTCAATTAAACCCTTGAGTGTGCTAAAATAGGCAGAAACTACGTGTTTTTGTTTGTTTAACGGGTGATTCTTTTTACTTCAATGCTCCTCAATGTCTCTCTTCGTCCTTCCGGTATATTTTTTATTATTTTACTTCCATCTTCACTTAGTCTGGAGCTCGTTGGCACGCCACCAAAATCTATAACGATACTTCACCTCTCGACAGTTACGCTCGCGTTTCCCGTTTACGAAAAATCGAAAATCGAATTTTCACACGACTTCGACGTCTGCTGATATTGCCGCAGTGCTCGTAAACTTCAAACTCTGCTTTTCCTTTCTTCCGTGACTCGCTGGCTACCTGGCAAAATCGCATTTTATTCATTCTCATATGCTTCCCGCAAATACTGCTTCTCTGTCGCACGGGTTTGTAATTCTTATTCGACATGAAACACAGCTATTGGCACGTGATCAAAATTAACCTAACAATACTTTATCGCTACTGCCGATGCCGGATAGTTTGGACGTAACCTAGGAGTTTATTGGAATTCTACAAATCGAGGATACAATGTATACATATAATAAGAAGAACTACTTTGTGAGCATATATAAGGGCATTCTACGTCAAATAGAACGACAAAAAAATCTTTGACTTTCTCGAAAAGACCTTAAATTTCACAATAATGAAGTGTTTGTTATCGCAAGTGCTTGTAATTTTGTCTAATTTTTTATTCTACCTTTATGTACATTATGTTTATTGAACTTATTGAAGTATTCTGACAAATTCTAGGTCAAATCTTAAAAATTATGAATAGAAAAATGTTCAATATACAAAAAAAAAAAACAACAAACAGTCAGATCCAGCTTTCTGAAAAAATGCCAGTGATTTACAATTGACAGATACATCTTTTTTAAATGATAACTCATACTTTTTTCCGAAAATGATGATTTATTTTATGTTTATCAAATGTTTACATAATCTTCATTTATCCGGCAACGGACGAATTATAGATTTTATTATGGACCGGGATCTCGTATTATAGTATATTGTCCATAGGAGTTATATTAATTCGTATATGCGGCAGTTCTCATGGATAAACATTATATAACCTGTAACGTATTGAATATACCAAAAGAGACGCGGTAGAATTCTCGATGTCATATTCACCTTACAATGTAATAGTATAAATAAAAAAATTTCCTGTAATTTACGAAGATAACTTGACAGGTTTTTGATAAGCACAATTAAATTCTGCATAAGTCTGTATCAAATCAATTGTGTAATTGTTCACTAGTCTTACAATGATCTCAAAAGTGGCTATATTCGCTTCTTCTTCATGAAATTTAAGGACTTTTGAAAACGGTCAAGGTTTTAGGTACTTCGATTTTACATGGAATATCCCATATGGATATACATTTCTAGTTATCTGCTACATTTGTTTTCTGGTAAATATAAATAACTCAACAAAGCCGCCTCATGACTCTCGTTTTGCTTGTTCGTCGTACGCCTATACATACATACTTCGAGTTCTAAAGTTTTGCGTCACTTGGAACATCAATTTGGTGGAAAAACGTCGTGAGAACTACACCAGAAACATCGTAGAACATGTAGAAATACAAATGTATACGTGCATACTATGTACCGAAGCGAGGGTTAAACTGTTTCTCTCGAACTGTCTTGTGTACAACTCGTCAGTACGGAGTGTGTAAACGAAACAAATTGTACGAGTATAAAGGAGTGTGCAAGTGTGACGTGTGTCGCACACGTGAACCATTGTATTAAGCACGTGTATAAAACCCGATTCGCCAAGTTGTCGCACGTAGTACACGGTTCATATATACGCGCTGTGCAAGTGGGCTGTATATGTATAACTGGCGATTGAGAGGGAAAGGAGACCGAGAATGAGTGAGAGAGTTGTCGAGGTGAAATCAATGGAAACTAGGCTAACCCAATTAGTCGAAACAAAGGCTTTCGGCGGCTAGAGACGATTATATCGAAGGGCGAACATCGCGCCTCTCGTTCTCTGCTCACTGTGCGATATAAACGAAGCCGAGGTATAAATCTTCAACCGCGTGTGCTTTCACTATTGACGCCATTGCTGCTGCCGTACTTAAAGTGGAGAAGTCGGAGTGATAGACTGTAAGAGAAACTTGGAGTTGGACTCGACATACAGACGACCATAGTAGTAATGATAATAATGATTTTTCTTGTGCAAGCTCATCCCAGATACCGATTTGTAGTCAAATCGAATCACTTTTGCGTTATTGGTTCGGAAATTAACGGCCTTGAAACAAACCAGATAACCATTTTCATGAAAATCTAAGCATACGTTGTTAATTTTTTTTTTGGATAACCTTATACATACCGACATTTTGAATTACCAAATGTTTTCTTTGAATTTCAAATCAGTAACTTCAAGACACCCCAGGCACTGATTGTCAATCGAATTATTTTAGTTTATTAGCCATGTTGTATCGATCATTTTATATTGTTGTTTATATCTTAATTTTAGTATACATCTTTGAGTTAAGTATCAACATAGAAGTCTGCAATAATTCTTGAAAATCGAGTCACGCACTTATCCGAAAATTGTAAAACAAACAAATAGAACGAAATGCCAAATAGTCGAGTTGAAACAGAGACCTCGCTCTGCTCGATTGCCAACAACAACAACAACATAAAGCAATACGTTTTGTTAAAAGAAATAACCGCAAACTCTTTTTCTACGGATAGCACTGGGACACTGGGAGGGGCTTAAGGCAAAGTTTCTCGGAGGATACCACAGTAAGTTAATAAGCCGGAGATGTATTAATGGTGTACATGCCAAAATTTAGCTGCACATTTAAAGAATTTAGTATTATAATATTTTCTATAAAGATATTATGACTTAGCTTTACCGGTGTTCAAAAAATGAAAGAATTAATCGGATAAACTTTGAACATTCTTAAACTTGTAGATTTTTATGAATTTTTATAATATTTTCTGTTAGTTCCTTAAATAAAACTTGAGAATTTTATTGTATTACTTCAAGGATATGACTCTCAAATTAATAATATTTATTACTATACAGGCTATAAATTATCTTAATTAAAACAACAAAAAATATTACTAGGATTCACTGCTAATTAGCAGAATTCATGTTAATAAATCTGGCGCGAAGTTTCGTTCGTGAAATCATCGTCAGGCTCGAGTGTGACTAATAATTAAACTTTAATGAAGCACGCAAGTGTATTAATAAATATGGCAAGGAGCCCGACCGAGAGAATATATATAATACATATATAGTGAACCGACATTAATGGTATGCAGTGTTTGTAATGCTCGCTGAACCAACGACAAAAATTAAAACGCGTTTGCGCGAGATCATGGACCGGGAATTCGACCTTGCTGAAAACATTCGCGCACACACGCGCGCTTGTGTGTGTGTATAGAAAAGAATGTATATCGACAATTTGTATTCTACGTGATTCATGCGAAAAGCGTTCGAAAATAAAATACCTGCTCGACTGGATTTCCACTGTTTATCGGTGAACACGACAATTTAAATGGTAAATCCATGTTTATGTGAAACTGTAGGATAATATACCGGGAAAACGGGTTTTTTTCTTTCTCTTCATATGTCTTCAGGAAAGCTGCTTCTTCTTTACTGAAACTGGCTGTAGCATATGTACGGACGTCTAGAGATTCTTTATCCGGCGCTTTATCCATGACAACGTGTTTAATTTGATTGGCATGAAATAACTCTGGCTGCTTAGTATCACAGCATTTGGAATTATCTATAATACTCAGGAGAAATAGTTCCTTATAGAAAGAAAAATTATACGATACCTGTAACAAATACAAAAGTTGGCAATTGCGACGAATGTGATAGTTTGCAACCCGCGCGAAGCGGGAGCACAATTCACACGAGTAGTATTTCAGATATATTGTCCTGTACGTTACGACAATGTGCAAACAAGAGATGTCTGCCTCAAACGTAGTTATAATTGAAATATAAAATTGAACGCTTTATTTTTGCAACTGTCTCTAAAAATAATATGAGAATAGCAGAATCTTACTATGTGCAAACTGGATAAATTGTTGGAAGTTAATTAAAGCATTATATTTGAGAACTTGCGCAAAAATAACAATGATATCAGCGACGAAATGTTAAAAAAAACCTGTTGTTGACCCTTTAATGATCCTATCACTGATGTCCTACTTATTGCTAGTATTTTATTTCTCATAGTTTCTAGGTACGAGGTAAATTGCTGCCCACATGCAGACAATGTATGTCACCTGACAACATCTCCATACAAAAGTGACTGATAAATAATTCATAGTTTTAAGAGACTGTTAAGGGGATGAAAAATTCACAATAAAAAAAAATCATCTGACCCACATAATTTGTATGTTAAATTCTGTCAAAACATTATCTTTAAACATTTTAAAAACACTGTTCAAGCTTACTGTACTTCAATAATTGTAAGGAAAATAAAGCTTTATTTTCGAACGATACATTTTGTTGATTTTGACCCGTAACTGAAATTTTTTTCGGGATGTTTGGACTTCTATGGTTCTCGTGACAGTGTGCATGTCACACATCATTTGCCACATAGCGAAAAATTCTTTGTTTTAGCTGTCAACAGTATCAATACATTTTTGCTTCCTCGTGGAGCCTGCTTGTTTAGTAAAAATCATAAATAGATAAATGCGCGCGCGTGCGTGCGCGTGTGTGTGTGTGAGAGAGAGAGAGAGAGAGAAGCTTGGAAAATTGAAATGGCTATATCTCGAGGAGGGATTGACCGATTTTTCTGAAACTTTTCACACGAGTCGGGTCACAACCCTCGTTGGTTTCTGCAATTTTCGCCTAAATTTTTTGAATAACGGCACTGTGATCTTTCTAACTTTCGTACATTTTGAGCTATCGAGTTAAAACTTTCTACAAGAATAGCCGAGGGTACAATGTATTTTGGTATTGGGTGTAGCATGAATCGATGAAGGCGTTCAGATTTTATGAAATTATGATTTTTGCAATTTTTCGAGAATTTTTTTCGAGAAAAAAAAAGTTTTCGCTCTAACTTTCGTAAATTTTCCTCTGTTAAACCGACACTTGGTATACAAATTGGTTAGAGAACAAGAATACTTGGTCTTCAATTTAGAAAGAATCGATCGAGGGGTTCAAATTTTATTAAATGTGCAACGTTACTAAATTTCGTACTTAAAAAAAAAAAAAAATTCTTCTACTTTTGACAAAGATTTCTCTATGAGGAAGCCAAAATCGACTAACATACCTTTTCATAGAGGTGTCTTTGTTAAAGGTGGAAAATAATGAGGAAGCAATGTGCAAGGTTCTACTTTGGATCTTTGTTTTTTGTAATGCCAGCAGCCAAACAAGCAAGATATTGTTCCATGAACATCAGTGATATTTATCTGACTCCCACGCCTTAAGGAATACTGAGAAATAAAAATCAGCCATTTATGTTGTTTACAATTTAAGGATTGGACTACCTTAAACTCTAAGAAATATATCGTCAACATTTTTCAGCAATTCAGAGCTGTTAAGTTTTGCATTTATATCATTAAAGAAGTGACATTGTTTGAAAGACTAAAAATATTATATTAGTCAGTGATTGAACTTGTTTTTAAAATGCTAGTTCTGCTATAGTATATTGAAAATGGATCGAAGTGTCAATACTCGATGCAATTTTATCGTTGAGCCGCAGTGCGATGTGTTGCTACCATTATTTTCCATCACGGACAAAGTGTTTTGAACACACGCACGTTGCTCTCGTTCGCTTGCGTTTTCACTCGTTGGCCTGGGGGATTGAATACCTGCGAGCCACCCCCACACGTCTGTCGTTGGAGTGGCATCAGCAACAGTGTCACGCGGAGCGCGACGAAACGACTTCGCTTCTCCGCCATTTCCGGAAACGCGTCAGCGATGTGAGCTTCCCAGTCCATCCGACCCCCGTACAGGAAGTAGCAATGAATGGGAACTGGATTTGGCGTTGAACTCCGTTGCGCATGGCTCTCGCCTTTATTTCCGAGTTCGCTCCTGTCTTCGACTCCCCGCTTGCGTTGGTTTTCTTGTCTACTTGACTGCCGTCGAAGCTTGCAACGAGTTTACACAGCAGTCAAGCTCCCCCGAGCATAGCTTGTGTACCGAAGTTTCCCGAACATATTGACGGTGCCATATTACGTTTGGCTTCGTGATCCCGTGAAGGTTCATGGGCACATAGCCCCAGTACATTGTAGTACACGGTCCATACGGCGAGGAAAACGCCCTATAGACTCGTGTAAAGCGTTGAAACTTGCTCCCGAGTAGATGTAGGAGAGTGCAGAGTGCGCATAAACGTGCGCCTGCCGCCCGGAAGAACGTTCCGGATGAAACCCTTCAGGCTCTGCTGGTTCGAGAAGGAAATGAAAAAAAGCGAAAAGAAAACAGCGCAATGATGTCGAGTTTGTTCACCGAAAAATTCATTGAAAATCTCGTTGCCACGTTCACTGCGTTGCGGAAGAATTTGCAGTAACCGGTGATGGGCGTAAAAAGTAGAAAGGGTCGTATGCCAGCCAACTGTATTCACGGTGCTTGGAGGTCTGATTTATGAATACAGACGACACCGGTATGAAGGAATGTTTACTCAGGTTGCTCTGTTGCAAATATATTTAAGGTCAATGAGGGTGTCTGATAGTGATTCTTGTGATAGTCATTTTTTTTAAGGGCAACCAAATTCTTAGACTCATTTTTATACGCGACACGCTGTTCATTTTAAGTGGACATTTTTCCATGAATATTTGAGATAAGCAACTGCAATTTTTTACTTTTCAAACAAATATAGAATTTGTTTGTGTTGGAAAGGTGTCGTACATTTATAATTTTGCTGAAGACATCTTCTAACTCGATCAGCCTGGAAGACATTTCTTTAATACTACTAACTTCCTACCAACCTTGAACTCTGGAAGACGCAAACACTATATGTATAGTAGAGATAAAGATGCTTTCCGGAATTGACCCTTAACCACGACAGTGAAAATGTTGGGCTGGGAGTTCATTACTTTCTACAGATAGGATGGAATATTTCTCAGATGGGAATATGGGTATGAGGGTATATTTAGGGTTGGGGCAAAACGGGTTAAGGGGAAAATAGGGTTAGGGACAACACGGGGTCAGAGGCAAAATGGCCTAAGGGGCAAAAAGGGGTAAGTGAAAATGTTGGGCTTTCTACAGATAGGATGGATTATTTTTTCGATGAGGGTATATTTAGGGTAGGGGCAAAATGGGGTATTACCCAAAATGAAATGTTTTATTTGAGCGGTGTAGTAAGAGAGATATGCGGGTCATCTGTAACCGTCGGTAACACAGCTATCGCGTGCTTATTATCTAAGCTTATCGTCTGATGGAAGTCACCGACTGACCAGAATCTTGAATGTTGCAAAAAAAAAACGGAGTAAGTCATATTTCGCAACATTTGGATCGCACAGTGTATCGTCCGTTTGAAAGGTTCGACAATTTTTGCTCAGGTATTCGAATGCGAACATTACATTTATCATTGATACAGCATTTGCATTAACGAAAATTCGAACACTCGGAGCAAGTTCTAGCGGTATCTCGTTAATCGAAATATATTCACAAAAGTTATCTTTGTTTCTTCCTTGATCACTGAAGTGAAGTAGACTTGACAAAATCACTGACTGACTGACCAACACGTATCTCCAATAAATTCATAAGTATATCCCAGCACACACTCTCCCCTCTATTAATATTAATGAAAGATACGTGTACTTGCAATTCTCAAATTATTTTCATAAATAAAATTTTTTTATTTTCATATCTATTACAGTCTATTACAATCTCTATTGCAGTCTTTTGTTGGTACACTGGTTGGTGACTGCAGGTCACTCTTCTTATTTATATGCTAAATTAGGCGAAACATTTCTGATGATTACAGGAGATGCTAATGAGCACCTTTAAAAAAAAAAATTAATTGAACATTTTTAGCTCTTCGCACTTACAGCGGCTAGCTTTACAAACCTCTCACTCTCTCGTTCGAGTACAAGCGGTGGAAAAATTATATGACAAAAATGGTATCTTCGTTCGCCTTTATCCCGTTCTGTTTTTTTTTTTCTATCATGCCCCCACCCCATTCGACCCCATACCCCGCATTGCCTTTTGACTCACCTGAATTTGTGATTACCGAAACCGACTAACTAGACATACGTGTGTACGTATTTTTTTTCAGTAATTCCCCCGCTTTTCTGACATTATACTGGGCCAATAGCGAGTCGACTGAGTCATCCATCCACATACTTGTTCCTAATCTACACCATTCTTAATCCTCGAGAGAAAACGAAGAATGTTAAGCTTTAAATTGAGGTTATGAGTTTAATGTTAACATACTTAGCACAGATCTTTCCATAGTTCTTTATCTATTTTAAAAATAAATTTCATTGATATATTTTCGTTTATTCGTAAATTAAGGGTAAATAATCAAAGTCAAAAATGGCACTGCCTAATCCAGCAATTAGTGTCATATTAACTCGGGAATAAGTTAAACGAACGCGGTCTATATTATTTATGCATATATTATTACGTAGAATACTCGTAATTGCAAATTAAACTGACGTCGAGAACATCCTATTGCGATATTCTTACTTAACGCATTATGCAAAATGTTCTACTCAAGGTTTTCGGTACTCAACCATTGTTGAAGTAGAACATTTCAGGAAAGTATATACGTAAAACAGATTAATATATATTATTTTTCTTAATAACTACTACTGTAATAATGTTTTTACTATTACATTAGTCTTCGAACTGAAAACCACATTTTTATTGTGTCTAGTCGACCATACATCAATTTACTTTAATTTAATCTACTAACTGCGTTCGTGTTTACTTTGACTTTCCTTACTTCTACGGAGCTTTCAATTTTAATAACGATGTGTAGAAATACAGGAATTTTATTCTGTGGTTTTACGTTATATAATTATTTAACGCGGGTCATTAAAATCTGTTGAGAAAGTTATTGATAATCTATGCGAAAATATCCTAAACAATTATAAGGTAAACGATCATGTCACACATTGTAATCGCAGAATTGGATAATAATGGTTTCGTGACGGTATTCGGGATATCTGTAATTACAGAGTTATCGAATGTTTTCATTTCGTTTTTACTCGAGATGAGAATGAAGTAAATGGTGCGAGCAAAAGCACGGGGTCTCAGCAGAGATAAGAGGGAATTGAGCTTCCGGAGGTTCTAGAAGTGATGTGTGACAAGGGTTAACGGTGGTGGATAAAGATCCGTCGCTGCTGCTGGTATCGAGTTTCTGTAAAAATCCTGACCCATCAGCATCCTTCGACCAATGAAGGCTCCTTTACCCGTCTCCTTTATCCGCTAATATCGTCCACGTGCTACACGTGGAGAGTGTCACGACGGCTGAAACGTGAACGACGATCGCTTTGACGTCGGCAACGTTGCAATGAGAAAAGTAGAAAAAGTTGTGTAGAAACGCCTGACGTGTTCGTTCCTTCGATCTCTTCCCTGCTTCATCCTCTCTATGACCCAACCAATCCCTGTAGCGTATCCCTGTAATATAACTCAAGTTACGTTCTATCGTTCGACGTAAATTGTTACCTACAGAATTCGAGTAATAAGTCTTCGTCACTAATATAAATCCAATAGAAAGGAAAGAATCAATGTGATTGAATTATGTTTTTATTCTGGGACAATGAAAACATTCTTGACAAGAGACCAAACGTTCATCTCGCATACAAAAACAAGGATGCAAATTTGAAATTTGCACATTGGTTTCTAGTATTTCTCGCCCGCCCACGAATTCTCCTCTATGAGTAATGGTTACCTCAATTTTGGTTTCCTCCTGGAGGAAGTGGCATCAAACTTTTCAATAGAATAAAAAATCTAGTTGAATTATAAATTTCATACAGTTTGAGGGATTATCTTACTGTTGAATAAAAACATTTTTTTCGTCTTAAAGAAATAATTTGTACTGTTAAGATTAATATGCAGATGGTTTCATGTAGATATTCAAAGTATTATATATTTTGAGTTACTTACAAAGAGTTTGACGAAAATATAATATTATGTGAATCACATATTCGCGGACTTGGATTCAAGTTAGTCGTGAGTTGTGATAAGTGCAAACGACATTATATCAACTATTACCCGCTCATCCAAAACGCTTACGAATCGGTACTATACGAAGAAGTCCACTGTACGAGGCAGGAATGGCAGATTAACGGTGACATGAAAATCTAATGATATTACTAAAAAAACTAGTGCTCCAAACTAGACGCGTTTTTCTCGAAACTATGTTTTTCAAAACGGTGTGGACGATATCTCTGTAATTTATAAAAGATAAGCTGTAATTAATGAATCGACTTGAAATTTGGCACACATTTTCAGAGGAACCGCCCTTTTGGTATAACGTAGGATTTTGTGGTTACGTTTTTTTGTATAATAAATATTAATAATAATAGTACGTATTTTTGAGCCGATAATGACAAAATAATTCACGAATTTTTTTTCGTAACTTAGGAGGCAAAGAATCCTACATCATACGATAGTTAATACAATAAAGTTAAGGAGAGGCGAAACACTCACATCATCACATCGAAGTTTTTAGATTCTTTTCTTATAGTACACTAAATTAAATTGAATAAAATTTGCACAGTGGACTGCACGTACGTGAATCTTTATTGTGATGCTAGACGAATTGTCAAAATCCAAAACAAAAGACAGATTGATTATCTACAGCCATGAATGAATGGAAAAGAGATATCTATAATTATAGCACGCAAAAAATTGAAAAAAAAACGTATAGTATTAAAACATAGCCAGTACAAAAACACACATGGTACGTCCACTCCGATTGCGATTTAGATACAATGAACTGACAAATCTTCGCCGGAACAAAGAGTTTTTATTCTCGAAAAAATATCCACGAGACACGACCAAAAGCCAAGTATGAATGCCGCGAGAGAGCGCTAGAGTTTCGTTCTAATACCAGGGGCTCCAGTCCCGAAAAACCATAGAAGAATCATACATTTTGACTATTTTACTAGCATTACACAGAGATTCACGTGTAGGCAGTTCACCGTCCAAGTTTTGTTCAATTCTGTTCAGTGTACTGCAAGAAAAGAATCTCAAAAAATTCGACGTGATGATGTGAGCAGGTGTGAGTGTTTCGCCTCCAAGTATGAAGGTTTCACCTTCCCTCAATGAGCATTTTTTTTTTGTTCCAAACTAACCATACTTCCGAAATCGTGGCTACCAACCGAAACATCATCAAACGCGAAGTTTTAAAACGTATAAAGATGGTAATCTTTTTTAATGAAAATGTTTACACACAATCCTTAAGTCGTATATAAATTCAAATATAAAATTTTAAATATTACATTTGTAGTTTTTCCGAAATTAATTCCCAAAAATAATCCTGTAAAAGTAGGATAACCCCTCAAACCTCTCGATTAATTCTCACCAAATTTAAGACCAAGTATCTTTGTATCCTAGCCAATTTGTGTGCCATGTTTCAGTTCGACAGATGAAAATTTACAAAAGTTACAGCAAAAATATAGTTTTTTTCGAAAAATTACAAAAAATCATGATTTAATCAAATCTGAGCGCATTGATCGATTCTCGCCAAACTCAATACCAAATTACCTTGTTCCCCAGTCTATTCTTGTAGAAAGTTTTAGCTCGATGACAAAAAATTTACGAAAGGTTTGCAGCAATCTGATGGGGGTTGCGACCCAATTCGTGTGCAAAGTTTCAGAAAGATCAAGTAACCCGTTCTTGAGATGTAGCCATATTTATTTTGTAAGCTCATCACACGCACGCACACACACGCACACAGTAACGCCAATTTGCGGACGTACGGACATTTTTTATAAATATGATTTCTCAACGTTTTGGAACATTTAAAATATTCTGACATCAAAATCTCCTGGACATTTTTTTTCACTGAAACAAAGCTTCCTCTATGAGCAAAAAAAGAAGAAATGCTAATGAGATTGTGAGAAAATGAGTCGCGTGTAAAGGGAGCTGGAATATAACGAAACTGTATATTTTTTTCCGTGCACAGTTATAGATTTTTTAACGAAAAAAAATCTATTGCAGTATATAATAAAATCAATATAATAATATATATAATATAAACAACAGTAAAGTACATTATAAGTCAAACAAATGTAAAAGTAAAGTAAATGACTTCATATTTTTGGTTTAAGGTTGAATGAAGAGTAACGACGTTTAGGGTCGGTTTAAACGAATAATTCATGGAATTCAATCTGTCCATCTGTACTTTGGAGAAAAAATGTCTGAAGTGCGCTTCATAGTGTTTTGGTGTTGTGACATATCGGATGAGTCGGAAATATTCGAATTTTTTATTCTGCAAAAATAAATTCGTAGTGACTTCATCTATTATTCTGTGAAATTCATATGACCTTAAACCCGCGTAATAGCTTTCGGTTCTGTTTATTGCGTTATGAGATGTTCCTTTCGTGGTGAACTTTTTTCTAATATGTCTCTTCTTATCCTCAAATGTGGTTCAGGCGAAGCAATGGAAACCGGTACACCGTAGCGTTGAACATATAGTTCCCCCATGCACCCGACGTAAGCTCAGAAGCAATGTAGGCTAATCAGAGATTTGCACTGGTTTGTTCTTTCTCCGCTTCTCACTCGCTTTCGCTATCTCTATTCCCTGCTAGTCGACATTAAGAGGACCCTCGTGCTTGTACTTTGCCGACCCATAGCTGTCTTTGACGCAGCCGCCAACGTCCTTCTCGGATGTCCTACTGGCGCATCGTTGTCCTCGTCGTCGTATCTGTCGCGGGGCTGTCGTAAGCTGCTGCCAAGGTAGCCACGCGTATGGATACATTTCTGCTGTCCGAGAACTACGGAACACGAAAGCAAGATAGATATATGAAGAGTCGAAGAGAAAATGAACTGTAGTAGTGTCGACGTCGTAGGCGTTTGTATTCTCTCTCTCTCTCTCTCTCTTCGCGAATGGCTTCTCTTTCCTTGTACGAGTACCAACCAACAAATCCTAGCCTTTTGAGCGACGGGTTTCACGAGTTTTACTATGTACAAGAGTACTGCATGATAAATGTGGCAATTCCGCTTTTAGCTGGGACTTTGATACTCGATGGACACGATTTGAATGATATATTTTCGTTTTGGTTGTTACGTGCACTTCATTGATTTTATTGACAAAATAATAATCAACGAAATCGAATTTTTACACTTTGCAGTGAATCATTGTTCTTTTTTACGAAATTTTTGTAAGAACCGGCAAATAGCCACAAGTTTTTATTAATTTATCATCTTTAAGGTTATTTGCTGTTACTCACACATCTAATTTAACTCTTAATCCGAGGCGCATTTTACTAGGATCGATAGCTTTAGCCTTATTTCATTCATAACGGCAAAGCATCTGGGTAATAATATTTCTCTTGTGTGATCACTGAAAGTTAGTCTGTCAAAATAATTTACCAAATTTTTTCGAATCATTTTTGTTGTACCTTTCTAATTAAACAGTTGAATGATTACGAAAAATTAAGAATTAGAAAAACTATTTTCGATTAAATGAATATTGAAATCTTTTATATATTATTAAAAATGATAAATTGAATACGAGTATACTTTAAACAGGCTTAAACGATCGATCCGAACATGGATCAGGTACGTGAAGGGTTCACTTGTATATTGGTTTCTCATTATTTTCCACCTTACACGCAAAGCTTTTCCTATGACGAAGCCAAAATCGATCAACCCACTTCCTCGTCGAGGTGGCTTTGCGAATGGCGGAAAATAATATGGAAGCAATGAGCAAGGTTCTACTCTGTACGGTTGAAATAATCCTTTATTTTATCGAAGTTGAATCTTGGTATTTTCTGAAGTTATATTGAATTGTGTAATTGATTGACTTTCCGTAGTAATTAATGGCACAATGCAAGTGGGATGGTAATAACAGAGAAAGATACCTTAAAATATTCTGCCATCATTTTGCAGCCGTTTGGTCGATCTGGATTGTCACCAATTACGCCGGAATAATTATCAACCGAATTTGAATAACGGTGGGGTCCGTCAACCTTTGCGTTACGGGCGAGAGTTCGGAATCAGCCATTTTTTTCACTTACTTTTTTTCATTGCGGTCCACAAAAGAGGGAAGCCACGATAGAAGAGAGAATAAAAAGCTCGGATCTCTCCTTGGATGAGTTTCAGCCTCGGCTCTTGCGCAGAGGTCCATTCGGGCGATTCGTAGGTACAAAACTTGTCGTTATGTACATATAGACTCCATTAGTACATACAACGCGTGCTGGAATGAGGGCGAGGTACATTTTACCCACGCTGACCCCGCAGCCGCAGCAGCTGTAGTAGTTGTAGCAGCAGCAGTTCGTACGCCCTACCGAGGTCACGCCTCGCGCGAAACTAGATTTGAAAAAGCGAAGGCCGAAGTTAATGCACAGGGGTGATGAGGGTCGAGGGACGATGAGCGCGATGAGGGAAGCAGCAAATGGATGTGGAGGCCGGGGTGAAAAAATAATTACCAATCGATTTCAAATAATTGCGTGCGTGTTTGCAGCTGTATAACAGATTAGGTCCATACCAGCATTCTGCATACTAAAATAGAACTACCTGCCAGGTTCAACTACAAAAGTGATCCTTTTTACGACTGACAAAATGATTAACACATATTATTGATATTGGGACGAGTACATCGCATACACTTGTTTTAATATTATTTCCCTATTGCGATCTGTGTATCTGTATAAAACTCGTATTCGTTGATATTCTTGCTGTAATTGATTATTATTATTATACTTTGTTTTTTAACTGTCATTGAACTAACCATAATCGTCATTCTCTTGTGTTCTGAGCATCTCCGAATAATACTTTAACATGTGCGACAATACATTGGATATAATGAAACTGAATAACAATCGAGTTAACACGAATTAAGCAATTCCCATTTTATTGATCACAAAGATTGGTACATTACGAACATAATATATTAAAAATAATATATTAATAATTAATACTCTTCATATAAATATCGAAGATTTCTGTTGTTGCCAGTGAAAACAGTATATCACAAAATTAATTTATATTATATGTTCAACGATGTTGGGTAAATAAAAGCCAGGGGTTATGGGAGTCACCATATATCTATTTATTACCGATTTATCATTGGAACAATAATATCACATCTGCAATAATACAATACAACAATAATGATTTGTCAGCAGCAACAAGAAATAAAGTCAATAATACTTGCTGTAGAAATATAATCTGTGTTATAGGAAACGATACTTGTCATCGTATGGCACAAATTTGTAATCACGAGCTGGATTAAATGCATTCCATAATGCTAGTGATGTTGATATTACATTTGCTAAAATTTATCTAATATATTTAATTGTTGAAAAATTAAAGTTGTTTTAAATGTCGTGAAAGGGCAATTTTAGCTATTAACAATTGTCAATTTCCGGTATTTCAATGACATCTTTACAGATAAAAGAGTTTATTCACTATAACTAAAGCTATTTAGTTGTCCTGTTATCTAAAATATTTGTTAACTATTACAAAATGTATTAAATGTTGTGTCGGCAAAGCAAATAGATATTTAAAAATAATTAACACATTTTGAATTAAAGTTAATACAGATTTGTTAATAGTTATCAAATCACCGTTCAAAGATCGAAAGCTTGTCTCAACTACTGATCGGTCGATAATTAACAGATTTGTTAACAGCTACCAAATCAATATTCGAGATAAGCACCCTCTATTTGGTGGCATGGCTATTATGTTTATTGTCAATCATCGTCCTTCAACGGATAAGTTCGCTTTTGCGCGATCTCGATGCCATTATGCCACACTCGTAGCTTTGCAATGCGAGTGTTTCGACGGTAGACTAATGTTGCATAAAAAGGGAAAATTTATCAGCATTATCGAGGGACAAGCTTAGCGATTTCCTCGTTTCGTAGGGCCTGCATGTAAAGTTGGAGCAACCCTTTGAACGTAAATATAGAAAATATTAATTAATATAAGTGTTCGTAATAGCACTGTTCAACCTCTGTTCAACCGAATCGATCTGACGGCACATACAATTACATGTACAGTTCCCTGAGACTATGATTTTTTCTCTTTAAATTATTACAATGGTAACTATGAATAAGCAATGTTTAAATAAAATTTATTATTATTTTTTTATTAATACCAATGCTGACATTTCATTCAAATAACATTTATTAACTGTTCACTCCAACAAAATATTTGTTTCTCTATATCCACCTTTACCATTTGTTAACAGTGAACAAATCCTGGTGCCTACAAATATACTGTTCTCTCAGTGTCCTCGAAAAAAAGTAATTGCCGATGCCCATTTCCAGAATATATGCTGTGCCACGAAATAGTTAGAGAACCAATTTTGAAAACGTATTCTTAACTATTTTTCATTGATTTATGAAAAATAGTACGTAAGACCAACGATGTCGTTCCAGCAACCAACCGCGGTTCTGTCCTCACCATGATGTATGAAGTGATGCAACCAACATCGGCATTAGTTATGACAAATATTTGTATGTTATCGGCAGCCTACGAGTTATTTCCCAATACCAATTACTTTCCTCCCATAATCATTCGGTTGGTTCTTGCTAATACGTAAAATTTTCACAGAGGCAAACGACGCCATTTGGTCGATGCGATAATGGAATGTAAATGAATATATGCGCTCGAAGTAACTTGGAATTATGTGAAATATTGTGAACGGGTGACCTTTAAATATCGATGCATCGCGCCAAGTACTTGTTGATACTCGCTATTGTAAAAATAAATTCATTTCACATCCAAATCATCACCGAACTGATTGATTGCGCCAAACCAACCGATGAGTTAAGGTTGTAATCTCAGTTGGTAACAACAACTTTTCCTTTCCGTGATGTGGGATTGACAATAAGGATCAAAAGTTATGAAATTTATCATGATTTAGATATGGTCGAATCACTGTAATAAATTCCGAGCAGATGAGTCCGTGTGTACAGTATTTTAATAAGTTAGAAAAGTAGAACCTAGCATATGGCTATCTCATTATTTTCCACCTTTTACAAAGCGTTCTCTATGACGAAGCAAAAATCGATGATCATACTTCATCAATGTGCAACATTCTACATTATTAGCGGCTTGTTGTTGTTGTTGTTGTATTGCTTTGAAACCTCAAACCTTGCAGGTACTGAACGCTTATTAATACTTTAACTTTTACTAATGAGCTCATATCGGAAGAACAAAACAACTGAAAGTCCCGAGTAGGCGTTGTAAATTTACTTAGTTAACACACACACACGTACACGCGCACGCGCGCGAATGCCGGATATTCATTATAGATATATTCTGTGTACCTTTCGGACAATCTTAAGAATCCTGGCATTGAAATCTCATCAACAAAATTTTCATAAAAATAAAGTTGCCTATATAGGGATCCAAAAATAATAAAAACCAAGTATCCTGTAACGAAAAATACTTTGCCCCGTAGTCTCTCCAACGAAATATAGTGTGAGTCGAGTATTTTTAAACCTATTTTCATGCAGTATTCACGCGAATATAAAGTATCTCCCTACCGTAGCGTTAAAAATGAACACACGCACGCACGAAAACCTATCGCCATAAAAAAATTCTTCCTCGATTGGTTGTTTTCTGTAAAAGGGGGCTAGTTACGATCGATGCGTGACCCGGTCGGATTTTTAATTTAAAAATTAAAACAGAACAAGACGGTCGGTTGCACGGTCAGCCGCAGCCTAGGAAATTAGATAGAGTCATTCACCTACCCTAAGTTATTCACCATCGCGCTTTCGTAATCGCGATTCAATACATTTCAATAAATTATTTACAACTACAATTTACATCACAATTCCTGCTAACATAATAATACTCGCTTTCAATGACGATTGAGGGTTCGAATGTTGGAAACGCGGAACCTCTCCCCGACTAAAATGAATATGATTATCGTGAGGCACAACTTCTTTGGTACTTAAGCCGTAGCCGAACATGCACAAAACACGCGATAGATTCCGTTGCACTATCATCACATAAGGTATCGATCATAATTAATATTCTATACCGCGATTATTGCACTAATGACACATTTATAATGCGCTTTTCCTAGGTAAATTTCTAATTGGATGACCAAACTTGCACTTAATCGACAAACGACTTTTCCAAGTCCTTCGGTACGAAGCCACAATCACATTAATTTCCAATTTATTTTAACGGTGAAGAAACCACGAGAGTTCCAAAAATAAAAATAGCGAGAACCGTACCGACGAGGGATATTTTATTTCTTTTTCTTCGATCCCAGGACACACAGACACCATGGCGCAGGCGCATGTATGAGCGCCGAGTGAGATGAATATCTCGGTTAATCACCGTTACGAAGTGCGACGAGCACGCATATTGTTTCACACTCCTTCCCTTTCTCTGATTGCCGAAATATTCCTTAGTAGGTCATTTAGGTACTTTCGCCTAATATCGCCAAAGTTAAGATTCTCCCTCGCTATCTGCCTGCTGTATATCGCGAGTGCTTGCCGCTATTGACTGAAACATAAATAACGACACCGATCACCGTTAGACTCCCGTGAAAGCAATGTTACCGAATAAGCAGAGAATTCGAACTACGCAAGGAGTAGCAGATGAATTGCCAAGATCCTGGGTTGATATTGATGACTTTCTCTAATAAACCCCTGGAATGCCCTGCAGCCTGCAATGATGCTTCGGCGCAATGATATTAGAGGTTTGTGTCAGGCAACTACGCTGCTATCATTGGTCAATCATGATGTGTTCGATATGAGAGTCTTGACATCGACTTTTCTCAAAATATTTGTTGCGCCGACAATCGTAAACGCGGTTCTTAGGTCAACCTCTCGCCGTGGAATTCTGTATTTTTTATAGAAACAAAAAAGAAAACCTCTAGGTAGAAGGAAAGATCGATTAATAGGATTCGATAGAATCTCCCGAGGCCGATGATCAAGTGCCGTGGAAGTTGTGATCGTAACGATGCCGTAAAAAATATCGCAGTTCGTGTAACAGGTCGCAAAAAGGCGCGTTACACTACAATGTTGAAAATTTCTCTGAATATTAATGTTATGAAAATTTCCAAAGCACATTCATTGAGTGTACGGGTTTTTAAATTTTCAATGTTATCTACGTCAATTTTAATATACAGGTTTTTGATAAAAAATTTAATTATTAAGTTTGCAATGAATGTACATGAATTATAATTTGATACACGTACAGCTTATATTTTTCATAACGTTTTTAACAGTATAGGAGAGAGTGGCGCACAACGCGGCCGCGAGGCACACAGTGAGCTACACTGATTTTTTGCTAAATAAATAATCATTAAATTAGGAATCTATCATCCATGATGAATTATATCATGAGGAACCTTTCCACAAACTGTGAAACTTGTTGACAGAAAAAAATTGTTTATATAAAAAAATCACTACGGGAAAAAATATAATTCACAGAACTTTAACTTTAAAAAGTTTTCATGTGAAAACAAATCTAAGAAGATGAAATGTGTTATGATGTCATTTTTATTAATTTCATATTGAAATGACAATAATTCATTCTCGCTATCACTACAGTC
Organism: Cylloceria caligata; assembly: GCA_963942595.1. NCBI lineage: Eukaryota > Metazoa > Arthropoda > Insecta > Hymenoptera > Ichneumonidae > Cylloceria > Cylloceria caligata. The sequence goes on from OZ012708.1 coordinate 37,354,425, forward strand.
GAGAGACGGCTTCTTCTGCGTTAGAAAACGTCCATATGTTATGTAATGTTTTTTTTTAATTAGAGTCCAGACGCCAGCATGTTTCTTGATATGTAAAAGACGGTTGCAATATTCAGGAGACGTCTCCTGACTGGATTGACAGCGGTAAATGAACTATTGTAATTAAAATATGAAATTAATTACAATGACATCGGAAGTTGTTTCATCCTTTTTAGATTTATTTTCATGTGAAAACTTTTTAAAGATAAAGTCCTGTCTATTATTTTTTTTTTTCAGTCGGGGGTTTATTAAATTTTTTATATTTTTTATTTCACACTATTTACAGCTAGGTCAATGTGACTTTCTACAGCATTTTTATAATTACTATAACTTATATTGTTGTAGTTACTATATTTTTTTAAACTAAAAAGCTAAAAAATGTTTAATAACTCTTGTGGCATTCCAATCTTTACAATCGGGCTTCGCATACATTTTTTAAAACGCTTTTATATTTCTGAAATCTCACCTAATATATACAATCTAGGGCAAAAATGGAGGTTATGATGCACAGAATCTGTGTACCCAGTTGTATTAAGACATATTTAGCTGATTCGGAGAACGTCGGACGCATAAAAACTGTCATATTCGCGCCATGCCTGTGAAACGCTCAGGACTTTTTGCTGTCGAAATTAATAAAATAAAAATATGTCAAACAATTTTGTGTCTTCAGCTTTAACTAAAAAAAAAATAATGTTTATTTTATTGAACATCTCATTTTTAATTGTTATTTAGTTTCTTCGTTAAATTTTTATCTTTATATGGTATTTATAATGTACGTTGTTATGTATTCAAAGTTTTGCAATTGTTTATGATTCGTGATAAATATTGTCAGTGGACCATGGGACGGAATGAGTCATAGGATTGCGGGGGGCTCAACGAACTATCAATAGATCTTGCATAAATCAATGTCAAATATATTTTTTGTCTTGTAGTGCTGAGAAATATTTGACAGTGACTTTTGAATAATTGAAAGGTTTGCATGTTTGCAGTGTAATTCTAATTGTAATTCTAATTAAAATCGGGATATGTCGAGATTTTGAGTCACATATTCAGTAAAAAATGTCAACTTTAGAAAATCGTTCTTCTAGCTAATATATCACTTTATAAATTCGGATTTGTTTTTATAGTCATTTAAACATCAAGAACGTAACTGATAGTATCGGCACTTTTTTGTTTGAATGTATTCGTCACTGAGGAAAAAAATCCGAAAATTTAAGGCTTACTGTCAGTCTCAATGATGATATTTTTCCTATAAATAATGATATGAAAAATCTATACCATAGGCTTACTAGATTGCGTGGATACTGACAACTATTTTTATTTTGCTTTCAGTTGAAGGTTGTAAAGGCTTAAAAAAAAGTAGCTCATTATAACCCATTTTCTCCTATACACTGCAACGGTATAGAACGGGATCCATGTTTACAACCCACAGGCGCTGCGGTAAAATTTCTTGGATCTTCGACGAGGGCGAAAGAGATATGGTTAATTATTCTGCAGGTCCAGTACTCAGAGTATCGCCGAGAGACTAATATTTACAAGTCACAAAGTGAATTGATTATTCGTTCCTTTGCTTCTTTTACTTTCCTTTAGATTATACTACATATATACACAGCTACTCATTCCGGCACTATGTATACCATCTGTTATACAAGCACGCGGTTTTATTTCACGCTTTAACCGTTTTCTACTTATCTACCTCAGCAGCAGGTTCGACACGTCTCGTTGAACGATTCGAGAACCGCGAAATTTTTAAACGTTATTCGCCCCATAGATTAGAGTGTCGTTTTCTTCCATTTCCTCTTCTCCAACTTCTTCTTCCTTTTTTCCCAACATCTCTCATGTCTCGTAGTCGTTTTCCTCGTCCACTTTGCTGCAGAAAATATAGGCATCTCGTACATACATACATACATAGATACATACATAGATACATACATACATACATACATACATACATACATAGATACATACATACATAGATACATAGATACATAGATACATAGATACATAGATACATAGATACATAGATACATAGATACATAGATACATAGATACATACATACATACATACATACATACATACATACATACATACATACATACATACATACATACATACATACATACATACATACATAGATACATACATACATACATACATAGATACATACATACATACATACATAGATACATACATACATACATACATACATACATACATACATACATACATACATACATACATACATACATACATACATACATACATACATACATACATACATACATACATACATACATACATACATACATACATACATACATACATACATACATACATACATACATACATACATACATACATACATACACACAGATACATCGGAATGCAGTAGCAGCAGCAGCGGCAGAAGCGGTGGTGTCGGTGGCGTCTTTATGCAAGGACTCAAGTGGTAGATGTGAATTCGCTTGGCGAGTGGTCTCGCGAGTGCTGTACGCGAACTGTGACGTTACTCGTGGGCCCTTCCCTTACTTTACTTCGGGCTTCATCCGTTCATTCGTTATTGCCTCCTTTGCTCAATTTTCCACATTTTAAAACTTTCAAACCTCGACCTTCTCTCCTGTTGTAAGCTCGCAATAGTCACGGATGTCGAACTATCCTCGTTTTCATAAGCTCGTCTCTTAGCGTGGAACGTAGGCGCAACAAGGCGCCTTTCGTTGATCATGATGAACAAATCTTCTGGCCCTGCACCGTTATTCTATGTTATAGCCTTGGTTCTTCCTCCTCCTATATCCTACTCGTGATTGGTTCGTTTAAGTATGCGATTATTAATTGCAATCTGTAAACATAATATTATCGTACACATATATATTACCTATGTGTTCGCGCTCGTGCATATCTCTCCAACGTATCGCAATTCGTTCGACTGAAGTTTTCTCCAGCATCACGTTTCCTCCAAGGTCCACGGGACATTTCACGAGTAAATTGTCAAGTACTTATGTACTCTTCGTTTACCAATCTCTGAGCACACAGGAACTTGCCGCTGTGTACTTTGCACCGATGTTTGCATTACCTAATCGTTCTCTAACGTATGTCAGAGTGACCTACATGTTTACGGTGTATATATAATATATATACGTAAATACAGTTTTTTGTTGTATGAATTAGTGCATTCTTGGTAGATTCTTCATGCAGCACTTGCGCAGTCTTGATATGACCTAGGGTCTTTGGGGAATATATATTTAATGGGACTCGTCGAAAATCGAGCGAAAAATCGAGCGACCAAATTTATCTGAGCGTGATCTACATATGTTTCTTTAATTTTTTCAAGATTTTGGTGTCAGAGTACTGAAAAAGTCCTAAAACTTCGGGAAATCATAGTGTCAGAAAAATGTACGCGCGCACGTGTGTGTGTGATGAGCTTGCAAAATTGCAATGGAGATATCTCGGGAACGGTTTACTCGATCATCCTGAAACTTTGCACACGTATCGGGTCGCAACTTCCATCAGTTTTCGCCCTAATCGCGAACGGATGTCTCATTTTATGATTGTTTGAATTTTTCGAAAAAAGGAGTTACGTTCTCTTGCTTACATAAATGTTGGGCTATCGAGTTAAAACTTTTTACAAGAATAGATTGTTCGGTATTGAGTACGGCATGAATCGACCAAGGCGTTCATATTTTATTGAACTATGCATATTTTTTATTTTTCAAAAAAAAAAATTATTTTTGCTCTTTCATAAATTTTCATCCATCAAACTGAAATTTTGTATACAAATTAGTTAGAGAATTAGGACACTTGGCCTTGAATTTTATGAGAATCGATTAAGAGATTTAAACTTGATGACATTTTTAATTTTATCAAATTTTTTATTTTAGTGAAAATTTTAATACCCCCTCCTTTATGAGGAAGCCAGAATTAAGATAACCATTTTCTATAAAGTAGAACCCGTCGGTTGTCGAGAATCACGAGGATGCAATGTACCAATTTCAAATTGGCACGATTTATCTTTTTAATTTCGTACGTAGTAAGGGATCACGAAGTCTCTAGAGCAATCATCCTATTTTTACGATGATTGGTTCAGCAGTTATTGCTTTGGTGAAACCAAAGTTTCACTTTAAAACTTGTAGATATAATAGATTTTCTCTAAACTTCCACAGTCAATTCGGGGAAAAAAGGTTTTGCGCCTCCTGGACAATGAGAGTAATTTTTGTTTTTGTTTTTACATTTTTTAATAAAGTTTAGCTCAAAGAATGTTAAGTCTTTCGAAAGATGGGCGTAGCTTTAGTTTGGGTGCCAATTTATTTAGTGATATTTTGTTTGTGGCATCTGAGCTCGAGCGTCAGGTTATTTTTTTTAAAGAATTTATTACGTAAATTTACCGACAGCTATTGGTGTGCCGTCGATGTGCGATCTTCCTAGTTAATGGGTCATGTCACTGTGAAATGTTCAAAAGTTGTAATTTTTTTGAGAATCCTGTTTTTAGTGAATAAAATCTCCAACGTAATTGAAGTTTTGCATATTTATTAGTATACATTTCGGGTATGAACGTTATTTTTTAAATTTCTTAATCGGTTTTTTTATTCGATAGTTATAACACTGAACTATGCACCTTAAAATAGTGATGGACTGCATTGAAAAAATTTCAGATCGATTGGTCGAATAGTTTTTTTACAAACACCTACGACAGTTGAAAAAAATAACGTCTTGAGAAAATCGAGTAGAAAGTTGCCGACACGCGAGGCTCTGCCTCTTCTCAGTAAATTTCGGTTGTAGCTGCAAAATTAAATCGAATCAGGCCCAGAAGGTTTGCCGGTACATTCTTAAATATATATACTATCGAAAAATAAAAACAACATTTTCTTCGGTTTTTCGAAAATTTCACATTAGAATGATCCCTTAAGCTGAGTCGATAATAAAGTCTATCGATATCAAAAGTTAAAACGACATTAACCACATAGCTTATGGACATTAAATTACAAAGTTTAGACTTTTTGTATGTGTTGTTGTAAGAAAACACTTAAAAATCTGATATACGCATTAATTACGACCACTCAAAATTCAAAGTTATTTATATATTGAGCCTTCCAGAATGCGAAGAGATAAAAAACCATCATGTTACTGCAAAATAAGCGAGAAAATCGATATAAAGATGGCCTGGATCTCGCGATAGAATACAGGTTTATGCTATAGCGTGCCGTCAGTAGTTCATCGTAATCAACACTGGGCAGCACATTATCTGATTAGAATCTACGTATACGTTTATAAATTACATATACGAACAATTAATACAATTTATTCCGTACATAAGCTTTTGCCATTGTGTTTTTCTTTTTTTATTTAATGTTTTTCACGTAAAACTATATTTAGTCAATAGGTTCCAAACTTCTGATACTAACCCTAGTCAAATCATATTCACAATAATGATTGTATAAATTTTAATATGCAAAAGTATAAAAATCTATCCTCATTGTAGGAATTTAAAAATAAACAGCATTTTAATAATGCATTGTGACATTCCTGGCTCGAGTAATAGATGTGAGGCATAGATATACGATTCGTTTGTATTGGTACGAAACACACACCCTATCCCGGAGATCCATTGTTTAAGTGTGTGTAGCGAGGTGCTCGTTATGCCTACACTACTGGACGGTGGCCAGAGCTTGCCACAATCCCTCTCATGTTGCTCAACAAATAAATACATACTTTCTAAAGCAAATATCCTGCGTAAATTTATTTTACATGATGGTTTATTGTTATTTTTAAGTATCTTTTTGTATACGAGACCTTCGTACGGCTCAGGCGCTAAGCGCCCTCGCAATCGGTCATTGGTTAGATTGGATTTTTAAAATCTTCTGTGATGCTTTTAGAGCCACAGTTAAAGGGTCGTTAAAGAGGCTTAAACATTTCTTAGGCCACCTTTAACGCTCCTTACACCGCAGATTAATGGTCTTTACGGAGGGTTAAATGAGGTTTTTAAAAACTTTAAACTTCTTTAAATGTTCCATAATGAATGTTAAAAGACGAATAAAGATGGGTTAAAGAAGGGTTAAAGAATTGCTACAGAGCTAAACTTGTAGCATTTTTTAAACCTTAATAACGACCATTAATCTGGGGTTCAAGGAGGGTCAAATGAAATTAAAAATGTATCATCTCGATTCTTCTATACAGAAACGTCGGCGCGATATTTTTATAATATAGCAAGATATACAATATATTTTAGAAAGTTGTTTGTACGTTTGTTTGTTTGTCCCAGACCCGATTATACCTGAATATTGCCGAAAATAGGATTCCCTAGATGCATAGGGGTGCCCCCAGAACCTTGGGGATATCCCAGAATGCCTTTCCAGAAATAGCAGCGTCGCCATAGCAACTGTCGCTTTAGCAACCGTCGTTATAGCAGTCGCCGCGATAACGAAGCGTCGTTGCTGTAGCTCGAGATGCCCTTGATCCATGTTTTAAAATCTCCTAAAATGCAAACCCTCTTACCGATTTTGTCCGAAATCTGAATCTCACTTCGTTTATGTAGAAAGTTTTAGTTTAACATCTAAAATTTTTCGAGATTTAGAACGATCATGCTAATTTTAGAAAAAATTCTAAATTCTATAAAATGTTAAATCCCTATTTAGATTCTCACCAAAGGCAATATTGGTAATGCATGATTGTTTATTTAACTATAAAAATCGATTTATCAAATTACTAATAATTTGAGAAAATTAGCGATTCAACATTTTTGTTTAATATTGAAAACGTTATAAAATATTAATGTTTATATTCATTTTAACGAAAATCATAACGGCAAAAGGGTGATTACTGCTTAACTCGTTTGATACATTTTAGCTCGATGCATTAGTTTTTCTTGAGTTATAGACTAGACGTTTAAACGTTTCCTGTCCTGAACATGCGTGCAAAAGTGCTTAAAATATTTTTTTTCTAAACACGATTCTCTGTCTGCGCTTGTGTGTGTGCGTGCGCGCGCGTGTGTGTGTGTGATATTCAGTACCAACATTAGGTCTGTCGGGTATAATTAATCGTATACTGTCACAAAAACAAATGATCAAATCGAGTTGGATAATCTCACAGGAATGTTATCTGCAACATCACGGCCTACGATCACGTACGTGGCGCCATCTACATATGTATATATACTCTCCAAATTCCGTACGTGAATCAGATCGGGATCTGATAGATTTATCGTGAATGTAAATGGCGCCATAATTTCAAAATGTTGTCACTGGCGTCACTCGTGTGACGTTCGTGGCGCAATATAGATTCCAATAATTGATTTGATCGGACGTAGGATGTCCCGAAGAAATTTTTGCACGGCTAGTTTTCTTATTAAAAAATAATTGTACCATGATTAAACCAAAATGCTACCACGAGAGAACCCCCATCCGTGAATGAATGTAATCGGGCGCTCACGATGGAGCCTTGTTATGTTCTGACAGAGTTTCAACGATAAGGATGATAATTTGGCCATTGATTACTAAGGCCATTTTTTAATTTGTGAAGGGTTCCCTAACAATTTTCAAGGCTTGAACCGAACTGTGCACAGTAACGATTCCTTATCGGGGCCTCGTTTAGGTCTTGTCGAGGATTCCACATTGAAGATTTCAACCTGGAGCCCTACAACCCACAAGGGCTTCTTTAAAAAGCATAGACTTAAAAATATAATAGACATTGGCTTATTGAGGAGGTCAATGATAGAGATGTACAAACGTGCTCGCATCAGTAACTTGTTATCTATTAACAATTGTTAACAAATAATAAATACTCCTTCGGCGAAAATGATAAACTAATTATTTATTAACAATTCTCTAATTGTTCACTAATGTGTTTAAAAATGTTGTCTGTTGATATAAAAATAGGAGAGTTGTCGCGTAGTAGAATTATAATAAATGATCGAGATTTTCTCCAAAATTGAATCATGAGAATTAATATGAAGAAAGAAACTTAACATTTTTTATTTGACGTTCACGGTCACGCCCATTTAGCTCGGAAATTCTAACACAGAGTGTATATATCTGCTTGATACTCTGAAGTCACTGTTTTCGGTTTGATATTTTTTCCCCCCGTTGTTCCTGCACAACTGGATGAATTGCAAAGTTTTCTTGTTATAATGGACTGAATGAGAGAGAAGCTGGCGAAGTTTTATGGTTGTTGTCCTAATATTTTTGTGAGGAGAGGCTTTCCCGCCGTAATATAAATTATATAACGTACAATGAGAAGCCCACGCGGTCCATAACCCCTCTTGCTTGCTTCGGTTTGCACGGCTGAATGCTCACCAGCGTTTCGTAAAAAATATTGAGCTTTTGTCTTCGTTTTCTTACCGCCTGCTCTCGATCCTCGTACAGGCGACCTGAACTGGGACAGATCGGGATTGTAGCATTTCCTCTGGAGAGAACGAACTATATCCTAACACGGCCTTCTTGATGTTCTCTACGTTACAAATTGAGTAATGCGGGGCATCTAACAGAGAAGTAATATTCTTTTAAGCGAAATGAACCTTATTTAATGAGACTTGTGTCTAGCGGGAAAGCTTGGTGTACGTCGAGTGAGCAATATTGAAAGCAACTGTAAACTGCAATTTCCTTTATTAATGGCCATTTGCAACGATTACGGATGCTATTTATTGGAAATTCGTTCGAAGAAGTTGTCTTGATTGAGCTTTGATATATCGATTGACGTATGAAAGTGGAATGCGTAATGAAAGTGTAATTTGCAAAAGAAGAATATCTAAAGGGAAATTATTTAAAACTCTTTATTGACAAACGGTTTCGTCAATGGCATTCCGGTTTGGTACACATAGCCACAACGATACGGCATGCAAGTTATGGGACGAAATATTCAATAAGAAGCGTTTCCATCGATTAGGAAACTTGTTTATGATATTAAAAGCGATGTAAAAATGGTGAAATACAGAAATACTAAAATATTCAAATAATTGTCATTTTTATACGATTTTTAGTGTTTTTATTGAATGATGACCTACATCACCTGTTCTATAATCCCGTTACTTTGAAACCTGGCACAGTAGCCGAAAGTACCGCGACTAAATCCAGGCTATCTGCGAATTTCTGTCCGCGAAACGAAATAAAAGATCTGAGCGTCTGCGTCTCGTCCAGAGCCAGTCGTAGCTGCCAGGCTACTTGAAATCACGCGGGTTAGCCAGACGGAATGTACGTGAGAAACTGGAATTACACTTATTCTCGCCTGAGTTCTGTACTATATATACTTTCCAAGAGAGTATTTTCATTAGTGAGCACGTGCAAGAGTGCGAGTGCGAGAAGATGAAAACTTGGGTAAGCAGAAGATCCAAGAATAACAGTTTAATATATCTACTGTAGAAGAATCGAGAAAATCCACGGTAATTGATTTCATTTATATAAAATAACGAAGGGCAAGAAGAAATTAAAAAAAGACTTGATTTATATCTTCAAATATTTTCCCTCTTTTACGTATTCGGGATTTTTGTTCAACGAATTTTTCATCTTCTCCTCCAACACGCTCATGTGTACAGGAAAATAAAGAATATATATAGAGATACAGTGATAACAGAGGATGCTCGGTCAACAGTGCATACACAACAACGAAGCGATCGACTGGCGAACCTTGAAAAATCAATTTGTTCATTGAAGCTGATTAAATCGACGTGCAGCAACAACAAGGAGAATCATCGGCACAGAGCTGACCAGCGAGCTAGCGTTATACTCGTTGACGCGAGTGGACAAAGGCGAGACGAGAAGAACGAAGGCCCGCGTGAGATCTATCGCGTGGAATCGTTGACACGTCGTTGCCGTTGTCATTGTCGTCAACGTCACGGTGACGCAGTACTCACCTCGAAATATCCGTCAGGGAGCCTGCTCGAGCGTTAAAAAATTGCGAAACTCCGCGTGCTGCGCGACTTTGATGTTGTATATATATAAATATATTTACAGATATTGTAAAAAAATGCTTTAGAGAAAAAAAGAATACTTCGTCCCTCAACTTTTGGTATAATTGGAAATAATTTTATAAAAAAAGGGTCTTGGCAATCATGTTTAAGGAATGCCGTAATCAACTAAACATAATAAAACGGTCTTCATTGTGACAATCACAGAATTGCCAGTACTCTCTTTTTGTGAGTAGCAATAGTAACTTATTTTTAGCTATACGAAGAGGTGAGGGAAGATATATTTTCTTTTTCGTGTAAAAAAATCTTTCATCAATACTTCGGAACCCCACGAGTTGCGCGACTTTAATATACTATTTACCTCTTCTCTCTATTTTATAAAACAATCTCGCCGCGCTCGTATACAAAAATCCAGAGGGTCAATAATAGAAACAGGCGGAGGAGTCAATGATAGGGACAGGGAGAGGGATCAATGATAGGAACATGTGGAGAGTCAACTGTAGGGACAGGGGTCACTGATAGAAAGGAAAGACGACCAGGCACAATTTTAGGACCAATTCTGGCTGCGTTACATTCCAAAATGATTCACTGCAGTCACAGTTTTCTTTTCGCTAAATGTTAAAATATTGTTCGTTGTTAATTTAAATTGGAGGTAATCGTTATTTGCATTACTGCGTTCTCAAAAATGTCTATTTGAAACTAAGGTCAAATGTCTTATTTAATATTAATATTTGAAATATCTTGCAGCGAAGAGTTTATTTACCCTGCAGACATGATGTTTACGAATATCTACGAAAAGACGTAGTCGATATTAGCTGGAATATCAGGGGTACAAATTGAAAATGCGGGTTTGATAACAGATGGCGTTACTAACGCTATACGCATCAGGCAGTACTGTGACTATGTTCATGTCAAAGCTACGTCTTATAGCTTTAATTTTCAGTATGTGTCAATTTGTCGCAGTGTCAAATTCATAGTTTTTTTGAGCTCTCAATATGTCGAGTTTCGTGCCAACAAAACAGCATTTGCGGGAAGTTTTAATTTACTTCTTTAATTTGAAGAAAAGTGCTGCTGAAGCACATCGATTGGTCTCCGAGGCTTATCCGAGTCATGTTCCATCGGTTTCAACGTGCGAGAGATGGTTTGTGCGGTTTAGAAGTGGTGATTTTGACGTTGAGGACAAAGAGCGGCCGGGCCAAGTGAAAAAGTTTGAGAATGCTGAATTGGAGGCAATACTCAATGAAGACTCGTGTCAAACTCAACAAGAGCTCGCAGATTCATTGGGAGTGACACAACAAGCCATTTCCCATCGTATAAAAGCCCTCGGAATGATCCAAAAGCAAGGACATTGGGTGCCGTATGAGCTGAAGCCGAGAGACGTCGAGCGCCGTTTTTTTGCATGCGAACTGCTGCTCGAACGGCAAAAACGGAAGGGTTTTTTGCATCGCATTGTCACTGGTGATGAAAAGTGGATCCATTACGATAACCCGAAGCGCAAAAAATCATATGGTTACCCCGGCCATGCATCATCATCGACGGCCAAACCAAATATTCACGGCGCCAAGCTCATGCTCTGTATTTGGTGGGACCAGCTGGGTGTGGTGTATTATGAGCTATTGAAATCGAACGAAACCATCACAGGAGCACTATACCGAACTCAATTGATGCGTTTGAGCCGCGCACTCAAAGAAAAACGGCCACAATACGAGCAAAGACACGACAAAGTAATTTTGCAACATGACAACGCTCGGCCACATGTTGCAGCGCCGGTCAAAACATACCTACAAACGCTGAAATGGGAAGTCTTACCCCACCCGCCGTATAGCCCAGATATTGCTCCTTCCGATTACCACCTTTTCCGATCGATGACACATGGCCTAGCTGACCAGCGCTTCCATTCTTACGAAGAAGCCCAAAAATGGGTCGATGACTGGATAGCAGCCAAGCCGGCCGAATTTTTTCGCGACGGTATCCGTAAATTGCCAGAAAGATGGGAAAAAGTTGTGGCTAGCGATGGACAATACTTTGAATAATTCATTTGTTACCATTTTTTCAGAATAAACGTTCAAAAATAGAAAAAAATCCCGCATTTTCAATTTGTACTCCTGATACTTATCCATCATATCCCAACAACTTTTCGCGATGTTAACCCCTTGAGCGTCGATGTTTCGATATTGGCGGTTATATGTATCTATATATGCGTCAGTGACACTCAAGGGATCAAGAACCTTGTATCCTGAAAAGAAAAAAAAATCTAATAAAAGATCTTTTAATCTGGGAGTAGTTTCCCCTGAACGCAAGATATTCCACTCGGTAATGGGTAATCAATTGTCGACAATTGTTTTCTTCTACTGTTTTTTGCTACGGAGACTAGCCTTTCGTTAAGAACGTATTTCTAGAAAACGAATCATTGCACACTGGGTTTAATTTCCCCTCAAATACAAGATGTTGCACTCGTATATCCATAGTCAATATTAGTGGAAACACCAATGTCTCATATCAACGATATTACATGGAAAAAACGCACCAATAAAGGAATCATGTCTTGTAGTCGGAGTTTAATTTCTACTTAATGCAAGATGTTTCACGCGGCAACGCGTGATCACTTACATCAATAAGGTGCTAAGTTTGCGAATTAGATGTTCTTATTTTTTCGCGAAAAAATAGAAACATTGACTGGTAATTTTTTATATCTTTTTACACACTCAAAAAAAAGATATCTGCCAAGCTGCAAGCACAGTGAACTACCAGGCGTAAAGTTATAATTTATTTGTTGCAAATTTTATTCTTCTGGTTATCTTATTCGAGTGTCAATGTGTTTCACGGAGTTTACATTGACTGATAATTATTTCCCTTCCTCTAACGATTAAAAAAAAGACATGTGCTAAGTTACAAACACAGTAAACTATCAGGAGCACAGTTATAATTTATTTATTGATATTTTTTTTTTTATTTTGGGACCGATAGCTTAACGTAAAGCTATTAGCGTGTAAAAATTCTTATTTTTTCGCGAAAATAGAAGAGCATTTAATTCGGAAATGTAGCATCTAATTAGAACTTCAAGAGCACGTAATTGTGGTGTGTCTTAAATTCTGTTTAGTAATTTTCGGTTTGCTATCTTTACGGACCTGTTGGAATACCCATCTGCCATATCAACGAACCAACCCAGCTTCTCTGGTACTAAGACACAGCCTTTTTCTTAATAATAAAAATAGATTAAAAAATGAATATACAAACTTGCCCTTTAGTTTGTGTTATCATTAACACTTTAATTTGTACTTTTGTTTAAAAAACTATCAGGGGTACAAATTGAAAATGCGGGTTTGATAACAGATGGCGTTACTAACGCTATACGCATCAGGCAGTACTGTGACTATGTTCATGTCAAAGCTACGTCTTATAGCTTTAATTTTCAGTATGTGTCAATTTGTCGCAGTGTCAAATTCATAGTTTTTTTGAGCTCTCAATATGTCGAGTTTCGTGCCAACAAAACAGCATTTGCGGGAAGTTTTAATTTACTTCTTTAATTTGAAGAAAAGTGCTGCTGAAGCACATCGATTGGTCTCCGAGGCTTATCCGAGTCATGTTCCATCGGTTTCAACGTGCGAGAGATGGTTTGTGCGGTTTAGAAGTGGTGATTTTGACGTTGAGGACAAAGAGCGGCCGGGCCAAGTGAAAAAGTTTGAGAATGCTGAATTGGAGGCAATACTCAATGAAGACTCGTGTCAAACTCAACAAGAGCTCGCAGATTCATTGAGAGTGACACAACAAGCCATTTCCCATCGTATAAAAGCCCTCGGAATGATCCAAAAGCAAGGACATTGGGTGCCGTATGAGCTGAAGCCGAGAGACGTCGAGCGCCGTTTTTTTGCATGCGAACTGCTGCTCGAACGGCAAAAACGGAAGGGTTTTTTGCATCGCATTGTCACTGGTGATGAAAAGTGGATCCATTACGATAACCCGAAGCGCAAAAAATCATATGGTTACCCCGGCCATGCATCATCATCGACGGCCAAACCAAATATTCACGGCGCCAAGCTCATGCTCTGTATTTGGTGGGACCAGCTGGGTGTGGTGTATTATGAGCTATTGAAATCGAACGAAACCATCACAGGAGCACTATACCGAACTCAATTGATGCGTTTGAGCCGCGCACTCAAAGAAAAACGGCCACAATACGAGCAAAGACACGACAAAGTAATTTTGCAACATGACAACGCTCGGCCACATGTTGCAGCGCCGGTCAAAACATACCTACAAACGCTGAAATGGGAAGTCTTACCCCACCCGCCGTATAGCCCAGATATTGCTCCTTCCGATTACCACCTTTTCCGATCGATGACACATGGCCTAGCTGACCAGCGCTTCCATTCTTACGAAGAAGCCCAAAAATGGGTCGATGACTGGATAGCAGCCAAGCCGGCCGAATTTTTTCGCGACGGTATCCGTAAATTGCCAGAAAGATGGGAAAAAGTTGTGGCTAGCGATGGACAATACTTTGAATAATTCATTTGTTACCATTTTTTCAGAATAAACGTTCAAAAATAGAAAAAAATCCCGCATTTTCAATTTGTACTCCTGATATAAATCAAAAGCTATTTTTTTAAAGATTAACAACGAAAAAATTCTGTCGACAAAAAGTTTGTGGACAGAAAGTTTTTGTTTAATGTTCAAAAATTTTACTTTCGTTTCTACTGTACACTGGCGAGAACGAGAAGACGATCCTCGATCTATTCGGATCCAATCAGGACACTTATCTTAAAGTATTCACAACTCCCGACCGATGAAAAACTGTTAACCGGTAGGGAAAGGGAACACGATTCGGGATTCATTCTTATTAAAACTAGGATAACCCATTTGTGGAAACCCAAACAAACCTCGACCTAGACCTGTTTAGAACCAAGGGCACCCAGACAGATTTTTGAGTAGAAATCAATTAAACACAACTACGTAAACGGTCTTGATTGCGGCTTTCTTTAAACATGATTGCCTCGACATTTTTCATGAGGAGCAATGATAAATTATTTCCAATTATACCAGAGAGCAATTGACAATATAATATTTTTCCTCAAAACAATCTTTCATTGGCTTTCCAAAAATTTGTGAAACACCCTAATACTTATATTTATTATGAATTTATGTATGTGTTTTTTATGTATTTGTACTGCTGGATTATCTAGGTAGATGTGGAGTACCCGAGAACTCAATATGTATGTAAATGTATGTAGGCATTAGCCGAATGTAATGTATAAATAATTAAGAGCTTCATTAATATTAATAAGATTACCTATCAATATATGTGCATATCAAAACCAACAGTGCTAGGCACATTAATAAATAAGTATGTGAAACATGAAATTATGGATTCGTAAAATGTTTAATATCATAAGCCACGACATTTTCTTCCTAAATTACTAATCATAAAATTTCGAAACAGTGATACGTCGTAAATTGTATCATGTAGAGTCTTCCTTTAACAAAATGTTGGTCTTGTTAATATCGGAATTAAACTAGACCAAAAAGTGTGTGTTTTGAATCTCTGATAATACGGTAATACAAGCGATACGTGATTCAGAGATCTAAAAGAGCTGCATCAATCATATGCACGAAAATTTCAGCGACCCTTTAATCGACGATCTTCGTCGTGGTATCAGTGTCTAATCGCTCGTCACGTGATGAAGATTAAGCACCATGAGCAAACCAAGCGTTCGTATGTTCTTTGGTTCGCTTCGTTCCGTCTTCTGCTCTGAATCGAGAGGGCTTTTTAGGCAATCCTACATAATCATGGGATCGCTAGGATCTTTTCTTCCTTTTCTTCGGTGTTCAGGGTTTTCGGCTTTGCTTCAAAGCACAGAATATAGATGAGGATGCTCCACTGCAGATTACGCTATCATCTCGAATCTTTCCCTCGTCGGAAAAGTTTGGCGTGTACAATGATTCTTTTATACGGGGGTTCATAACTCACACGGAAAAGAAGTATATGTCGATATATATATATACGAGATATACAGCTTTTTTATGCTGAATTTATTTATTCTACATCCATTGTATACCTTCGAAACACAAATTGTATATTCTATACACCTCACAGATATATTTTTATGATATGTCCGTCGAATATATAAAATACATACAGAGGAAATAGAGCTTTATGTTCTACTTAGAACTTTAGGTTCTACATATACAACGTTTATAAATTATTGATCCTCGTAGTATACTTTATTTTTATGGAGGTATAGGCTTCGTTCTTTCTTTACGTCGGTAGCGTGAAAGAGAGTTATCGATTCTGCAGTACACTTTCATCTTATCGTGTCGTCTCTTCAACGATTTATCGAAATCTATATTCGATGCAAAAAGAAATTGGATTTGTTGGAAACTGGAGGTGTTCTCTTCTATTGACGAAATATTATGGCGAGTGTTCGATAGAAAAAACAAATTGATTTTACTTGTTATGTAAAGTTGATTAAATTGAAAGTTTATATTGTAATGATAAAACAAAAGTAAGGCCGGTGTGACACGAACACGGTTAACCATGTAGTGCCTCATGGCTGTAGGATGATTGGGCCCTCGTACACGCGGCCTCGACAATGGAAGGACCGGGTTCTCCTAAGTTCAAAGGCTGGAATGTTCGTGAGCTTTGAGCAGCTTGATAAAGGAATAATTCGAATTCATTGCGTGGATGTGCGAGACATCAGGATAACTAAAATTCACGAATTCGAGAGCAACTCGCCATTGTAGGAGCCACAGCTGGCCAAATATAAATTATGTCCACGGCGAGGAATACTTCCGCCCTAAGAAAGATAAGTAACGTGCGAATTAATTATAAGATATTATCTGGTGCGTCCCATAACTCTACTATTATATAAATATGTCAATATTTTATGTGCTTGAAAGGATCGCCTCCTGGTAGTATTGGGGTTAATGTAATTTGCCATTTGAATGTAATGGCCAGTTAAATTTATAATATGTCAAAGTAATGGTAATAAGACCCGTTTCTTATATCCAATCATAGAATTTGTCATCGACGCTGCGAGCGGTCGTTTAGGGACAGAAGGGCCCCATAGATTGTTGTAATCCGCAATTCATTTGTGTATATTATAATCATCCCATATATTCTTGCATTTGTCGATATGTGTCGGGAGCTATTGAAGTAATACCAATGTCTATTATTGATGTAATTTGATAATTGAATTTATGCATCTGCGGATAATTATTATTGAGTTAATGTGATATAATCATCCCATATATTCTTGCATTTGTCGATATGTGTCGGGAGCTATTGAAGTAATACCAATGTCTATTATTGATGTAATTTGAAAATTGAATCTATGCACCTGCGGATATTTATTATCGATATAATGTGATATAATCCTTCATGCCATTGTTGATACGAGTGAGGAGATATTAAATTTATGCCATGTGATGTTATAATTGATGCGAAGCATAATATATTTTGGAAGATGTAGATATCTATCAAAATCACTACGAAGAGATATATCGGTCATCGATTGATAAACGACTGATTCTAGTACCTGTAATGAATCTACCATTTCATTGAATCTGTATTAGTTGTGTGTGTAAACGAAAACAAATCATAGTGTCTACCAAATTGATACTTTGCTCTCGTGGCCCTAACAAATTTTGAAATGTAATACTCGGATATCTAATCCACGAACGCTGGTCTTTATTGTATTTATCAATATGTCATTCAATAAGGGACTATTTACCTTCACTTGTCTGGTTATATTCAAAATATATAATTAAATTAAGATAGAAAGATAAAAGTCAATGAGCGTTAAAAGCATCTCTGTATTATTCTATGTGATAATTCTTGTATGATCATCTTAAACACTCAACCGTCCCATTAAAAATAAATTGTGACAATGAACAGAAGTATTTACTTAACTCGTCACCTTTGACCAGCATTTATAATCTGAATCACAATAAATCAAGTAATAATCAAAAAGAAATCAAAGATAAGTAATATAAATATTTAATAATAATAATAAAAAATATTACAATATAAAGAAAAATATCTGATCCCGATCAATAATAAATTCATAAACCATTTAAGAAATACCATTTATGTACGTTTTGGTACACCAGCTACACATATGGTGTACAAAAAGTGAATTTAGAGTACGTTCAATACTTTTTTTAATACCTGAAGTTAAAAAAAGTTGCGAAATAAATAAAAAATATTCAGAGCACGTATCGTCAAGTACACATTGCTATTACATAACTTGAAAAAAATGTTTAATTAAAAAAACTCCTAACTGCAAAAAACTATAATAAACAGGACTTTAGTTTCAAAACGTTTTCGTATGAAAATATATCTAAAAAGGCTGAAATAACTTCCGATGTCATTTTAGTTAATTTCTAATTTAAATTACAATCATTTATTTCCTGGTGTCACTACAGTCGCGAGACATCTTCTTTTGCGTTAGAAATTGTCCGAATCGTATGTAATTGTTCTTTTAAATTAGACTCCGGACGCCAGCACGTTTCTTGATATGTAAAACACGGCTGCAATATTCAGGAGACGTCTTCCGACTGTAGTGACAGTGGAAAATGAATTGTTGTAATTTAAATGTGAATTTAACTAAAATGACATCGGAAGTTATTTCATCCTTTTTAGATTTATTTTCATATGAAAACGTTTTAAAGCGAAAGTCCTGTTTATTAAAGTTTTCGCAGTCGGGAGTTTGTAAAATTTTTAATTAAAAAAATATCATACTCTGTAAAGCTAGTTCAATGTGACTTTCTACAGCATTGTTATAACTGCTATATCTTTTAATAGTTACTATATTTTTAAAAAATAAAACAGCTCAATAATTTTCAATAACTCTATTATATTTAATCGCTGAATAATTTTTTCACTCTTGCATTTAGAATTAAAGGAACAAAGGTAATTAGAAAAGTATAAAGTAGTCATAATTTTTTATTATTTATCTTTATTGTATCACTCAATCAATTTTTCACTCGTGTATTTAGAATTAAATCAACAAATGCAATTTTCTAATGACGTTGCGTTTTTTATTAATTTCTAGTTGCTAACAACATCTCTGATGTGCAATAAACCTATTAAAATTCATATGGTGTTGAATAAAATACATATACAAATACTGACTGAACGTGCTCTATCTCTCACTACACCGTGAGTGCTCTGAAGTTAGGTACAAATGATCGATTATAGTGGGAATGATGGCCATCTTCAGGCAAATCGATATATACAACCATGCTCTTCATACATTTTTCTTAAACGCTTTAATCTTCCTGAAATTTCACCTAATATATACGATCTAGCGCAAAAGTGGAGGTTACGATGCACAGAATCTGTGTACCCAGTTGTATTAAGACATCTTTAGACGATTCGGAAAACATCGCACGTATAGAAACTGGCATATTCACGCCATGCCAGTGAAACGCATACTCTCGTCGGGAGTAATTAACGTTGATATCAATTTATATATGGTGTAACACCAGATATTATCAACTAAAAACTAATTATTTGCTAAATTTGCATCGTTTCGTTCACTTTTCTAACCAATCATTTTAATAACAATGTAATAATGCCGAACGGTTTAGTTTAGGCACATAGAATTGCTACCGAGTCCGGTGAAGATTGCTGTGTAAACAAAAAAAATATCGTAATGTCGCTAAAACGAGTTGCTTTAGAGTAAAAGTGTCTTAATCGTAATATACTTATCGGGAGCATACTTGTCGGTAGTCCCTCGATGCTATGAGAATAGAATTTTAATGAAAATATTTTTTAACTTTCATTCAGCGCAGTTTTTGATTTCGTTATTGATTTATATTTCAAACAGTTCACCGTTCAAGTCTGCGGAGCTCCGCCATTGTTTCGTCTTTATTAAAAATTTCTATACACAATCTCAGGAGTTTCTTGTTACAACTGAACTTCTTTTTTGTTATATTATTTAGCCCATCGACTCTCTTTGAGTCTTCCACGAAGCATAATAACTCTTTCTGAAGATTAATACCAAGAATTGTTACATGCTTCTGGTACGAAGCAAATAATTGTTTGTTTTTGAAGTAGCAAGCTTGCTTTTTCTAATGGTAGCATCGCTACTATCAAGGGATACATACTGCAATGGATATCGACGATTCAGTCTCAACTGTAATCTCTGTAAATAGTTGACAACACAAATAAATATATTTCTGATTTTTGTTCATTATTCGTGTTTTCTAACTAACGATATATAGTCGAAGACAAAACTTTAAGTCATGGATTAGATCAATTTTTTTGTGTAATTGTATTTGAATTAATTATTACTATCCCATTAAATTTGATAGGCACTCAGTGGATATTTAGTTGTAAAGGACACTTCGTGACATTCGCAAACTTATCCAACGATTCATTCGGCGATTCTTTCATCGTGTATCGTGCTCCTATCACAAGCCTATTAAACTTTTTCGTTAAATGAAAAAACTAATATTATGCGTACAAAGAAAAGGAGGCGAGAAAAAAAAGAGAATAAAAATATGCTAGCTCTTTTTTTTTATAACGATCCCTTTGTAAGTTGAATCGGGTCCGTGGCTCGGGAGGATGCTTCGATGTATATACCCCAGAGAAATACGAAAGACGATAGGAACAATAGAGAACGAGTGGATGAGAGAGCGAGAGAGGCACGAGAGGAAGTTTGGCGAAACTCTGGCTTCTCGACGAATATCTATAACATCGAAAGATGCGGTTTCCTGAGTTCGGATAAGTCACATCTCGGTTTTCCTTTCTGTTGCAGGGGTTTCGGAAAGCAGGGATACCAGTGCCAAGGTAAGACTTTAAGTGGTTTGGGCACGGTGAAGCCAAAACGGAAAAACTATAAAGTTGAGAAGAGAAAAAAGAAAAGATAAGAAAGAGGCTTTTCGTCGACGAGGTTCGAGGACGTATGCGCGATATGTATATGAAGCTGCCTCTCAACCCTCGAAGAAGATCATCTCATCGAGAAGAGAACTGTGCCAATATCAGGCTTCCACCCTTTTATGTTTCAGTCTGTAGTTTCGTCGTTCACAAGCGATGTCACGAGTACGTCTCCTTCACGTGTCCTGGAGCTGATAAGGGTGCTGATTCAGACGTGAGTATCGATCAATTAAGTATACATTCAATAATTACTAATTTTTTTCTTCATTTATGTACCGATCGCCCTTTCCCTTCTGTCTGTCTCTCTCTCTGTGTCTGTCTGTCTGTCTGTCTCTCTCTCTCTCTCTCTCACTGACTCTTGTACGACTCACTCTGTTGTTATATCTGTTATTGAAAATCTGTTATTTTGCAATTAATCGCGCAATTTATTGATTGGAAATACTGTAGTATGAAATGAAAAAAGAAGAAACACGAGTATTCGTTACTATTTTCTATCGACTATAACTTGTTGCAAAACGCGTGATTAATGACAGAATCATTTATCATTTGTCAGCCAGAGTCACGTTTAACTCCGTCGTGCACATAACTCCGGTGGACTGTGACGACTGTGAGTATAAAAGTGGACGAGAGGAGATGGATGACAGAGTGAGACTTCAGAGGAGGGGTGGCAAATGCAGACACGTTGAGACAGAATGAGTGGAAAGGACGATAACTAATGGGGGATAGAGGGTAGATTGCGAGGAATAAGGGCTGCTGCTCCAATGCTGCTGTCGGGGCTAAAATAGCTATATATGGCTCTTACAAAACTCTCTGTTAGCAAAACTCTCGCACCGCACACGACCGCCTATATTATCATTCTTGCGCTTCGTTGCCACGCTTCTATAATCGCGAACGGTTCAAATAATAATGCAATACGGTGTATGTGAATCATTGGTTTACGACGATTGTTGAGGTTGTTGGACCGTCTAATATCAATAAATATTCGTTTCACAAAAAGTTTATTGAAATATAAACATATTGACGTACGATAAATTTTGAATGTAAGCTGGGGAATAAGAGATCAATGCTCCATCTGGCCATGAACTTATTTTTTTCCACTTTCTATTTTGCTTGGCCATAACAAAACATTTCTTACAAATTTTCTAAATATAAAAAAAAACTGGTTTAGCGGTCATTCTTTCTGATAAAAATATGTTTTCTTTTTATTGTTAATTGATGAAAACTTATGTTTAAAGGTCACTGCAATTTAATGATATAAATTTGTAAATTGTGTCGATAAAATATAATTTAAAAAATATAAAAGTAAAATTTACATTTAAAAAAAATTGCAGGACTACTCAAACGAAGACGTGGAAAAACTAGGATACAAAATTAAATTAAAATTCTTGGCGAGACGTAAAAAAGATTACCTATTTTACAAAGAATTTTCTGTGTTCATTTTAAGAAGATTGAATACCTCTAACTGTATCAGAACTCAGTGTTCGTATTGTCGGTAATCATTACCAGTTGAAAAAAATTTCAAAAAATTAATGTCTAACTTTTTTTTCGGATCACAACATACCAATTGGGGAAATTTTTCGAGAGTCAGTGCAATGTAAATTTAAGTTACAATTCTTACAGTTTGAAAAGTACGTAAAAGAATCAAGTAATTGAATTTGGCATTGAACAGCACATCCGTGTAAGCTTTGTAATTTTAATGATAAAAAACATTAACCTATGAATGAATTTTCCTTTTCAACACAGTTTTTAACTTTTATTCCTTGATTCGTTTTGCCGTTCCAACTTCCTGAAACTACTCGAAAAAGCGAATAGAACGAATGAACAAAGAATAACAAAGAAATATAATAAATACGAGATGAAGTATAGCGATGAGGCGCTTACATAATGGATCGTGAAACTTTTGGCTCCCAGTAGAGCGGGGGCTACGGAGGGGGTATGGTTACATTCTTACAGCTGTCGACCCTTTCCCAGGAATATGGTACTTCCTTAATCCCAAAACGGAGATCCTCGAGACGAGTGGGTTTCGTCGACTTTACACGGCCCCCACAACAGCAGCGATAAGAGCTTACCATTGACCGCTGGAAACTTCGTGAGGAGAACTAAAGCTCCGCGTAACCATGTCGCAAGGGAAATCTCATTGCGTTCAACGGTGTCACATATCTTAAACTCACCCGTGGATACAATTGTCGACGGCTATAACGTGATACCGCCGGCTAGTTCTCCTCAATTTACGCTCACTTGGACCAGTACAGGTGGATTTGCTTCAACTATGTATTACCTCGGAACGATGTTAGAAAAGATTGTAGTGTTTCCAGTGGTCCGTGCACAACGTAAAGTTCCAGTTATTGACACATTGACCCATTTCAACGTCCTATGCTGCAGCCGTCAAGTACAATTCAATGAAACATTAAAATTGTCATTGTTAGCTTTAATTTTTTTTTAAAAATGAATAAACTTAGTAGAAATGTTATTTTATGTTCGCAAATGAAAATTGATTCATTAAAAAACTGTTTGTAAATTTATAATAAATTTTAAACATCTGTTCCTAAAAAAAATGGATTAATTTTATGTTGATGCGGAATCAGTTAATGGTTCAATGACTGGTACGTTAGCCAACTTCACAATATTTTAGAAAGTCAAGATAATTGCGCCGTTGTATTTCTCTCGACCATCGATCTGGAACTTGACATTAAAGAATTATGAGATAAAGCGTATAATTGTGAGCGTATGGAAAACGCCGATAACTTTCTCCTTATCTATACCAAGTACGCTCGCAGCTCCACATAATCATCACTAGCTTGCCTTTGACCGTCCTTTAAAGTCTCAATGCTCTCACCTTGATATTCGCTCGGTCGGCGCCAATTGCACGATAGCAGTCTTGTTACGACTAATGAGCCAGTGAGTCGGTAATCGTTTTTACGCTTCGAATCCGTTAAATTGCACGACTTTCCGTATATCTGCTACATAGTATAGCCAGACGAGCGTAATGCGTTTAATGCATTCGTCGTCGTCGATTCGAGTTTCGTTTTCAAATCGAGTATATTCGCGCGAGGAAAGAGTCGTTAAAAGCGCGAGTTTCTTAGATTATTCTTGGAGGAGCTAGTCTCCGAGGATAGATAACTGATCACCGATCTGCAATTTTTAGCGCGATATAGGATCGTGAGCTTGGGGTTGCTTCGCAATCCAGTAATCTTGTATCAAAATTTATATTATTTTACAAGCGTTCCCCAGGGAATTCCTATTAATAGAAACGGTCCGCCTCGTGATCTTCCGCATCTTTCGTTTTTCGTCTCGAAGGGGTGAGATAGGGCAGCAGAAGAAAAACTTTCCGTTTTTCCAGACTGGGGTGCGGATGTTTATATGCGCTATCGGAGTCGTTTCATTCACGACGCTTTTTTCCATTCATTCCCGTCTCGAGTACCATTCACGCGATTCTGGGGTCATAATTTGCGCGGGATAACGCCAGGTCGTGCTGAAGATATTAGCAATAAATTTGGGCGCACCCCGGTTGTCGATGTAGTACACGAGATCGCGGCTGTTTGCATGTCGTTGACGGTGATCATGATTTTTATTTTATTATTTTTCGTTTGTGTTTATACGCGCGTGTCGCTTCATATCTTGTGCCGCAACGTAGACAATTTTTCACCTCAGTCACCTAGATCACAAGTAAAACGGTGAGAGAATAGCGTGATATATCATCGCCCCCTACTGGTCGCATGCGCGTGCGACCGCGTGAAAATGGATTGGCTGTTATTTAGCTCGGCAATGTGCGAGGTACCGCACTGATGATTTCCGGTCTTCTCCTATTCCTGCACTTTTACTAACTCACTGCTATAACTTATACTCCTATTCATCGTCGCGATCTAGTTTCACATTGATCCACCTACGGAAAAAAAATATATTCAAGATGTATAAAAAAATATATCTTAGATACGTAGAATATATAATTTTTTTACAAAATATATCAAAAAAAAAAATATATCTGAGATATATCCAAAGTATAGTTAAAATATATTTCTGATATTTAAACCAACGAAAAATGTACGTCAGATATATTTTTGGATATAATTACTTCAAAGAGGTGCTCTGAGGGGCTCTATTTCTATATATATATTCTTTTGTTGTACCGTATCGTACTCGAGTTAATATCTCTTATCTCTTGAATTCGCAAGCTCTTCAAACATAATCAATCAAAATATTATATCAATACTGGATGGATGCACCAGTGAATGATCGCTAGAATGTGCAGTATTTGCTTTAGGTGTTAGAAATCATCCAGTAAATTCTTCTATTAATATTTTTGGATCAGTTTAATATAATCTTTCGGAAAAGTTAAAAAATAATAATTCACCCGACAATGAAAAGGCAATTTCTTTAATGTAAATGGTCGGGCATATTTGTAAATATCCCTTTCATTTTTCTACCATAAACGTCTCTACCATGATTTAATTCCAGAAAAAATATTTAGCACAATATGACGCTTGCAGAACCGAAAAAATTAATATCTCAGCGACGAAATAACTCTAGCGAAATAATTAATATCTCTACCACGCAATAATTCAACCATAATTCAAGGTCTCCTCATCAACATGTCTATCATAATACTATATGACAAGTACACCAGCTTACATCTCTACGACGGTATAATACTCCGACGTTCCAAGACTGATGATAAGTGTTTCCGGGTAAAACTGAATGGTGCCTCTCTTGCTCAACCACGAAACTCCAATATCATTATCTCTCTTGTGATCCCTGTTTTATTCGGGAATACTTACCATCAGTCTTAGTACGTTGGAGAGTTGTTTCGTGGTAGATATTTAACCTCGTAGATTTGTAATTCAGAGAGATTTAATTATGCCAGAAATTTCCTCAGGATGGCCTCAATTATGCTAGAGTTATTACGTGGTAAAGATATTAATTTTTCCACTTCAACCAGAGTTGTATTATGACAGAGATGTTGTCCAGAATTGAATCGTGGCTTGGATGGTTTCTGGTAAAAAAAAATTATTGGAAGAGTAAATACGCCAGTAGGCGCGCAGGATGAATTTTCCATCCCATTTAAAAATATATGTTCGGTACTTATAAAATTATTACAGAAAATCAGTTGCGTTTTTTTACTAGAATTTGGAAGACATCAATACCGGTTGACGGTCTTTTTAAATAAAAAAAAGAACCTAAAAATGGTTTTATAGAAAATAGTTGAAGGAAAAATCGCAAATCAGTTTGTAATGACATTCTTGTAGAAATTCATTATTATCGGTGAACAAACCGTACTTTCGCTATGTTTTGTTAATCACGTATGACAGTTGAAGACTTATGACGTGTTGTGATGAATTTTTTAAACAAATTTCACAACTTTAAATTGTCCTCTAAAATAATTTATTTGAATGAACCAAAAAATTCGCTTGTAACAAAAGTTGCAACATGAATCGTTGCGGTGGGTGACTTTTACATCCTAAATAATTACGAATTTTTGCTGTTGGGTGCATACAAACTTTCTTTCAATATTATCAAATATTTAAGAGTCCCAAAGATTATAAATCGTTTTGGCTAGTCCCAATTGTCCTGTATAAAGTTTTCCCCACTTTTTGCAAATGTTAAGGAACAATGATACAATCTGATCTCTAACTGCCTCAACGTATTATTAAAGATCGTTCAATCTACAAAGCTTTGCATTTTTTACACCTTTAAAAACAAGATTTTTTAAAATTTGCTGTTCAAATGGTTATACTATCTGTCTAACTAAATAGAAAGGGTCGTTTGCAAAAATTACACTCATAGACATAGAAAAATGTTTAAGTCTTTTATGAAGATTTCTTTTATGAGATTCAGGAGAGGTTTTCCGTTAAACGCGTTAGTTATTATGCGAGAGGAAAACTTGCACCAAGGGAAAGAGATGAAAAGCGATAAATAACTATATTATTTCGTTTATTCGAAAAATCTTAAAAATTGGACCATCAATCATTGTTAAATTCGATAATAATCAGTCTTAAAGTATTTTCTTTTATTCCCTTTGTTTTTTTTTATTAGGATGGAACAAAAATTGAAGGAAATAATAGATATGTTCTATTGTTGTCGATCGCATTTTGCACCTTTTTACATAAAACTACGTAAATTTGAACAAACATTGTTAAAAACACTATATCGTGAAGATTAAAAACATTACAAAAAATTTCATTTTTTTTAACAAACTAGCTAAGTTCCAATACAATCGAACAGAAACTCATTTTGGTAAGAATATTTTTCATTAAATCGTGCGATAAGGTTTCTAACGTCGTTTAGAAATACATAAAAAAATTAAACGACGAAAATAATTTATGCTTTCATCAGGAATCTTCTTAAGAATCTAATTATTATCCAAATCTGCACCCTAAGTGGCCATAATACCCGCAACTAAAGCACCACTATCGATCATTTGTTTTTCAGTAATGGTGTATGTTACAGTGCATGACACTTTTTCTAAAATAGGATTTAAAGTAGTTTATCCGAATTTTTTTTTTCGTCTTGTATCTCGTGTACATTTGGAAATAATTTACTGTTGTTTCTCACAAAAAGAAGGATTTGACAATATAATTTGATAGGAGCTAAATATCCTACGTCGAGCATGCGAATTTGAGACAAACAGATGTAGATATTTTCAAACCATGTATCATGAAAACGACTTCGATGGAAGCAAACACGAAAACTGGAACGCTATACGTAATTGATAGGCGCAGAGTGCCCCTCTTGGATTGTGCCCCCTTAGAGCTATTTACGAGATAAAATAAGTTGAAAGCTATATTTTTAGAGTATACTAAGATACAGATAGCTTCGCATTCTCTTAGCAGGAGATTAAACACCCTCTCAAACACTTTCGTGTCTCCTATGCGGTTTTTTTTCTCGGACAAGGGCGATCGCCGCCCACGCTTGGTCTTCTCTTAAGATAGTCGTCTTACTGTGTACTAGTGAACTGGAGGATAGATACACATGTCGTACAAAACGATAGCTTATGAAAATTTCCAACATTCTCGAGTAAAGTAACCAAACTGCTTTATTTATATAAATTTTATAATTTTTCTACCTCAGACAGGAGGCTTTCTTTTCATGAAAAATGTTTTCTCAAACTTTTCCTTAATTACTCGACTGATCGAATTATAATTTGGCACAGAGGTAAAGCAGAAACGTCACTTTGTTCGATATAATTTTCGCCAAAATAGATTCCCCAATTTGAATCTTCTGTCGGTATAAATTTTAAGACAAATTTCTATATTTTCTCTACTTGTTACAAATTTTAAGCTACCCAGATAAGTAGTTTTTAAGAGATAGAGAATATTTAATATTCAAGAACGTTTGGTTTCGAATCTAAGCCAAATCTATCAAGAGGTTTGAACTTTATGGAGTTTTTAATTTTTCGAAAAATTCCCATTGTCGTTCTAACTAACGTAAACTGTTATCACTTGAAACTAAATTTTGTACGGAAATAACTTAATATTGAGAAGTGTTATTATATTCACTTTGTTGGAAATCGGTCAAATGGTTCAGATTTTATAGCAATTAAAATTTGTCAAATTACGACTGTTACTATTTCAGTAACATGTGACGAATCGAGCTATTATTTTATTATTTTTCACCTTTGACAAAGCTTCATTTACGAGGAAGCCACAATCGATCAACATACTTTCTGATAGAGGTGACTTTGCCAAAGATGGAAATTATTGAGGAAGCAACGTGCACGGTTCTGCTTTTCAGCCTTTTATTTTTATGATTTGAGTAAATCAGATTCGGCTGATCCACCGATTTCTGCAAGAAATTTCTATTAAATATATTTGTTAAGCAACATTTTTTACGTTACGTGCTTACATTGAAATTCTAATTGTTTGACCTAGAAGTAGAATATTTATTGTCGAATAGAGATATACATGATAATCCGCAATACACTGTTGATTCAGTGACTGTCACGTATGATATAGTGTTAATTTTACCGTTTTTGAGTCGAAATTTTTTGCTAAAATGATCGTTAAAGACCCATATAGTATTGTCAGAACAAAGCTACATGCGTAATGTAAAATATAGTTCTGATTTGACAGTTTATTTAAAATCTGATGGAACAGCACGACGACTTTAACCCTCATGTGGTGTTGGGATCATCTACGACTCAACGATATTTTTGCAATTGAAATTATCATTCTATCCATAAATATTCTACTTTCAAGTAGAATATCTTTGTAAATATATTAAACTGTGCAATTGTTAGAAAAACAAGTTAGTTTTTCTAACGATTCATTTTTCTAACACCACAGGAAGGTTAAGAAATGCCTTACAAGGAAGCATAGTTCGGTGTCCCCCTCCGATTTTGATGAAACTCACGTATGTTGTAGAGCATCGAAAACTAAAAGACACGTATTTTTTTTTATCGGCGGAAAAACATTTCTAAGGGGTGAAAACGCCCTCCAAAGTTAGGGGTGATTATGCAATTTAACTCCTGCAAATGAATTTTTTTCTTCAACTTCACGTGGAATTTTTATTATCTTCAATGAGGAGTATTTTGGTTTTTGTTTCATTAAAATCGCTTGACGCCTTCTGGGCGAAACTGCATAATCACCCCACGACATGCCTAACTTTGAATTGCGATTTCATCCCTTAGAAATGTTTTTCCGCTGATAAAAAAAAAACGTGTCTTTTAGTTTTCGATGCTCTACAACATACGTAAGTTTCATCAAAATCGGAGGGGGACACCAAACTATCCTTCCTTGTTAGTATAATAAAGAAGTTTTCGGTAAATTGCAGTCCCACTTTACACTTAATAAATCACACCGTCTGACCCCCTTTCGGAATGCAACCCTGAGCAGAGTGGGGATAACGCGTTCATATGGTACAGCCGAGGAGTAGGGATATTCTTGTGACTTATAAAAGGCTAACCTTGACTGTCAGAGCCTTCGGCAAAACGTTGTTTCTATAAGACCAGATTCATCGTAGCCAGGACTCTGCACGGTGATATTATACACAAACTCCATTTATTTCGATTGTCCAACATAGACTTACTATATTGGGGATCAACAAAAGGAAAAAATGTCCGATTCAACCCAGTCGGTGAAAAGTTTACAATCCTCAAAAATGACCAATATTATCGTATTAATAAATATCTGTAAGGTTATGTCTTTTTAGAATGTGAACAATAATGCAGCATACGATATATTCCAGAAAAATATAAGCTATGACTACTGGGATGGAGTAGTTAAAATTTATCTACCAGATGTCATGGTGACTTTAGTGATTTCCCAATACAATCGGAATGCTGTGAGAAAACTTGTATTGGATATACGCGTATATAGCTATGAGTGTGTACAGTCGATTCTGTGTAGAGCAGGGGTCTCCAAACTTTCCAGCCTTAGGGCCATACTGATTACTCCAGTAAGTTCCGAGGGCCAAAACCATAAGCCTACAACAATGTTATGAGTAGTTAGCCCATGACCATATCAATGTAGATGTCATATTAATAATTATTCAATATAAAATTAGAATACTTCAGTAAACTAAATTTAATTTGCTATAAAAAATATGTTCTCTAAAAGGAGTTTTCAAGTATGCTAGCTCTCCGCGGGACGGACAAAATCTGTCCGCGGGCCGAATGTGGCCCTCGGGTCGTAGTTTGGAGACCCCTGGTGTAGAGCATGCTCGTGTATAATCGGGCCGACGTAGAGCCTATCGCGTCGCGCTATTACAGAACGGTACGCTATCTGTGGGCTGAAAATATGAGCCTTCGAAAGAATCTCACGGACGAAGCTGTTTTATTAGTATGCACTCGCACTAGTAACCGTCTCTCTATTAAAATCAGACAATCGAGTGAATTGAGTGGAGCCTGTTAAGGATATGTGCGTGTAGAGTCGGCCCTGTATATAGTTACCTCATGTGGAATATTTAGAAAAGCCCTGTGTAGGGCTGGGTTACTGCCGATATTTTTTCTTGTCAAAAGCAACAGTAAATTATAACAAACTATGGTCTGTAATGGAAGACAAAATTATTATTTTGTCGCATATCATTTATTTATTTTGTATTTAAAATAAATATATAAATGTCACATTCCTGAGCGACACTTGTGTCAGTTTAATGTCAAGCTCGAGGATGAAAGGTCGAGAGAAGGTGGAGAATCGGCATGCGTTGTCGGGTTAGCCTGTAAGGGCTCGACGATATCCTGCGTGTCAGTACTGTTGCCCGATCCGTATTCCCAAATTATCTCAGCCACTTCCCTGAACGATAATGGTGTATAACCACTTGCTCTACCTCTCGTCCGATCCTCATTCTACGTTCTTGTCCTCTTCGCCCTCTTCATCGATCCTGTCTACGCGATAGTATAATGGTGACATAACGCAGGACACGCGGACGAAGCATCATTTCAAGCAACACACCTACAACAGCCCCACCTTCTGTGACCACTGCGGTAGCCTTCTCTATGGTGTCATCCACCAGGGCATGAAGTGCCAAGGTACCAAAAAAAAAATATATATTACGAAAAAACCAAAAGAACAAAAAAAATGCATCGCAAACACTTATATGACAAATAAAAACACATACTTATCTACTGCAGAATGAGAACCCAACAGATACGTCTGTGGTGTTGCTTTTTATATGTCTTTGTACATAAAACAAACAAACAAACATAATGTTGCGTTACGTTACGTGGGTCATCAGTTCAAACCGTGCATTAGCACGTGGCACACTACTCACTTATCGCCGTTATCTTACGTGTGTGCGTGTGTTTAATTGCGTGCGTGTGTGTACATATTCGTCTGCGTAGAGCAACAAGTAAACGGCAAAAGAGACAAAAATAAGACACGAATGAACGAATATACATATATATTTCATTACGTATACGAATGGAATACGTAGCGAAATCTATGATGTTATATGTATCGTGTACAATGAAGTATCGAGTTGCTTATATACGTGCGTCGTGTGTTACGTTTCGGATCTATTTTCTTACCGATGTACGTGTCTCTGATACACCGATATATGTACGTTTAGAAAAAGCCGGGGCTTTTTGAATCAAGGTCGATTTAGATGAAAACATCTTGCAAAGTAATTGCTGTCCAAATTACTATGTCATACCTGGGTCTCATTTACCTTGATAATAAAAATATTGACATTTTGCTCTTCAAATCAAACTATGCCACAGGAAAACGAATGTTCACATATATTTTTCAAACGCTCAACGTTATAAATAACTGAAGTTAGGGTTGCCAAGTTTAAAAAAGACAAACATTCGAACAAATGTTATATTTATATTAATTGATTATCAATTAACCAAAAAATTTTATATGAATAACATTACGAACGAATAATTTGCTGTTTCATTAGCAAGACTTTGTTTAGCCAAATACTTTTTTTTTACTATTTTTACAGCAAAACGATTTGATTGTGTAAATTGAAATAAAATCGTATCATATTATATTTGATAAGGAATACAAAGAAATCCAATTGAAACGTAACAAAATCGCCGTGTTGTGATAACTAAATTATTTTTTTCAATGTAATTTAAATGATCAACTATTTGCAAATGACAAAAAGATCTCTCTAAAAATAATTACGAAAAAGTCGAATGTTTTGATTAGTAAAACATTTAACTTATCTGTTCTATAGCGTTTTATTACCGTGTAACATATAAAAAAATTGTGGCAAAAATTGGCAATTCGCTGCAACCAGATTGATCAAAATAGCCCCGGTCTCCTCTACTATTACATAAACGTATCTATATCCGTGTACAAATGTGTGTGTATATATACGTAAATACATATATGTACAATGTATTTTATATCGTAAGCATGGATCTTTAGCTCCCTAATTTCCAAGGGGGAAGAAAAATAATTAAATAAATACAGATGAATAAATGAAGATTTATGTAAAGTTAGTAAAGTCGTAATAACGGT
Organism: Cylloceria caligata; assembly: GCA_963942595.1. Classification (NCBI taxonomy): domain Eukaryota; kingdom Metazoa; phylum Arthropoda; class Insecta; order Hymenoptera; family Ichneumonidae; genus Cylloceria; species Cylloceria caligata. The sequence goes on from OZ012708.1 coordinate 37,387,136, forward strand.
ATACGTGTTTTTGATTTTCGTACATTCGAGATTCTGAATTTTTTCTCCATCCCGCGGTAACAAAAAGTTCCATGCTCGTATCCACATTGTCGCTCTTTTTTCGAATTACTTTTAAATGTGTGTGCGTGTGTGTATATGTGGTTTTTATTACTTTTTTGTGTTGTTTGTTATTGTCATCTCGTGTTTATGTTTATTCTTCAATCTGTATACGACTGAACACGACTGTGTTCATCTCTCCGACGAATATATGGGTTAATTGCTTAGATTATGATTATATTTAATAATTATAAAATACACAACACGCTTTATTCGTTGCCAACTAAATATTTCTCTCTATCCCCAAGTTTTAAATATTATTTCGATAACATTCCCAGACGAGATGGGCGTGATGCAGTAGTAAAGTTATCAATTAAACACGAGTGTTTTAATAACGTATTTACGTGCAAGCGCCAAGTGGATACATCGAATTAATGCTCCAGCAGCTCGTTGAGGTTTCTTCTTCTTGAGTTGTAAATATATATCGTTTTTATTTTTCTCTAACTATGTTTTTATCGGCAATCGCGAGAGCGCTCGGGTTCGATATATGTCACGATCGACAAACTCGTGTGCAATAAAAATTGTGATATGTTGCTTACACGACCTTTCAATGACAAATCGATAAAATCATCAAGTTCTCCAACTCGACGACGTGATCGTTTAGGGTTAATTGTTCTCGCACTTCGGCTAACACGTGTAATGTGAGTGTGATCCGAATATTCACGTTTATTGCTTAAAAAAAATCCCTTCTATGATATAACTCTACACGATCTCGACGACAAGCAATCATTTTAATCATTGATATGAGATAAATTTGCTTCAATAACAAAAATCTGTTCATCTTAATAAATACACGAATTGTAAGATAAAAAATTAAAAATTTTCAATAAATTTTTTTGCTAATTGAACTGGAGCTATTAACGACTTGCCAACTCAAAAAAATGTACAAGAGAAACGTATTTGTTTATATTTATATCAAAAAATTGTACAAGTTAAAATATAAATATTTTCTATCTACCAATTGTATTTGACAATATTTTATTTATATTCAAAGATTATTTACATTTTAATTGTAATTTTGTGATGAAATCATCTATAATTTGTATACCGAGTGGTTGATTTAAATGAAGACATCGAAATTTCTCGAAAAATAAGCATCGTACGAAAAAATGTCCCCGATGAAAAGTTAATATTTTTGACAGGGCATTTCACTCGTGCTAAAATTAGACTGCACTGACCCAATTTTTGAGGGGTGGGGGACTTTCAAATATTAAATGCAAAACCCTATTTTTTATTGCAGATTCGGATTCTATGCTACAAAATACGTACGTTTCAAAAATAAAATTTGCCGGATATTGCACGAAATACACTTTCAATCGAAAAATAAAATCAGGCATGATGCATTTTTTCAAGAAACTATTTACCGTGTAAACCAGGAACAACGATGTGGACGGAGTAGTATTTTCTATCCCCTGGGGTGCTTGTTTTAGGTGAGTCTCCTTGCCTCTAAATTTTAAAGAATATCGAAAACTTTTGACTTTATTATTTTTCAATACGATGTGTATTTCTCGAGAATTGCGAAAACCTTATTTTTTGCGATTAAAGGGCCATCTATCACGAATAAAAAAAAAAAAAATTCAAACAAAACCTACGTATGTTATAGCGCAGAATCCGAATCTGCAGTAACAAATGAGGATTCCCGTTTCAGATTTTGAAGTTACCCACCGCCTCGATCACATAGGGGGCCCTCCCCGGCGGGGGTGGTCTAATTTTAGCACGTGTGAATTGCTCCCGGAAAAATATTAACTTTTCATCTGGGACATTTTTCGTACGATGCTTATTTTCCGGGATATTTCGATGTCTTCGCTTATCGACCACCCGATATAAGGGTAAAGTTAGGTGACAATGAATCATTATTCATCCTCCTTGTACTTGAACGCAGCTGTCTTTAAATTCTAAATGTTATTTTATGTAATTAAATTCACTGTAATTCGCAAGTATTTTCAAAATTCATGGATAGCTATCTTAAATCTATCAGTTGCTAATAAACTTTTTATTGAAAATTTAATGATTTATTTTGCAACGTATACATCGCTGTATATATTTTCGTCTTGTAAACACAAATTCCTAAACAATTTAATGTAGATTTCTAAATTCAACGATAAATGTTATTATTACATTTCACTAAAACATAATATGACGAACGATATTGTTTTTTTGCATTCTCTCTTTTTCTCGCTGTAGCCATAAGAATTTGCAATTTTTTTTTACCAATACAATATATAAATTGTTTTACTCGTTGATCGTTGTATCTGTTGTCGATTGTCAAGTCAACGTCGTCCTTGTAAATATATTACGATTATATTGGATGTCAAATGATGTGGGTCTGTAGAGTTTGTATAGCTATGTTTATAACTTTCTCTACCTCTGTCTTTCTCCAATTTCCAATGTCTTTGGGTCGTTACACTCTTATCATAAAGACGTATTTTCTACTCGTTCGATGTGAATCAATGTATATCCTATATCTGTCGCTTTTTTTACTTCTTTGAAGGTAATTCGTCGTTTCTCCTTACGTTTCTCGTTCTCCTCGCTATTGTACATCTCTTCAAAGTACTACGTATACCTCTGTACATATATAGGTCAGCAATGTCGCCGTTGCATTATTGGCCATCTCGATAATTTCGAGTTGCCATAGCAATATCGAGCCAATCAGCCGCGCTATCCGATATGTAGAAACGTATTTTAATGGTCTGAATCTATCGTCTCGAAGTATAACGCAGATACGCGTTGAGGTTGCGTAACAAGCGAATACAATCCTCGGCATTCGACTGCGGATGGAATTTGATGGAAAATTAGTAATTTTCCATTATTGCACCGTGATATCCTGACCTCCATTATTAAACCATTACAGCAGTTATAGCGTTCAATTAAACCATTATAAAACCACCAATGGCTCTAAGTGCTTTCTCGGTTCGACGATTCGCTTCGTCTATCCTATATACACAAACACACACATACACACGCTATATCTATAGCATTTTCACATCTCACCATCTCACGTTTCCACACCCTGAACAATCGCCCGTAAAAAAACGAGTTGCACTTTATTTTTATGACGATAAATTCATTCGAGCTCGGACCTACCTCTTCTCGCGTTCGTTAATTCTGCGCAATCTATTTTTTCATATTTTTCATTTACTCTCATTTTAAAAAAATAGAATATAATAGCGATGGTTTATTCTTTCACGTATATATGAACCATCATGATCGTTTTTTTGCTGCTAAATGCAGCTCACCAGGTAAAAGCTCCGGCTCGCAGTCATAAATGTGTTCTCGACTCTTTTGATCATCCGAGGCTATCGTCCACGAGCTCGGCTTTAGATGGGATTTTGTTCCAGTCGTGATAAAAAAAAATGATATTGGGGAGCGTTGACATAGAGAAGCTTCAGCTGCTCAACTGAGTCTACAAAATCCCGCCTTTCACTTCCCCATATTACAGGAACACAAGCTCTTGTCTCTCATTTCACTCTGAACGACTCATCATTTAAGAAACGTGGGGCAATACGGTCTAGTTAAATAAATTCAATGCGCGACAGCTCATTTTATTTGTTGCAAGATATTCTATCGATTCGCCGATACAAACGAAGCGTTTTTTTCAACCCAGAAAAATTTCAAATTGAGTAAATCCATACCCGTAGTAAACTCAATAATAAAAAGAATGAACTATGTAGCACCTCAATTAAGCCAGTACAGTATGGTTTATTCTATAGAAAAACTAAAGGAAAATGTATCTGCTTCAAATCACTGATTTTATCTTAATTGAATTGAACAGTTGTTGCCATAATGGTTCTGCTAAAAGCACAATATATCTTGAAATTTGTTTACACAAATTTTCGAAGAGTAATCGATATTAACCCTTTATGAGGGGCAGTAAGTAGTTTCTATAGATTCCAACTCAACACAGCAGTGACTCTGCACTGTTACAGACCCGATTTTCCCCGATCCATAGCTTGACAGTGTTAATGTTGAGAATCGAGTTGTGGAGCAAACAGGTTGTGGAGAATCAATATGTAGAGGAACGATACTGTAGAGAATCTGGATGTGAAGGATATAGGAAGTATAATTTTAAATGTGTAGTTAAGGAAATGTATAATATCGGGATCGTTTGCAATCGGATGTGGACATTTCGGTTTATGGCGAATCAGATCGTGTAGAAAAAGCAGTGGTGCTTATCGAATTGTGTAGAAAGCGAACAAGAAAGAAAACAAATGTGCAGAGTCGACTTGTCGAGATTAGAAGGACCCAGTGAGCGACGCATATTTTCGTCACTGTTACAGCTGAGGGTTAACAGGTTATAATAGGGGCTCTAATATAGAAAAAAGAATGATAAAAAGAGAAATAACCGTGTTATTAGTAGCATAAAACTAGACGAGGGCAATCGCCGAAAGACAGTCCAGATGCGCGTCGCTACGAATATTTTTGTTGGCCGATGCTTCAGACTAGGGTGCGAAGCTCTCAAGCTCTCATCACTGCATTCATACGTATAGTTATACAGCAGAGTCTCCTTTTTCTTGACTTAATATATGTACACAGAGAGAAGGAGGAAAAGGGTGAAAAAGGAGGAAAGAACAATGTGAGATGAGTGAGTGTCGAGCACCTCGACAGTTATAAGTCGCTTAAGGGCAACTCTTCAGTTTGTACTTAGTCGCTGTAACTGAGAAAACATCTCGAGAGAAGTGAGAAAAGCGAAAGAACAAGATACAAGTAAATAAGTCACAAGACAACAGTAAGTGAGAATGTTCAGAACCATTTAGAGAAAACTTTATCTGGGTAAACTTCGAGACCCTGTCACACGCGAATCTCTAAATCGTTTGTACCCTCGATTCGCATTTTGTTGGTTGGTTGGTTGATCGTTGAGTGAATTGTTGAGCAGATTCAATCTATATACCTCGGGACGTTGCTCACATTGGAACAATCGAATTTCACCCAATTAACTTGACCGCAATCGTCGGCGTGTGTCGAATCAAATCACTGATGTGTGGAAACTCAGCGTTCGTTGGTTTCATTTCTTTCGACCCAATTGTTAAGGTTCTATCATTAATTCTAACGGACTTTGATAATCATTAATGACTCGGAACCCCGAGACAAGCGAATCTTTTCGTAATCACAACGAAACAAGAAATAGGCGCAGCTCGAAAGACGACGAGGATAGAGGCGAAGCGCATGGAGCGAGAGAAAGAGATATTTTTTAAAAAGAAGTTAGGAAAAAAAAGCCTAGGATGACTGATCGGATAAACGGTTGGAACGCGTGCGCTAAGAAAGCAAACCAGCAGTACACTAACCCACGAGGAGTGTGCGTGTAAGTGACGGTGAATCGAGCGACAAGTGTAAAAGCCCCGGTTCTCTCTGCTCGAGAGTGAGAGATGAAGGTAAACACGGGCGTGGGAGTTTGGCAAACACAACCCGAGCGGACAAGAACTTACGCTCGTGCTCTTGTGCGTCTGCTCGGATGTATCGCTTGGAATAGAAGTGGGGAGCAACGACGTTCACGGCGCCTATCGTACGACGACGCGATGAATGAAAAAACGCTAGATATCGTTCAAAGTTCGCGCACGCATTCCACGGGCTTCGGAAATAGAAAATAATAAATAAAATGTTGGTTGCGAGAAAAGGGAAATCTTTTTCTGTGTTGATATGACTTGAAAAAAAACAGCGTTTATATGACTGTAACTACTGACTCGATGATTGCTAAGCTCCTCGTCAAAAAAAGGTACATACTTATACATTCAAGAATTATGTGACTGCGGCAAAATATTATGTTTTAAGCGAGCTGCAGCATGAATATGGGACATTCTACGTCAGTATAGTGACAAAAAAAAATTACAATATCGTAAAAGAAGTCTAAGCGTCCGGTTGAGCGATTATAATAATTCTTCCAAGCTTTGATACCAATAATATTTTTTTATCACATGATACATATCATTTGTCTATTTTTTCTTCAGTTTGTGATATTTTAATAACAGTGCATCATATCTGATAATATAAACAAAATATCAAAAATCACGCAGATTTATTTACCCATTTTTAGCTCAATTTCAAGACAAAAGAAATCTAGAGAATCAGTATAAGTGCCATTATCGCCTGGATCAGAATTATCATGATTACTGAAAAATTAACAAAATGGCGTAAGATAAAAGTTTCAATTCTGAAATTTGGTAATTTGTAAAATCATTTTGCACATTAAAATATATGAAATTGTGGATGGAAAAATGTTTCCATGGTTACTGTGATAAGCATTGATGTGCTCAACAACGAGCAAAAATTTTAGACCGATTGGTCAAATGGTTTTCTTGCAATCACCTACTCCAGATAAAAAAATTACGTTTTGAGAAAATCGAGTTTAAAGTGGCGGGCGCGCAGTGTTGGTCGCTACGCCTTCTCTACAACTTTCGGCTTTAACAGTCAAATTAAATCGAATCAGATCCGGAAACTTTGTCAGTACATTCATAAATATATATACTTTCTGTATATATATATGATATATATTAAGAAAAAAATCGGTTTTTCGAAGATTACACAGTGCAATTACCCCTAAAACTTGAGGAAAGTGCATATTGCTTAGTTACTTCACTTCAGAAATAATATGAATAACAATAACGTATGTTAACAATTAAAATATTAGCATTAATGCCAAAAAACAATAAATCAATCAATCAGCAATGCATCTATCGCATTCATTTTTATCGTCCTGAATTAAAAAATTCAAACGTACCACGTGACATTTGTAACAAACTGGTCTGCATTTGTTTCAAAAGGTAATATTGGGTTGCAGTCACGGGGGGGGGTTCGATATAAAGTTAGTGTATATAGATGTTATTTGGGGTTTGAGTTGCAGTAACCATTGTATCCAGACAATTGTATAGTATACATCCAGCAGCAGTAGATATAACCTTCGCAATTTTCTTCTCCCTCGTTGTCATTGAAGCATTTTGTGACTTTTCAAAGTGCATCAGCGACAAATTGCAAAAAGACATTGTATCCCATGGTTATATATAGTATATATCTCGAACTTGTTGGTCGCGTCATGGGTTATTATCCGGGCAAAGTCGAGAGACAAAACCGCAGTTCCGCAAGTAAATGATGAGCATGGATATACTATTTCTAGTGTAAGCAGAGACGAGATGTTCAGAATATTTCGAAAGGAGGTTCCTCGTTATGGTAAGGATGAGAAAGGGAAATAGAGGACGAAAAAGTTTGTATCTTGCGATATGTTTCCGAAGAGAAAATGTTAACGATTAGATGACGCTTTTGATGGTGCAGTGCTTCTCGGCTTCATGCTATATACTTGTAACTTGCGGCGTCCCTTTACTCTTATTCTTCCTTTTCTTATTTTTCCATTACTTCACGGAGCTCGAGAACCATACGTGATATCAAGAGATATTTTAGACGGTAACAACAAGTTGCAATCGTTATACGTCCGCTGTAGCCACGGAATAAAAGTACCACGGAATAAAGGATGTGATCCAGGAAAAGTTCAGTGGTCGAGGGTGAAGACCACTGTATTCGGCGTCAACGAGCAACAGGAGAGTCCAGAGAATATATCCTGGCCGTGCGAGGAACACCCGAGTATACGTTTTTCCTCGATTCGAATCGATCGAATTCTTCAACTTCCTCACTGATGAGGGGCCAAGAGTTCTGTAGCTCTACCATCACGTACCATCGTTATTTCATCCCTCCGACCATCGGCGGTCGGATGAGCGACGAAGTACGTGGTACTGTTAAGCGTAAATTGTGCGATATTACACTCCATCCAAACCTTCTTACAGTCTTTTTTTTGTGGGTTTGTTTGACTATCCATCGGCGCATAAAAATCTACGACACGAAACGGGCCTATTTATGAAATTATGAAATTGCCTATTTAACTTTTTTTTATTTCGATAATTCGTTCTAGAAACATTGAGAAGATTTAATACCTTGAGCGGCAGAACTGTGTTTAAGTTTAACAAGATCTATCGATGCCACACGGTGTCAATGCAGCCCAAAAGATTAAGGGCAGGTGAAACATTCGCTCCATCGCATCTAATTTTCGGAACATACTTTCTCATTCTACACTGAATAGAATTTAATAAAATTCGCTCAGTAGACTGCAAAAACGTGAATCTCCCGGGTGACAAGCGTAGAATTGCTAAAATTGACAACAAAAAATTACAGTTTAATTATCCGCAGTTACCTGTAATGGAAAAATCACTATTTAAAATGATTTAGGGTACAAAATGTAAAAAATGACGTTTGTCACCTGAAAGCTAGCACAAAAACATACACGGTACTTCCATTCCGTGTGCGATTTAAAAACGAAAAAGAACCTAAACTGTGAACGGGAACTATCATTGATACTCGGGAAAAATCAATTCGCTAGACATGGTCTTAGCTGTATGAAGAGGAGGCGAAATAATCATAAGTGCGGAAGAGATAAAACTAGTATAATTTCGCCTCATCTGAATTCCACGAGAGGCGCTGGTAGTAATTCATATACTCATCGTTTACATTCTTAGTTACTTCCTGAGTAGGTTTCGCTGCCCCTTAAATCAGAGATTTCCTTGAATGTGAAATATGTTTGCGCTGATGTTGTTAAATATTACATTTTTTTATACGAACTAATTACATTTTCTAAAGTAGTTTCTAATAAATTATACCAAATTCAATCATTTTATTATCGATGCTTCTGTTTTGTGATTTTCAAATGATTTGGAAGATTAATAGGAGTATTTACAGGAATGTGCCTTCACCGCATGCTAATGGCCTAGACCTGTTGAGGAATAAAAATTATTATTGAGACATACAAGAGTGACTATAAGAAGTCAAGAGTTTTATCGAGATTTCTGAATAATTTTCTCTTAAACCTCCGATACGTTTTTTCTCATGAAGTATTTTAAAAAATGTTCCAACCCGGTTAAGGAATTTTTCTGAAAAAAAGTGTAATCTTCTTCTTGTTGTTATCCTCGCTAAATTTAAATGAAACAATAAAATAGGCAACCTCGTAATCGATGGCTCAATATAAAAGTGTGTTTCCTGCCCTTGTATCTTCGTTGGTAGTAGGCCATCGCTCTCAATCGAATAATACTAAAATTATATTACACAACCGAAGTATATTATTAAAATTATTCTTATCACAGCATCCTATTTTAATTAAATCATATTCAAAACTTCCTGAGCTCAGAAACGTTGTCATATTAAATCATCGAGGAAATCCAAGGACTGTGTAACGCCCGCAGATTCTAATAGAGATGATGATAGAAGCGTATAACAGACTTAAAGACAGAGAGGATTTACCTAAAAGATGAGAAAAATCTACAAGAAGATAAAATGTACGACATAATATATTGCCGAGATTTAATAGACAACCAAGGGGAGAAAAGGAGAAAAAATATAGGAGGAGATCTTGTGACAAGTGTTTTATTGGGTCAGTGGGACAAAAAAGATCTGTTGATAGTATAGCGGATAGAACGGGAAGACGGCGAGCAACTAGGCCACATAGAAAATCGTTGGGTTCGTCTAAAAACGTTCACTCCCATTCTCATTAATGGAGAAGATCGTTACCCTCGCCAGCTTGTCGAAGGTTAATTTCTGTGTCTCTTCTCCTTGTCATATTTCTCCCGTCGAAGACTTTGACAGAATTTCATTAAAGAGATACGTATTGCTCAGGGAAGTATAAAAATAACGGGACAATTGGCAATGAGGCAGAAGAGAGTTTATCATCCCCCCTTCCTTATTTTCTCATTAATATTTCGTCTGAATGTCATGTGGACTCGAATCAGAATATTTATTATTAGTCTGTTGTGTGGTGCTTCGAAAATAATGAATCAACAACTGGAATATATTTTTTCTCGTATGTTGATGGTTGATTCTTTACTGAAGGCTGCCACTCAATGTTCTTTTACAAATTTCTATTTTAAAGCCTTAAAAAGAAAAAAAGAAAAACTGATCACTACGTCAATTACAAATCGTCTTCACTTTAATTCATAAATCTGGGCAATAATTCATCGTGCGTAAAAGTAATTACCGATAAACTTGTAAGATAATACAAAAAAAATACAAAAATGTGTACGTTCTTTAACAATTAAACATTTTTTTGTATATTTTTTGGCAGCGTGTTAAAATGATTTCACGTTAGTCGCATGAAACATTTCGGTTATATGAAGTAAGTGTTAATCCCTCGATAAAGTAATGTTGGACAGAATAATTCATTCTTTTCATTGTTTCCAACTCCTGAGTCGTACACAACATTTGTTTACAATTATTCTCCAGTTTGAGGGATGACTGAAGCTTCTCGAAAGAGTTTCTGCGTTTTCTCACGAGCGGAACAAAGAAGCCAGACGAGAATCATTCCAAGAATACACATCAGCATCGAATATACTCCAGATTATATACACATCGGTATATACTTTCTTTTGATCTGAGGCACATGAAGAATATCAGAAGCTCGACCGCAGCGATATAAAGATTTATAGAAACGTGAAAGTAACGAGCTAGCGCGCGCTCTCTCTCTCTCTCTTTTTCTCCCTCAGGATATTGTTTTCCTATGAACATGTTCTTGAATTTCTAGGAAGAGTATAGTCAACCTTTCAATAGTTTTGATTTCCTTCTTTTCATTTCATTCTCAATTGACGCGTACGTTTTTCTTGATCAATCGCACGGAGCTTTCGGTACTTTACAACTCTTGTCATAATGAAGTTTCTTCCTGGAAGAGAAGGCGCAATCGCGGGCAAATATCTTCCGGTTATATAAAAAATCTCGTTGCACTGCATGCCCTTGGAATTCCGTCATCGCGTTACGTATTACTCGGCAGCTCGTTATATTACCCTAAGTTGTAGCACACGCGGTGGACCCGCAATTGCGAACCTGCAGGGCTCGCGCGTCGGCGTCTTGATCTAGTACTTTGGCCATTAGTGTAACGAAGTTGCGGAAAATCTAAGACATTGTCGGACCTTCTCTTATTCCGCCTGTTCCTTCCGCTTGCCCTTTTTTTCTCTTTACGTTGTATCCCACTAAGCTTCCTCCTCACCCATAAACCATTTATCTTTATCTCCTCTACATATATAGTATCGCTCTGCATCATTTTACTGGCGCGTGACGCACGACCCAACTTTTCCCCCCTCTATCTCTTTCTCTCTTCCTCTCTCGCGACCCTTCTATTATATATCCATTTCACTCTCTACCAAGGGCGTATGTAAATAATATATAAAGCTGCTGAGCGAGCTGTGTAGCTAGTGCTCTTCTCCGAAAAGTACACAAATTAATGCAAGATCCATATGCGATTACCGCGAGTTCACCCCGATGAATATTCACGAGTTATTACGAGATAGAGATTAAAAACAGACAAAAATAGAAATATAGATTCGATATCCATCTCCCGTTATAAATGAAAGGATCGAGAAAGAAATGGACGATCCGAGAACCGCGAATTTGGGGATTTCGGAATGGTTGAGCATTCGAAATCATTCTCTAATAATAAGCAAAAACGAGTCGAGAAAGCCATTAATGGTCAAAGAATTTTCATTTGTGGCTTTCAAAGAAATATGGACGTGTTTCAGAAATCCATCTCTGTTAATGAATGTAAGAGGATTGTAATGATGCCTGCCTTGTATATATTGTATATACATAGACGAATCGAATTAGAAGGATATATAGGTGACATGAGCGCAGTGTTTAGCACTCTTACTCAGTACCTGAACAATCCGGGTTCGATTCCCGGGTGTTCACGATATTTATTCTCTCTTCGATACTTTAGCAGACCATCATCGCTACCACGATGATAATACACTTCCCCAAATTCGAGGGTAACACATTTCCCAAATTCTCCGTCCGGTCATCACAGGATCAAGAAAAAAAAGGAATGGTCAAAGAATTTCGATTTGCGTCTTTCAACGAAATATGGACGTGCTTTCGAAATCCATCTGTGATAAGGAATGTAAAAGGATCAGGAAAATAAAGGGATGATCAAAAAGACTCAAATATGTCAGTTTCAAAGAAATATGGATTCCAAATCCATCTCTGGTACTAAATGAGAGATAAACGAAGAATCAAATACGTGAATGGATGATTTTTCGGTTTCAGAGACATATAGATGTTTATTTGGAAACTATCCATGGTAGTAAATAAAAGAGGCTCAAGAAAGAATAAATGCTTAATAATTTGTTGGTTTTAACTGACGACTAATTTTGTGGATTTTCTCGAAACGAATGAAAGAAATGGGCGGTTAGGGGGTGGGGACGTTCGATTGGAACTCTAATAATGAAACTGTGGGGCGTAAAAAACGGTCGTAAGAGCCTCGAACGCCCGCGACTCTGTAAGGGCAAGGTCGAGAGGTACGCGATCGATGTATTGAGAATCACTCGAGTTCTCTTTCTCTCGCAGCCTTCAGACTTAATGCACGGAGATGAAAGTTAAGGTTGCGGGCCTAGAGAACTTTTTTTTTCGTTTCACCGTAACATACTTACTAGTAGAGGTGATTCAAACTTTTTAGGTCACGGACATATAGAATTAAGCCAACGTAAATGAGTAGGACTATTAGATGCTAATCAAATCAGTGTCAAACTAAAAAAAAATATTTCGGGTTATTTTTGAATATTTCAAGAATGATGCTTCCACTATTTATCGAATAACATGTCCTAAAAAGGGAAGTTAAGCCATCGAAACAGTAGCTACTGGTCAGAATGATACAAGAGAATTGTCAGTTTTGTTTTTAGGCATCAGTATGACATCTAAATAAAACTTAATGTTATATGCCGCGTCAAAAAAAATCGCATGTAGTATTGTTTGCAACAATAAATTGATCGAGCAAGTCAAGTTTCAGTTAAAAATATAAAAAATCTATGATTTTTTTTTCCCAAGTTTTCATTAATTTTGTGTAAAAATTGTCTGTGGTAGTATGACATCTACAATTGGTAGATCCGTAGAAAAAGCGTCTTTAAAATAGGTTTTCTTTTCAATTCATACAATTCGTATCTTGTAATTTAATAGTCATAAGCGTCATTGTAAAAAAACGTACTTATAGAAAATAGTCGACAATATAAAAATTTAAACGTTGGTATCTATTTATTTTCTGTTTAGCAACACACTAAGCCTCTTACCTAGCTCTTTTTTTTCAACGAGCGAAGATCTCTCGAGTGTACCGGGAGCCCAGAACGACTAGTTTTAGACGTCGCAGAAGTATGTCGTGACATTTCACGCCCGGAGTTTCCCCATCATCATCGTATCCTACTCTTACGCTATGTTATATACGTTATACGTAGTACATATTGCCTTTATACGAGCCAGCGTAAGACTGTCGCGAGCTTTGCGACTCCATTAGTGTAACAAAGTTACAGCACAGGGCGCAAGCCCATCCCTTTCCTCAACCGTTTCTACCTCATTCTCTTTCTCTCTCTCTCTTTCGCTCTCATCCTCTTGGTAGCGTGTGACATCCTCGTATCATCGCTCGCCGTGTGAGAATAGAGGGAGAGACAGAGTGAAGTTAAATTCGATCGTCGCATTCCAGACAAGGGCGTACATTGCCGGCGAATATATGAAAAACAAATGAAAGAACGATGCAGTAGTGGCGTCACCGGAGTTTGTAAAGCATCAGTAATAACGGACGAGATAGGTGAACTAAAAGTTAATTGTTGGTCTTGATTCTGTCTATTTCTCGTTGTGGCTCGTTCACAGAGCGATGGTCTCAATGAGTCAAAGGAAACGGAAGTTGTGTTGAAACTTGGTATACGCTCGAGTGCCCCAAGACATTCGGACGCTTCAAACATTATGCTGCTACTTCAGATAAAGGCGGGGGCGTCCGCGACTTCCACAGAAAATAAGACTTGCCGGTTGAATCAAGTAGATATGGAAAAGACCTGGGGTGTCGCACGGAAAAGAAGTTTCCCTATTGAATTGGTTTCCCTCGTTCTCCAACGTTGCTTCTTTTCGTTCTGCTTTCAAGTAATCGTATTTCGAGGAATACCAGACTTCTCAATCTCAACTATTTAGTAGCGAATTTAATTAGTTATTCGCAATCGATATTGACTCCATTCTCCTCAAATGCTTCTTAATAAAACTTTGAAGTTCATTTGAGTCTGAAAGGACATTGAAATTTATCGTATTGGCAAATTGTTTTCAAAAAAGAAGAACTATATACACTTTGTAATATCGAGAACTTCAATGTGACGAGTTTTTGCATATTTAACACGTTCGGCGCCCACTTGACGAGGCTACCTACGAAAACATAGCTCGCCACCCGGATCTGGGTGACGTGGCGCCGAACGTGTTAAAATGCTTTTTAAACGAAAGTTACTATTTTTTGTTAACTAATGTGTCATTAATTATGTTAAATAATATTTTACTGTATGTTGATATTTTTTGCCATTAAGAGGAGATGAAACCTACTCAGTGGGTAACGATAACTGTAAACAATAGCATTTAACCCTACTGGTGTGTGAGAGAGAAAGTTATATGAATTACTGCCAGCGCCTCTCGCGGAATTCAGTTGAGGCGAAACTATACTAGTTATATCTCTTTTGCATTCGTGGATATACTTCGACTCCCCTTCATACATCTGAGCTATCGGCCATATCTCGTAAATTTATTTTCCCAGATTACCAACAATAGTTACCGTGCACAGTTTAGGTACTTTTTCGTTTCTCAATCGCAATTAAAATGCTTGTACCATTTTGTGCCTTAAGTCATTGTAAAAAGTGATTTTTCCATCATAGGTAACTGCGGATAACCAATCTATAATTTGCGGTGGAGTGAGTGTTTCGCCTTCCCTTAAGGCGAGGCAAAACCTCCATACTTACACAGATGTGCTGCTTCACTTTCACTCGGCCATGTGCACCATACTACTAACCTATTTCTTTCGCACTAAAAGGTGAAGTATGGAGGTTTCGTCTCCCCTTAAGAGCGACTGACACACTTATTGTCGAATGTCCACCAGATTGATTTAGAAACTAAAAAAAATATTGCATAATATAAAAACGTACATTCATTCCGCGTTATCAACGACCGCTGATCACATCGATAACAAAAAAAAAACATCAAGCTCAGTTTTACCTTTGTAACTGCTCCGTGCAATAAAAATAATTATAAAGCTTACAGTTTCTTCATGTTATGATAAAATAATATGAAAAATGTATTTGTGAAATTTCCAAGTAGAAAGTTTGTTCTTCTATTGCACAAAAATATTTGTTTTCTGTAAAAAAACAATAGAAAAATATTATTTTCTTGAATACACAAAACTCACAATATTTATTGCTTGTAAAATCTATTGAAATAAATGTTTAACTTACAAACAATCTGTTTGGTAACTAAATAATGTTTCACTAATAAATTTGATAATTACCTTTCGCAACAACATTTTTATTTATTGCAAGAATACTTTGAAAATTATTTCCAACTGTGTAACAAGATCTTAGAAGGAATTTTTATTTCTAATAATTGCAACGGATGATACACTTTATGACTCGAATATAAGTAAGTTTTTTAATAAGTATCGTTTTTATCTGGTTCAGGATGATTTTTTTACAGATACTTAACATTTTTCTACGATGGGGAGCATTTCCTCGACCGCGAATTTCTTTTTCAAAGTAATGTCCCGTTTATGTTCGAGAAGGTGATATAGTCGGAGCGCACTTTCCAAGTGCTTTGCCCTTTTCAATCAAATTTTAATTCTACCCATTTTTCAAGTGGTTGTAACTCTTCAGCGGTTTCGAATTTCATGAATGAAATATTCAATATTTGTTATTTACCTTTAGAATTTGAAGAAGTTGATTTATCACCGAAATCGGGCGTCCTACCCATTGAAAAAAATATATTTTCGATCACTTAATCGTTAAGTATGGTTTTCAATTACTCAATTCAATAATATAGTTTTTTTTTTTACAGTTGTAAATACGATTGACGGTTCCCGAGATATTGCTGTTTGAATAAAAAATTTAAAGATGTGAATGTTTAGTCATAAAAAATGTTTAAATCTTTGAAACGTGGTAAATTTCTCTGGCGACCTCTGATTTTCAGATATTAAGGAAAACTTTTTGCTTCAGTGCGTTTACCGGAATTAAATTTTCGTAATTAGTAAATCGACCTCCGCAAGTAAATATTTATTATAATACATAATCACAAAAGGGCTAATACATAATCACTAATGCAACTTTGGCTATAATACAATATAAATCGAACGGCAGAAACGGTCTCCGAATTATTGTAGCCAAGTACTTTGTGTTTAACTGAGGGTCTTCCGACCTCTGCACTGAAAGTAATTTTTATAAAAGTTCATGTCTTTCCATCGATCTTTGAAAAGTTTGCCAATATAGGGTATTTTCTGCAGATATTTTATCCACACTTTTATTTTCTCGGCCGAGAGTTAATTATCGGTTCGCGCGAAGCTTCTCTTACGTCTCGTTATTCTTTCTTGGTTCGAAGTTTTTACCAATCTCGAAGAGACGGCCATTAATGTAATCAAGTTATGCGAAGACCATAAAAGCTTTGCTCTTTCACACCTTGCACTCCTCATTCTATTTCAGTTTCGTTATATATATAGAGAGCTTTAACCCGTCCAAGGGTACTTCAGGTCTTGCTACATTCAGTTTGAAATTGGCAACTGAAGTCGATTTAGCCCAGCGTGATATTGATACAACACTGTCAATTAGATATCAAAAGTTTCTCCTATAACCTTGCTTCACTACTGAATTATTGAATCAGTTATATGTTTTTACTTTCGGGTATATTCAGTTCTGCCAGATTGAAGGAGAGAGAATCCTCGCAGTTTCGTTGATTCATTAGTCAAGTTCATTATAATAATGAATTTTTCGTAGCAAGAAGTTCTCCTTTCTGTGCCTGTAAAGTGTGACAAAAATGGCGCTTTTTATTAAGACGTGCCGAGAAACTACTGCGTATGCGTAAATTACACTAGTTACTTTTTCGTACGCTTTCACTACACTACCGTTATAAAAAAGTGGAGTTCTTGTGCATTTGTTACAAAATAGTACTTGATACGATTGCAAAAAAGCGGACTTTCGCCGAAGGTTGTGAAGTTGGCCGCACGAGCGAAAGGCGAGTGAGCCTACGTCACACTCTTCGTCGCGTTTCCACTTTTTCGTACGGGTGTCACATACTACTTTTTGTAACAAATGCACAAAAACTTCCCCTTTTTATGCCAGTAGTGTGGTGAAAGCGTGCGAAAAAGTAATTAGTAAGATTTACGCATGCGCAGTATTTTTTCCGCACACCTTACTAAAAGGCATTACTTCCGCCACACTTCACAGGCACGGAAAGGGGAACTTTTTGTACATGTGTTACACAAAGTACTATTATGCACAGAAATAATTACAAATGTTATAGATTAGTCGATTTGTACGATCCATGTCTTTCCAACTAAATAATCACTGCTTTTACGAGGAGAGAATATATTCAAAATATTTTATATCGTACACTTCATTTAATGTTTGATTATACGCTAAACGTGTAGCTCAAGAGGGGACGCCGCTCTGGTTGTGAGGTCGAGCATAAGGCAGATGATCCAGGAACAGTCGCCGGGAGTTACCGTACCGTCGGTTTGTTAGTTTCAGTGCCGTGTAAATTCTGTCTGTACTTGCTGTGGGCAAGTACGGCGCATACGCAGATATCATCCGTTGCACGTCGTCAAACACCTTCTAGGTGGCGACACATGTACTAGGAAGATCTACACGTTTAGTGTATACGAGTGCGACTAAACATGGCTCTGTTCATCATACAACGATGCATATTTCAATTTTATTTACAAACAGGGTGACTCGAAATGAATATTATTACTTTTTAGCTAGAGTTAATAAGATTTAAGATAAGATAGAAACTTCTAACGCAATGCGACTAAATTGTCTTACACGGTGGTTTGTCGATTGACACGCTCAGTAAAATAATATTTTTTATCCTAACCAATGTATTTAAATGAAATTTATACGATTTCAATTAATTGATTTTTGATCTATTAATAAAGTAAAAAAAAATGAAGTAAATTTTGGATATCAGCCTAACGAATTTGTATTAGGCCGGTGAACATTTATTACGATAAAATAGACACTTTATTTGATTGATTATTAATTTTATTTACTTCAGAAAAAATCAAGTTTGGTCAATCAACTAAATACTTTTTGTTTAGTACATTTACTAAATCGTTCGATACTTACTTTGCATCATTACGAGTGGCAAAAGTCATCAACGCGTCTTCGTAAGAAACCAATTATCGAATTTCTTACGACGATTATTCTGAGTAAATTTGTCCACACGTCTCTATAAAGGATTGCATGCAATTTAACAACATGTACGAGTTAAACTAAAGGGGTAAGGCTACATCGAGAAACGCGAGCTCAACTTGGTCGCGAGATTTTTGTCGTACTTTTGATTTTTTTTTCTCTATCCCGCAGCGTGTATTGCAAAGGAAAATCGAAACGAGGAGGTAAAAAATAAATAAAAAGAAAAATGAAGATGAATGGAAAACATGAAAGGAAGAAAAGTTAAGCTCGAGAATCAGTGTTGAGTTATCCAGTGAACTGTAACCCTTTCCCGATGCTGTAACTTCTTCGCCTCGTCCCTCACTTCTTTAATCTCGATCAGCAGCATGCAGAAGAGTGCAATGAAAAACCGGGCTTTTCCGGCCTCGTAACTTTGTGTTCCCAGGCCGTGAGCGCGCCACACAAATGGGATACTTTCACGTACCTGACGCCGACCTTCTGCGACCACTGCGGCTCGATGCTTCACGGCATTGCGCATCAGGGACTCAAGTGTTCAGGTAGCTAATGACATTAACAAGTATCACTTCCATTCAACAGTTTACTCGATCGAAATATTTATACCATGCACTATAGTACATATGCTCCGGACGCGTCGTATCTTTCCAATAGAAATAAATCTCTGAAACATCATTATCTCCTTACGGATGAAGCTCTGTTATCTATAAATATACCATGAAATCCATTTTATTTCCAATATAATTATTCCCTGAAGGAAGAACGTTCAGGAAAAACGCGGACAACATTTTTTTAAACCATAATCGACAGTGAAAAAAATGTTTTGGGATTTTATGGAAATCTGTCTGTACCGAAGTTATCTAAATTATATTTATTAGTTTTGATTTTATAGGAATTTACGTAATTCAACTTAGACGTTCATACAAAAGGTCTTGACAAAATAAAAAATGCACAAATAAACTTCTTATTTAAAATTTAATTGGTGCATATCTCGTTCTACAAAAAAAAAATGGAAATAAAAGTTTTAAATATTTTTAAAATACTTAGATTTTATTTTTGTTTCATTTGAACGGTGCAGGCGAATATTGTAATGATTCCTATGATCTAATATCTCTGTATAATAACTAGACTTCGATGACCTAATATCTCTATTGCAATTGATACACCAAACAAGGAGACTCGGAATTTCAATTATGTGCCACATGCTACATCGTTAGCTTCAATTTTCGTAATTATATTTCCATCTCTACTATTGATGCTGTATAATCAATTATCTCACACATGTAGACAGTAGAAAATTCATATTAAATATAACAGTTTGATTAATTAAAATTTATTTAGTCATTCATTAAATAGTTTTTAGTAATTTCAACAAGCGTTGATGTGATGCGCTACTTTAATAATGAGAACACTTTTATTTCGAAAGTTTTTTTACATTCAGTCTCTAGTGAAATACCTATATTTTCCTATGTTGAATCCTATATATTTTTATCAACTCCGATAGCACTCACATGCGCTTAAACTCAATAATGAAAAATAATAACTGAAATTACGAAGTACGATCTAAAGTAGAAAATGATTTAACTTTAGTTTCCTATGTGAAACACTTTTTCCGAGTGGAATCCTATGGGAAATTTCAGATTGCTCTTGGATCCCGCATACGTTTTCTTTTCTCTACTTAATAGGATTCTACGTGTGATTTTTTTTCACCTGGAAAATAATTTAGATTTTTCACTAGAAGTTTTATACACATCATTGATATATGATACCAATTCGTCATTTAAATTCATAATTTCATTCATAAAGTTAACATATTCTTCGACTTTATATGCCTATTAGATATAAACTGAAGTTAAAAAGAACTTCGTTTTGCAAATTAATTTGTAAATTAAGAATTTCAGTTTAGAAAGACAATTTGCAAGAATTTGAGCAAGCGAACTTCACAGAACATGATTTTGCTAAAATTTCCCAAATTGTACGATTACAAAGCTTCTTTCGTGAGGAAGACAATAAAGGAGAGACAAAAACTCTCGGCGCGCAGTGATGTTTTTACTTCAAGAGCCCTAGTCAGCCTGTAGGTTCATTAAATATCGAATGAAGGGCTCGTACTGGGGCGTGTAAGTTGATAATTTAGAGACTGAGAAAGTAAGAGAAGGGTGTGCTCGAGGGTTAAATAAAATGGGGCTGCTATACCCTTCAATGAAGGGATCCGGAACTTCCAGGTTTATATCGCATTTACCTATAGGTAGTACATGCCGATCCTGAGATGCCTCCGAGTTTCGTACAACCTGCACTGGTGTCCCAACGGCGTTCCGTTCGGTCACGTCTGTGATTTATCGTCAGCCCCAACAGTATATATATATATTTTTTTTTCGATCATGTTGCCGCTCTGACTTTTTCCCACTGGAGAATAGAAAGCTCAGCCTCTTTATTATCTTCCTATATTGCAACTCCGTACACGTAATATAATTTTAAGAAAAATAATTAAATGGAATCTCGCGTGATTAGTCAACTCCTTGGGCGTGGACAGCGATTTTATCAGTGTTATTCGTTAGTCGTTAGGTCGAGCTTTTCCTTTGAGAGGTTTAGAACGCTTTTACAATTGCGGGCTTTGTAAACCGCGTTAAGATATCGTTTCACATGTAGATAGTTTCAAAAGAAAATTTGATTAATCGAGGTCTTGTTGGATAGATAGTTAAGCTCTAAGAAATCTTGTTGAGGACCAGCACGGCCAATATCTCACACGGAAAAGTTTAAAACAAACATTTATTTTTATTATATATTTAAACATGAATCGATTATTTTACATCGTTGCAATGTATAGAATCGATGATGGTCCTTTTGCAAATATGTTTTCCGAAATTTAGTTTCGATCAAACTTCATGCGCAGATAATATTTTCAACAACCATAATTTTCTTTGCTTCAGCTAAAAAGTTTTAAAGAACTACTGAACCACTGCTGTTTAATGAATTAGGCCTTAAGACGGTACGCGCGATCGCAAACTCAAATCGAATACATTCCCTTTATAATTTGTGATACTGAACAAAGAATATACAAATTACATTTTGAACCAAAAAATATTTTCATGCGACTACCGGGTAAAAAAAAAGATAATTCTTGGACATAATAAGGGTGATTTTTTAAGAGCTTGAGAACTTTTTTTTAAAAAAAAACGCATAAAATTTGCAAAATCTCATCGGTTCTTTATTTGAAACGTTAGATTGGTCCATGACATTTACTTTTTGAAGATAATTTCATTTAAATGTTGACCGCGAATGGGCCCTAGAAAAGTTGGCAGAAAATCCGCTTTTTTATCGACAAATTTTGTTCAGCGATGAGGCTCATTTCTGGTTGAATGGCTACGTAAATAGGCAAAATTGCCGCATTTGGAGTGAAGAGCAACCAGAAGCCGTTCAAGAACTGCCCATGCATCCCGAAAAATGCACTGTTTGGTGTGGTTTGTACGCTGGTGGAATCATTGGACCGTATTTTTTCAAAGATGCTGTTGGACGCAACGTTACGGTGAATGGCGATCGCTATCGTTCGATGCTAACAAACTTTTTGTTGCCAAAAATGGAAGAACTGAACTTAGTTGACATGTGGTTTCAACAAGATGGCGCTACATGCCACACAGCTCGCGATTCTATGGCCATTTTGAGCGAAAACTTCGGAGAACAATTCATCTCAAGAAATGGCCCGGTAAGTTGGCCACCAAGATCATGCGATTTGACGCCTTTAGACTATTTTTTGTGGGCTACGTCAAGTCTAAAGTCTACAGAAATAAGCCAGCAACTATTCCAGTTTTGGAAGACAACATTTCCGAAGAAATTCGGGCTATTCCGGCCGAAATGCTCGAAAAAGTTGCCCAAAATTGGACTTTCCGAATGGACCACCTAAGACGCAGCCGCGGTCAACATTTAAATGAAATTATCTTCAAAAAGTAAATGTCATGGACCAATCTAACGTTTCAAATAAAGAACCGATGAGATTTTGCAAATTTTATGCGTTTTTTTTTTAAAAAAAGTTCTCAAGCTCTTAAAAAATCACCCTTTATTACAAAAATGGTAAAAAGAGTTGTGAGTAAGATTGCAACGAAGAGCTTTTGATGTGTTCCAGTTTGATTGACCAATTGGCAACGCTACAGTATTGTTTTTAAGCTTGGTTCGTTCCTACGTACTTATTTGAGCAAATAATATAAAAAATTATGTTGAAATAAATGTTTGTTATAAAATCAAATGAAAAAATGTTGAATCTGTGTACGATTTGTTCTACCGGTTGATGAAGTTAAAATGTTACTATTGTACCCTTAATATATAAATACTTAATCCGTCGATCATATTCGGAAAATGTATTTAATAAAAATTTGCCTTTCATTATTCTTTTTAATATTATAAATATCTAAAATATATTTTTTTTCAAAATTTACAGTAAAAATATATTTACTTTTCCGTGAGGGATATCCACATATAGAAATAGATATATTCAGCAAGTAAAAAATCAACGATTTAAGCTCTAGAGTGCTTTTACCTAGGCCCGTTATCTTAAAGTATATTTAGACGAGCATCCTTCATCACATTCACTATTCGATACTTCTACCCACACCTCTCGCACTCTATATTGCTATTCATATTATTCATGTACTGCTCCCCTATTCTCATCTCTTGACATTTGTAAACTCTATTTGGCTCTCAACCCCGTTCAACTGTACAACTGAACTCTTATTTATACATTTATTCATTCATCCATGTGCATTCAAAGCATCGTAAACAAACTGTATCGACGGGTTTTTTTTTAAATAAAAAAAAAAATCACCGTTGCCCTTTTCGTTGAAACAAAAAATTAAAAACCATTTTTCATCGAATAACAAGAACGACAATTTCTTTAATTTACCGTATAGTGCAAGTTCTCGTTTTGAAATATAAATATTTTATTGTAATACGTTTGGGCCCGACCATCGATTTTACGTAATGGATATTTTACGCATCATCCATGCATGCTGTATAAATATAATTGGTCGTATGGTAGATATACACAGCTAACCTTAAGAATACCTTAAACATATTTGTATATATATATATCAATAATATTCCCTTTAGTAGACTTTGCGACCTGACTTTCGTAGTTGCAGTTTGTTATTGATTAGTCTTACTGTGTTACCTGTGTAGGTATACATGTGATGGCACACGTACAATAAATAATAATAATAATAATGATAACGGTATTATAATTATATATTATTGCACTCCATTGCAGCAAGTACTGCGTCGTTATTTCGCGCGTACGTGCAGTGATTGAGGTTGTCGTGTAAAGAATATTGGGAGATCGTTTATTAAAGTGGAATTTGCCGTATCTATTAAATAACAATTAACATATTTGCTTTTTAATAGATTTCATAGATTTCATAGATTACATTTTTCACGTAGAATGCTCTACTTTTTTTTTCTGCAATTTTTTCTTATCATCTTTTCAGTAATCCAATGTTAGCTCTCGCGAACTTTAACGACGCGACGCGTTATTTTTTATACTAAATATGTAGCACACTTAACAATTTAATTGCCTAACGAGTAAGGCGCATCTTTCATTTCTTTCACCTTCCTAAAATTCACATTTTTCACAAATACGTAATGCGATTTGAAGAGACTTAATCATTTTTGTTAACGTACGCACGATACCGCAATGATCGCGACGTCCCTCGGTGTACGAAATTAGGTCTTTGAACTTTTACTCGATTAGTTATTTTATTTATTAGTAAGAAAAAAGACGCAAAAATCTTAACACGATGATAGTAAGAGAAAAAAATCGAAAAAAATGGCTTAGGGTTGATAAACGCCAAAAAATACTTTCCAATAAACTATCGATGATGATAATCGATGATCTGATGATGTAGCATGCGACATGAACGTACACAAAAGATGCGAGGAGAGTGTTCCCAATCTATGCGGATGCGATCACACGGAACGACGTGGTCGTATCGAGTTGAACATCACAGCAGCAGGCAACAAACTCATCGTCGAAGGTAAATTTCTCTCTTTGTGAATAATTATCCTAATTGTAAATATCGACTGCGCAGTAAATAACTGTACACTTTGGTGTATTTTTATTGGTATATAAACATTACACCAATTTTTTTTTTCTATAATTTCAACTAAATAATCTGAAACCTAAGAAAATTACATTTTGTTCAATTACATGTAAACAGGATTATACAATCTGAGTTTTATGTGATTTAAAAAAAGTGGTTTTATACAAATATCACGCAATATTAAAAAAATTAATATCAATTAATCAAGCTATCAATGTTTATTTCAAATAATACTAATAAATATTGAATAACTATTCATATCTAACCCTACATTTGTTAACATTAAATAAATCATATTCTCAGTGTAGTATTGGGAAGTCATAATAGTCACCATGACATCTGGTGAATAAATTTTGAAAATAAACTTTTTCATTCCAGAGTAGTCATGACCTATCATTTTTTGGAAAATATTATATGCTGCATTATCTAAGCCGTTGTTCACAGCCGAGAAAGACTTTTCCTTACCAATATTTATTAATATTGTAATATTAGTTATTTTTGAGAATTGTAACTTTCAATCGACTGAGTGGAAGCGGCCATTTTTCCGTTGTATTGATTGCCAATACCGATCATTTAATATCTCCAAACACTTGTATATGCAATTTAAATCGTATGATTTACGAAGAAAAATTTGTTTACGTATACATTTAGTATACGTAAACAGTGTACAATGTACAGTGTACAATGATTATTTAATACGTATTTATTATATTTATTATATTTATTATTGTTATGATTATTTGTACACAAAAATTGATATTACAAATAATTTTAAATTAATAACTTGCACTTATTATTGACACAATGATTGAACAGAATAATTTTACTGTTTTATAATCAATTTTTATCCTAGATTGAAACGAATTGTATTCAAATTTTTAAGAATATTTCCATATCTGTTGCAATAGGTATCCTTGTTAATATAGAATGAAGAGAAAAAAAAATTAATACAACGGAAATGTTTTGCGAGTCCGATTACCTCATTAAAAGTTTGCTAGTCAAAAGGAAAGTACTCGTAAACGTTGTTGTAAAGAAACTTGTCTCGAAGGAGACAGTGTTTGACGGAGATAAGATTGAAATTAGTTTGTGTAATCTCGGGATTACTTTGCTTTGTGTTCAGCTTTGTTTTTGTAGAGAGAAAGAACAAGCGAGTCGTCTCATTAATTCGTTGGCTTAGAAACGATGTATATGAGGAACTTATTTATTATTTTTCAGTAATACAGGGTCGAAATCTCATCCCGATGGATCCCAACGGTCTGTCGGACCCCTACGTGAAGCTAAAACTAATTCCAGATACGGATGGAGTGAAAAAAAAATCGAAAACAATCAAATCATCGTTAAATCCCGAATGGAACGAGACAATCAACTTGTAAGTACGATGCAATACAATTGTAACGATGACTCTTCTTTTGTATCCTCATTCAAGGAGCCTTATCTCCATAATAACAAAAATATCATTTTTTCATTAGTAGAATTTCGAAATACACGTGCACACGTACATCAGTAATTTTACTTTGTGCGATTATAACTTTACCAGTTTTAAGAAGAAAAACAGCTACACATTTTGGATGAATACATCTCATGTATAATTGAGATTTACGCACAAAAACTAAATGCTTTCGTCACATGACAAAAAATTCTTTGTCAACAGTGATTTTTTATAGTGTCAACAGCCAAACAAATAAAATATTCCTCTACGAATATCATTGATTTTGACGTGACGCCCGCCCCTTAACTCTTCAGAGCATACAAATTTTGAGCTTTCGACTTAAAATTTTCTACACGAATGGATTTACATTAAACAGTAAACGTTATTTAATTATATCTAATACAATTGCAAAGCCTATCGTGAATAAATATTCACTCAAGGAGTTAACATTTTTTTTCTAACAGTAAACAGAATAAGACGCAAAGCTTACGATGGCATTTGATAAGAATTGATATTGAGGTGCATATTTTATGAGATTATAATTAAAAAAAATGAATTATGTCAACTGTAATAATTTTATTAAAGTAGTCAAATTAAAACGTGCACATTGCTTAAACATTATTTTTGTTTACAAAGCTTCCATGTACATGCCAACATTTTTTTTATAGAGCAGACGTCGAATAACTGTGGAAAATAATGAACGATTAATGAGTACATTTTTCTAGTGATTTTGAATTTTCCATCTTCGGGATTTTTTAGAGGCTGCTCCTGGGAAACCGTTTGTTCGCTGATCCTGAAACTTCTTATGTGGAAGCTTTTCACGAAAATATTTTTTTAACTATATCCACATATTAAAGAAAAGTTTCAAAATCACTAGAATTTTTTTTATATAATCAAACGTATTTGGGAAAATTAACGATTTTTTTTTCATAGAACAAAAAATTTTATTTTCAGAAAATTTGTTGATAATTTGAAAAAAAAAAGGATGCAAAATTGCACGTTGCTTCCTCGTTATTTTCCACATTTGACAAAACTACCTCGTAGAGGTAGTATATTGTGAGTATATAGATCAATTTTGGCTTTCTCATAGAAAAAGCTTTGTCAGAGATGGATGATAATTTTGAAAAATAAAGTAAAAAATATAGTAACATTGCACATTCAATAAAATTTAAACCTCTCAATCGATACTCACCAAATTCAAGACTAAGCATCCTTGTACCCTAGCCAATTTGCATGCCAAGTTTTGTTTGATGTATTCTTGCCAAACTCAATACGGAACAACTTTGTCACGTGGCCTATTTTTGTCGAAAGTTTTGGCTCGATAGCTCAAAGCTTCCGAAAGTTAGAGAGATCACACCATATTTTCCAAAAATTCAAACAACCATGAAATGAGACACCCGTCAGAAATTTTGGCGAAAATTGCAGCACACCGAGGAGGGTTGTGACCCGACTCGTGTGCAATGTTTCAGAAAGATCCAATAACCCGTTTTCGAGATATAGCCATATCAATTTTGCAAACTCATCACACGCACACGCACACACATACACCGTCAGTTTGCTGCAATTTTTCCTTAAATTGCTAACGGGTATCTCATTTCATGGCCGTTTGAATTTTTCGAAAAGAGAATGTATCTCTCCAACTTTCATAAATTCTGAGCAAAACTACATTATTAATAACTTTTTGATATTATTATTATTAAAAATGAATGATTTTTGTGTCCCGATATAGTTGACTTTTAAAAGATTTCTATCTTATCGCGAAGTACTCAAATACTGATCGAATCAAACTTTTGGTTGAGAATATATACGGAAAATTCCGCGTCAAATCGACCAGGCTCTAACCCTCTG
Source organism: Cylloceria caligata (assembly GCA_963942595.1). Lineage (NCBI taxonomy): Eukaryota > Metazoa > Arthropoda > Insecta > Hymenoptera > Ichneumonidae > Cylloceria > Cylloceria caligata. The sequence continues at coordinate 37,414,780 of OZ012708.1, forward strand.
GAATTTGGTCCACAATTCTTTCTATCGATGCTATAACTTTAAATGGCGTGCATAGATTTTTTGTTAAATTTTTTGGGAGTACCTACTAGAGAACGTTTTTTTGTTTCTGTTTTCAAAAAAATCGACAAAAAGTTGGCAACTCTTTACAATCTTCCAAAAATTCCACAAAAATCCTGTGCCAGATGTCAATATTTTTACGCCATTGTGGGACGGCGTTTACCTCTTTTTTTTTAGTTTTTTTTTATTTTATCAGTTTTTTAAATAATCGATACGAATCTCAGCCCTGTCAGGTATGAGATTTCAAAATGTTGTTATCTAACAGAGGAATTTTTAACATTTTTTCAGATCTTTCAAATCGAACTTAAATTTTTCATTCCGAAAAATCGGAAAGCAGTGACGGTTAAGGGAAGGCCAAAATTGAAAAATCGAAAAAAAAACCTCAAAAATCTTGTGATTAGTATACAAATTTTAAAGCTACGTTTCAGTGTATCTCGAGACTCAGGTTTGTTTAAAAAAAAATATTTTTAGGTGAAAAATGTGGAATATTCGAGAATAAAATAGAATTAAGCTCCGGGATACTCCGAAATATAGCATCAACATTTGTATATACAGGGTGGCCGATTTATCTGAAGCCATTGAAATATTTCGAAAGCAACGCATCGGATCAAAAAAAATTCTCGATAAAATTTGTTCGCCTGGAAGAGAGTCCAATGATACCAAAGTCGACCCCTCACCCCCATCTCCTGGGGTGGGGTTTGGGTAACTTTGAAATCATAAATAGGAACCCCCATTTTTTATTGCAGATTCGGATTCCCCAAAAAAATAAGTAACTTTTATCTGAAACATTTTTTTTCGATTCGTGATAGATGGCGCTGGAATCGCAAGAAACCTGATTTTTGGGAATACCTCGAGAAATTACATATCGGATGGAAAAAAGAAAACCACATGTTTAATTTTTCAAAACGCTATTCAGCGATACAAAACTCAATCCACCCTCCCCCATTCCTACCCCATTGTGGTGAAAACAGAAGTTGCTTCAAAATCGTGATTGGAAAACCCTATTTTTCCTGGTTTTCCATGACAAAATCCATTGATTTGACTTTATTGTTGATATTGAATTTTCTCACACATGGCGCTGGAATCGAAAGCATGTATTCGTTTATCAATAAGATAACAACTACTTTTAGCATTACCCTGGAACCATGACGTGGTCGTAGTAGTTTTTTGTTCCCACCGGGGTGCTTGTTTTAGGTGAGTCCCCTTGCCTCTCACCATCGGGGTGCTTGTTTAAACATGTGTTTTTTCTTTTTTCGATCCGATGTGATTCTCGAGATATTCGCAAAAAGCAGGTTTCTTGCGATTACAGCGCCATCTATCACGAATCGAAAAAAAATGTTCCAGATAAAAGTTACTTCTTTTTTATGGGGAATCCGAATCTACAATAAAAAATGGGAGTTCCCATTTACGATTTCAAAGTTGCCCTCACCCCCACCCCAGGGGGTGGAGGTGAGGGGTCGACTTTGGTATCATTGGATGACCCTCTTCCAGGCGAACAAATTTTATTGCGAACTTTTTTTGATCCGATGCGTAGTTTTCGAAGTATTTCAATGTCTTCAGATAAATCAGCCACCCTGTATACCACAAGACTTGGGAGAATTTTATCATATTTTCTAATGTCAATCTCCCTTGAACCGGCACTAAAGTCTAATTTTTGGGGACAAAAACTCTGAGTTCGATCAAACAATTTTTTATAGTACTCACTGTTACGTAACAAAATGTTTAAATCATATTTCGCAGTGGGCGGACGTTTGGTTATACTTTTCACGTCAGAAAGTGCAGCAAGTGAATAGCGGACATAGTCTTAATATCTTTGAGTTTCATACAATCTGAGCGCAGTGTAGTGTGTCTGATATTGTCCCATGCAGGACAGTTGCACAATGCTTGCTCGCACCTACGACACAGTGGCGACTCGGTGAGGCTCAGCTTATGTCTATGGTCATTTATTTGACAGTGTCCGATCGTTTGTACTACTTCCCGGATGTCATTGTTGCTGATCGTTAGTAGCAGCTTGGCTATATCCTTCCCGAGCTTGCTACCCATTAGAAGTTTTATTTGTCGGCAGTGCTCCGTGTTTGCCTAGTGCTGACGATGCTGCTCTTCCAACCACTCCGCGGGCATCGACCATATTGGCATGGCAGATTGGATTATCCACCGCAGGTTCTGGTCCCAAGAGTAGGCTGTCGGAACCTGTCCCAGAATTGGCCGTCTCATTTCAATGGATATCAGTGTCCCGAGACCCAGAGAAATGCCAAATCATTGTCCCTAGTCGGTTTCCGCGATGTAACATAGCAGACCCATATCAGCTGCGATGAATATATGGTAGAGCAGAGAGCGCACAAGACCCTGTCCGACTATTTTAGCAAATACTGATGTTCGCCTCTACTCTATTTAAGTCCAGCAACACCTACGCCCACGCTAGGGATGCGTATACCTCAGCCTGATAGATCGTAGTAGCTTCACTCAGAGCGATGGAGATCTCCCTATCATCTGTCATATACTCCAGCCTCGACCCGTCCTCATCCTTAAAGCCATCGTATACCAGATCCGTTGGCGGGAAGCAGGTCACGAGGGTCCTGCCAGTCCTTCCACTAGGATATTATCACCTCGTAGTAGTTGTTGAAAGCATATCTCACAAGGATTTTGTCCTGCGGCATCCCTATGAGGGGTTCCTCGAGTAGTTTCTGTGGTAGTTGGCTGTGTCCGGACCCTTGCTTCTAAAGCCCGGCACCCTTTACTCTGTGGGCTCGGAGGGCTGCCGTATAGATCAACGTGATACGGAGGGGTTCAAAGTTGAGAAAAGTTCCTACTCCCGCGATCGCCGTGGTTCTTATCGCCTCTGTGATCCCCCGCAGTACCAGCGATCGTAGGTGACCTAGCTGTTCCTGTGCGGTCTTGCCTCCCGCCGTGGGCCACCAGATCACCGCTGTATATACCAATTTGGGCTTCAGTATTGCCGAATAGTTCCATGCTATGGGAACCGGTCTCAATCCCCACGTGGCTCCTATGACCCTCCTGCACGATCAACGGTAAGTATAGAACCTTTTGCACTGTCTGACTAGATATTCCGCCCAACTCAGGTCGCTGCAAAGAATGACACCCGGGTATTTCGCTGAACTGGAGTACTTGGGTCGGTCTCCGAATATAATGATGCCCTGCCCGACATCCTCTTTACATTTCCTGGTAAATATCACGATCTCAGTCTTATCCGGGTTAACGGATAGACCCGACTGGTGCGCCAGGCCTTAACCTTGCGAAGGGACCTTTCGGTCAACCTTTTGTTTCATGTAAATGTTTTTTGAAAAAATCGTTCTCAAATGGGTGCCACCAGAAAAAGTATACAAAAAATGCTGCATGTCATTTAGGATTGTAATGTCAATATGAAAAAATTGTGCATTAAATCCCAGAGAATAAAGGGGGTGCAGCCAGGTCGATTTGACGTGGAGTTCCCCTTAACCCAGATATAACATTTGGATGAACCTCCGGTCCTCGATCCGTATAGTTAAGGAGGCCGAGTCACTAACAAAGATCATTAGAAAATATTGGGTCTGGGAAAAAGTTCGTGGCGTTTTTCCCGATAGATGGCATCAATTGCAAATGAATCAAGAAACATAGATCGCAGCGACACCACTAAACGCTCATTGGAAAGGTGACACTTCGAGCGTTACTTTGAGTGTATAAACACCGAAATTGGTGCAGTGGTTGGAAATTTGTTTGCGTTTGAAAATGGAGAAAAATAATGAAAAAATGCGCTATATTTTGCAATATTATTACGACACAGGGGAGAACGCTGCGCAGGCTTATGAAAAACTTTGTGCTGTGTACGGTGAAGGTACTTTATCAAAATCTGCTGTGCGGAAATGGTTCGCTCGCTTTCGTTCTGGTAATTTTTATGTGAAAGATGAGTCACGTTCTGGTCGTCCAATCACTGAAAAAGCAGATTAAATTCTTGAAAAAGTCCAGCAAGATAAGCATATCAGCAGTGCCGATATTGGTATGGAGCTAGGCATTGACCACAAAACTATTTTGAACCATTTACACAAAACTGGCTACAAAGAGAAGCTCGATGTATGGGTTCCTCATGAGTTGAGCGCGAAAAACATGATAGACCGAATTAACATCTGCGAAGCGCTGCTGATACGCAATGAAATCGAGCCATTTCTGGAACGTGTCATAACCGGTGATGAAAAATGGATCGCATACGACAATCGAAAGCGTCAAAAATCGTGGACAAGGGATGGTGAGCCGTCACAAGCGTTCGCGACGCCAGAATTGACGGCGAAAAGGTGATGCCGTGTGTATGGTAGGACTGGAAGGGAATCATACACCATGAGCTACTTCCAGTTGATCAGACGATTGATTCTCAACTCTACTATGGACAACTAGAAAGATTACGCTAAGCAATTGAAAGAAAAAGGCCCCAATCGATTACTAGGAAAGGTGTTGTCTTCCATCATAACAACGCCCGACCACATACTTCTTTGATGACCCGTCAAAAATTGCGAGAGCTTGGTTGGGAAGTTTTGATGCATCCACCGTATAGTCCAGAAAAGTTGATGCCGTGTGTGTGGTGGGACTGGAAGGGAATCGTACACCATGAGCTACTTCCAGTTGATCAGACGATTGATTCTCAACTCTACTGTGGACAAATAGAAAGATTACGCCAAGCAATTGAAAGAAAAAGGCCCGAATTGATTACTAGGAAAGGTGTTGTCTTCCATCATGACAACGCCCGACTACACACTTCTTTGATGACCCGTCAAAAATTGCGAGAGTTTGGTTGGGAAGTTTTGATGCATCCACCGTATAGTTCAGACATACCCTCTGACTATCACTTATTCCGATCTCTGCAGAACTCTCTCAATGGAATTAAACTGCTTTCAAAAGAAGCCTCTGTAAACCACTTGATTCAGTTTTTCAACCAGAAACTACAGAAGTTCTCCACCGATGGCATCATGGTTCTACACGAAAAATGGCGAAACATTGTCGATAATAATGGAGCATATTGGGTTTTAATTAATTAATTTTCACACTATAAGAAAACCAGTTAAATTTTACTATAAAAACGCCACGAACTTTTTCCCAGACCTAATATTTTGATTCATGACAGAGTTGATATAAAAAAACCTGTATTCAAACCTTATAAAATACACATTGAGCATAATAGATCTGCAATTTTGTACAACAATACAGTGCACCAGAATGCTGCGAGAAGAAATATAAGATTTTTCTCTTGATACAGTTTTTTTTTATAAAACCAGTTAATGAATTTTAGCTGAGGTCTCATTTTGTTTGAGACAAAGTACCCAGTCCGAGTATAAGGACGTTCATGAGTGGCCTGTATACGACAAAGCTATTAATTTGAATGTATCAATAGATCTTTATTCATGAAAAAACTGACTTAATACAAGCCTACCATTGATCCAATCATCACTGTTTCCCGAATTTTTATACTCAGACCAAAAATAATTTTAATAATTTTTTACTTTTTTTCACTTTAATAATTGATTTGATTAAAAAAACTGTGAAAGCGAAAATTGTTGTATTTCTACTTGCAGCATTCTGATGCACTATATATTTGTACAAAAATGTAGATTTGCAGTGCTTTATGTGCATTTCATACCATTAAATGCAAGTTTTTTCTTTTATAGCAATATTGTCATCAATAAAAATATTTCGTAATGCTCTTTTTTAGATGACTTGGTCCTATTAAGACCAATGTACTTTTATGTTTTTGAAAGTTGTAATACTATCATAATTAGTAATCCGTTTCCTGGTAATTTCGTATATTCTCTGTGCTGTACAGTTCCCTATTAAAATAATATTCCAATTCTGTGAGGCTTAATATCGCCTTACACAGTGAAAGCTTGAAATGTAAGCTCAGTACTTCGTAGATAAGCCGTATTTACATAGACGAGAATATAACGAAATTTACGAGTCTCATATGGTGCTTCTTGATACTTAATTAACTAATTATTTAACCCACGACCAACGGCAGAGGAGAGAGATAACTGCATTGAAGGAAAACTGATGCTTGTGGAGCACGTGGGAGACTAAGTGTGTTCTTATTAAGTTAAATATTCGTTCTTCTCCTTGTTGGCAACGTTCCTAGCGACCTCAAAGCCGAAGACAAGGACAGGCGACTACTGATAGAAATTTGGGACTGGGACAGAACGTCAAGGAACGACTTCATGGGTTCGCTATCGTTTGGTATATCAGAGCTTATCAAAGCACCGGCGAATGGTTGGTTCAAACTCCTCACACAGGAAGAGGGAGAATTTTACAATGTTCCAGTACCGGAAGAAGGTGTCGATCTCGCCGAACTCAAGACCAAGATGCGGGTACGTGGAATCTCATTGGAGACTTTCCCAAGACCTATCAATCGCTTCTCATATATCAAAATTCACTTACCCACCTCTCGATGTGTACTCTTGATATACCACAAATTGTTGGATATCCTTTTTTTTGTTTTTTATCTTATTTCAGAAAACTTCAGTGACGAAAAAGGTACCTTTGCCCCAAGACAAAGACGTTCCACACAATATGGGCAAAAGCGACTTGATAAGGGCGAGCGATTTCAATTTCCTAATGGTGCTCGGAAAAGGCAGTTTCGGAAAGGTTGGTAATTTTTCTCTTCTTGCTATAGTTTCAGTTTTTTACAACCTCTGCCTCTTTACCAATCATTAAAGGTCAATGACCATCATGTCGCGTATAATTTTCACCTACTTTGCAAACTCTGGTAGAGGATTTTTATTCAAAATTCAGTGTAACTGCATGATTAGTGGTTTAAAGAAAACGTCTCACTACATTCTAGTCAAATTGAGATTGGATGCAAATCTCAGATGAAAGAAAAAACTTATTGAAAGCTTTCGCTATTTCATAAATCAGTTTACTAATGAAATTGTATTTAATAGAATGTCCAGATCATTTTATTTCTTTAAATTAAATAAGCTTTGTTGCTCATTCACGTCACTCCGATTTGACTGATCCAGCGATTAATGCGAAGATTTTTTTTTTAGTCGCACTGGAATCCTCATAATCTGACTAGCATTATTATTTTCAGAGATATGTAATTGAAATGTACATGAGATTTTGTAATATATTGTTGATTGAGCGAGTGTCTCGCGTGACACAGTGTTAATTTTACCGTTTTTTGAGTCTAAAATTGTGCCGAAATGATTGGTAAACGACCGTGTAATTTTGTATTAGCAAAGCTACAGGCGCATTGAAAAATATAACTTAGATTTTAAAGTTTATTTGATACATGATTCCATCAAGGCTATCTAATAACTAAATAACACCTTAAACTTCGAAATACATTAACCCTAGTGAATCGGTGGAACCCGGAAATCACTGTAAAATAATCGGTGCTATGGAATAAAAACCAACTTAAAGATAACATACTAGTAGGAATGACCTAAGAACCTCTACACAACCACACAATGACTCCAGTTGTGTGTTCGATTAATGGGACATTTAGGCTTACTACTAGGTTACAACGAACCTGCAGTCGGTTACTTTCCATTGGGGTTTGAATTTGGCTGAAATTAACCGTCGCTTTTTAGTTATTTTCCGGTTGTGCAAATGCGGTAAGAATAACTCCTATTCTATTAGAAGCGATCTAGAAATACTGTTACTTTGCGGTTCCTTTTCGTTCCAAAGTGACTGTTGCTTCGTCGGTTACATTATAGTTCCCTTGTGGTTAAGCATCGGAAAGGCAACAAAGAGGAACTGTCACACGATTGTTATTTGCAAGCGGTTGTATAATACGATCAGTGAACGAGGGTCACACGAATCCACTAGGGAAAGAACTATAGAATTTTACCTGCATGTAGAATCAGGGTCGTCAATGAGCAATATTCGATGTTTTGAACTTCCTAGAAGTTAGGGTCGTGATTTAAACGTAAAAAAATTGTTTCGAAGACACGTTAGAAAAAAAATTCACGCGCAATATATTTGAGAACACATGCGGCATTGTAATCATTTTAAAAGTATATAAACTTAGTAGTCAATAATTACAATTGAATAATTAATGTTTGCATTCAGAAGAATGTTTTATTGTTGCAGTTTTTAAAAAGAGTCAAGTAGAGACTTGTTCATTGTTTTCTCATTATTTTCCACTTTTGACAAAGCCATTTTTATCAGTAAATATGTGGAACGATTTTGGCTTTCTCAGAGAAAAAGCTTTCGTGAAGTTAGAAAATAATGAGAAAACAATGTGCAACGTTATAACTTTGTGGGTTTGTTCAAATACTGTATACACTAACTTACGTGCTCAAAATTTGTAGAAATTTGTAACAAAATATTTCACGAAAACAAAACTTCCTTTATGAGAAAGCAATAATATCAAATAGTGTTTTTTTTTTTAGATAATGACATTTTTGCCACAAATTTTGATGATGTCAATATAATTCCCGTTAATCACAGGTATTGCTAGCCGAACGAAGAGGGACGGACGAGCTATATGCAATCAAGATTCTCAAGAAAGACATAATCATTCAGGACGACGACGTCGAGTGTACAATGGTGGAGAAGCGGGTGCTCGCCCTCTCGAACAAGCCACCGTTTCTCGTGCAGCTTCATTCCTGTTTCCAAACGATGGTGAGCGACTGCAACGAGAGAAAGAGACGATAACGCGAGCGTCGACCGCAAGTCCCGCTTGGTACTTTATTCAAGAGTGTTGCGCAACTTAAACTGTATCTTGTTGCAGGATCGACTATATTTCGTGATGGAGTACGTCAATGGAGGAGATCTGATGTTCCAGATACAACAGTGCGGCAAGTTTAAGGAACCTGTGGCAGTGTACGTTAGATATTCGAAACGGCTTCAGAGAAAATATAAATTTCGCGCATCTTCTTTCACCCACAGACTTTATGAAACCCTACGTTGTAATTACTGTACGTGCTATACATTCTATGTTCTCCTTGTGAAACAGATTTTACGCATCCGAAATTGCGATCGGTCTGTTCTACCTACACGCACGCGGTATCGTCTATCGCGACTTGAAACTCGACAACGTTTTGCTGGATCAGGATGGTCATATTAAAATCGCGGACTTTGGAATGTGCAAGGAAGGTATCACGGGCGACAAGATGACCAAAACTTTTTGCGGCACGCCTGACTACATTGCTCCGGAGGTAAGCTCTACATTTTTTTTTAAACGTTACATCGGATAACAAAAATGTAATCGAGAGTTATCAGAACAATAGGCCAATAATCAGCTTGAAAGTATTATTTTAACTACAGAAATCACCAAATAAATTTCTTTATCTTTATTTAATTATTTGAAGAGGAATAAGATCCGTTTACAAAAATGAAAATTGTCATGACGCAGAGTACAGTGTGACAGTATCATGTGATACTGAATACAATTAAGGGGTTATTCTCATTGAAAAATGGTAATTTTTTAAGAATTTTTTTTTAGTGATTAAATTTTATAACGCAATCAAGTTTTGCGTTTTCATTAATACACATTTCGAGTGTATAACAATTTTTGTTTTCATAACCGTTTTTTGTTCAATAGTTACAGCACTGAATTGCGCATCCTTAAATAGCGATGTACCGCTTGCGTAGTTGATCCCGGGAAAAGTATACAGTAACGAAACTGCTTACGCCCTGCGAGAAACTCGCAGAGGACGCGTTCCGCTGGGCATTCACAGGTATTCAACATGAGAAAGGGTACGGACAATGTGCTTCGAGAGTACGCGCAAGAGACATTACTGCGTGCGATGAATCGTCGGGAAATCAGTATATAAGCTAATCACGAAAAGTCAAGATTCTTTAATTCTTACCAAACTCTCCTATTTGAAATATCTACCTGTTCCTCTTGCGAGGTTCCACATAGCGAACGACACTCGCAAAATACCTCTAAGTATCTCTGATTGGTGTATTAGCTGATCACAAGCAACCAAGGCCCTTTAATTCTCACCAAACTCTTTTACTGGAAAAACCTACTCCTCTTGCGAGCCTCGACATAGCCCAGGCTCACTGGTAAGCCTCAGTATTGCGCTGTTTTCCTCTTGAGTCAGCCCAGCTCTTGTACGCCTTGGCATTGTGGCCGACACGTATAGTACTCTACCATCTTTCTCTATTTTAGATATAAGCTCCTGTACTTCGCGTAGTTATAGTACCGATACGCCTTATCACAATGTGTACTTCCTTGATACATACTGCTCATACTCAAAGCTTTTGCTTTCTATAAGTCTTGCGATTGTCTCAACACCAGTAGAGTGCTGCTTGCGTAGTGAGCCTTGGTATAGCATCGACGGTTGCCCCACGTCTAGCATATGTTACAGTTGTGCGGTCTTGGTTTTGGCCTAGGTTCCCCAGTAGTTACACATACCAGGAAGTAATCACAAAATAAAGATAACGCGTGGTACTGATCTAGGCACACTTGAACATCGCGAGATCTGATAGAACATGCACCTAGCAGTTTGTCTTCTTGCTGTTACTCCCTACTAGAGAGGAAATGACTCGCGCTATGTAATCTCACCCGACGGTAATAAATTCAAATATTGGCGCAGTCTTTGATAATAAACTCTTACGATGCATTTAGGCAGGAGACATGTAAATCATTGCGTTCTTTTTCGTTTATATAATCCTTGGGATAACCCAACTCACGCGATACTCCTTGTTGCTAGTAATCAGAAGTAAACTCGCGTGTTAGTTAGAAATGGGAACTGTTCTTGACTTAATTTTCCATTGAAACTTCTGGAGGTAGCCTAATTCATTTGATCCAGTAAAGCCAGTAAGATCCAGTAAACCTTCAACTGAATAACATCGGGCTATCTTTTGTACATTTTAAATCCCATTCTTTTCTAACAAACTACACCTAAGCTCACATTATGTACGCAAAAGGAAAATATTCATTCCGAATAGGATCATTATTTTAATCGAATTAACTTATTTCTTTAAATCTTTCATATTAATTCTCAGACGAGAAATACAATTTGCTCAAGAAAATTATTTTTTCTTCTCCCCCCCCCCCCCATTTCCCCCCCCCCCATGAAACTCGAACAACAACATTAATTCAAGTATATCACTCCTTTGCTTGAACGGGTAAATAAAATAAATATTCGTTCCGCTCCTTATCGCAGCTCACCAAATAACTTTAACTACTCATTGAGATTCTATGCTTCAAATATCCAACCTCATCATACTAAAACCAATGATGGGATAAAAATCAAGTTTTGTGGCAATGGTGTCTGAGGTTTACCCCCTCTCCTCAACTCCCTCACTATCTGGTCGAGAACATGAACTCATGTACATCTCGAATATTTAACGTTTGCACTGTAAAGTTAAATCAAAGAGTAAAAGGTAGTCTCAAGGTTTTACAGAATTGTTACAATACATCTGAAACGAAAAAATGGACATTTTTTAAAATTAGTATGAGTGTCGTTATCGTTTCGGACCACAATTATTTTGATCGATGAAAAATTAACAAAATGGCGTATGTTCAAAATTACAATTCCAAAAGTTTCCTTTTTGAATCATTTCGCATGTTGAGAAGTACGAAATTGTTAATGGAAAAATGTTTCTACTATTCATGCGATACCGGTTGATATGCTGAATAACGTGTAAAATTTTCAGACCGATTGGTCAGATATTTTTTTTGCAATCACCTACGCCAGTTGAAAAACATTTTAAGAAAATCGTGTTTAAAGTTGCCGACACGCCACGTTGGGCGTCCGCCTTCTTCGAAATTTATGGCTGTAGCTGCCAGATAAAATCAATTTAGGCCCAACAACTTTACCAGTGTTTGCTTCAATTGTACGATTATGTAGCTTAGAACCTAAATTTAATATCAATTTGTTAGAAATAGCATGAACTAACCTAAGCTCAAAGATCTACGAGCAGCTGAGTGAGTGAGTAGCGGAAAGCACCAATAAAAGAGTAGAAAAATGTAACTGGAGTTCGTTTAACATGTCCAATAATTCTTGACGCAGTGCTGATAATCGAGACAATAGGACACGTGAATGATAATTCCCTCTAACAACGGCCCCAATATCACGAACAGAGTATAGTGTACCATTTATATCTTATGAAATTTTAAGAATCGACTTACTCCTAGAAAAGCATATGACATGGCATTTAAAAGCATTTAGTTGCATGTCGTTCCGGCAACCCCACTCATCAATGTCATCGAAATCGGCTTGTAATGGGGCCGCGTCCTCAGGGTCAGCCATCATCCGTTATGACCAATCCCACACCAATTCGGTCGTACTCGGGGAGTTTTTTAACTTTGTATCTTTTTGATTTATTAACATTTATGTATTGTAAAGCATACGCAAAGAGAAAAGGAAAATATTTTTTTTATTCATCAAAAAAAGTATTTATGGCAATAATGGTAAATTAAACTTAATTGATAAATAGGGACGCGGTAGAATTAAAAAATTCATTTGTCAGCTTCTATTTGTCGTACAGAGATGAATCAAAGCGCCTTTTAATGCTGAGCGAATAAGCTTTTGTTAATCATTTTAAAAATAATTATAAAATTGCAAATTCCTATTGATATAAGCAATTTTAATGTTTAATAATTTTGTTAACTAAAATCACTAATTTATTTCGTTTTTTACCATTTTTATTAAATTATTTATTTAATTCTGTAACAAACAATTTATTTATGATTGAGAATTAACGGACTTTATTTAAAGAAAAAATTTTAAAATTTTAAAGACGCGCTTTGTCCATCATTCATCGACTTTGACTGTTTTTTCTTTTGTTTAAAGATGTTCTTGCGTAGAGATATCCGAAAAAACTTTTTTTCTCGACTGCGCTAAAATTACCACATTGCACGCAAGGAACGCGGGCTGAAAGTCGAACTTTTCGAGCTGTCTAGTATGCATGCGCACTTCACCGACAGCTGCTACTTTTCTACCTTAGGGCAAAAACTGAGAGACTGTCCGAGCGAAAAACAAGGTGCTCGGATGGCGCCATCACACGGAGTTCGAGAGACACTCGTAGTCACCGTGCTAATAATAATAATAATAATTCACTTTTATACGGAATATCCAAAGAACAAAACGTCTCTGACTGTTATAATTTTTAAGCTGTCGTTTTGGAATAGCACATGGGTATAGTATCTTGATCATTGACTTTACCGATTGAATTCGGCCAAAAACGTTCCATGCGTTTTAAATTTCCAATTTTCAACATTCAAGGGTACCGATCACGACTTGCTATTTAGACAACTAAACATTTCTTTTCGTGCAGTTAGAGGGGGGGGCGTAGCCCCGAGGGCACTTTCCTCCCTTGTAACACAATGTACTATTTCTGATATCTACCGAACCTTTCTCGCTATAAACAAAAAATAAAAAACATATTGACTTGTTCTTGTACAGAAGTATCGTACGAATTAGGTGAAAGCACCTAATAATAATAGCATGAAATAAAAAACATATCGACTTGTCCTAGTACAGAAGTATCGTGCTTTCACATAGTTCGACCATGCTTCTGTACAAGGTGCTGCCACTTAAATGCTTCTGTACAAGGACGAGTCGATATGTTTTTTATTTCGAGTTTATAAGGTGAAAATTCCCTTTCTCAGACAAGGGGGTGAGTTATGTAATCACGGGAGCGTAACTCTCAAGTTCTATAATGCAAATATTAAATGTACCTGACTAATACTTTATATAAAGCTAGTGGTCCATTGCAAATTTTCGATTTGCCGTGAAATCGGAGGAGCACTCAATTTTTCACTTTGCTGCTAGTTTTACAAGGGTATAAAATAGCGGTAAAGATGAATCTGTCAAATATCAAAAACCCTTGCACGCAGGGTGGACGAACGACTTTATGAATTAAAAAAAAAATAGATTCCATTGATTCTCCATTCTAAAAAACATTGTATACTTAACAGAATTGAATGAATAATTTATTCAAATTAAAGATAAAAAACGAAAAAAAAGTGATTTAGGTGAAGAAATGTATTGAACTTTTCAATCGTTTATAATAATATGAATTTGCTATTTTATAATTACTTACATTGTTCATAAATGCTTATTCGTTCAACTTTAAAACTACATTGGTTTATCACTGTACGACAAATAGAACCTGAGATATTAATGTTTTAAATGCCCCCGTTTTTTAATAAAATTTAATTTAAAAAATAAAATACCAAGTAAATTCTTTGCAGATTTGGTGTGGAATTACTCATACACTTACAAACCGTCCGCAATTTATTTATTCGTAGAAGAATAATTAAAAATAATATTTTTGAGAGAAATAATATTTTTCATTAGCTTCCATCTCAACAGGATTATGATTTCGAGACCTTGGTAACTTATTTTGTTCAAGATTATACTTTATCAACCATATGGAAAATCTGTGGATTGGTGGGCTTATGGTGTCTTGCTGTATGAGATGCTCGTTGGTCAGCCACCGTTCGACGGTGAAGATGAGGAGGAACTCTTCGCGGCAATCACCGATCACAACGTCAGCTACCCGAAGAGTCTTTCCAAGGAATCGAAGGAAGCTTGCAAAGGGGTAAGTCTTTTTTAATTGATGTTTTTGACAAATTAGTTTTGCTATGTGATGAAATCTCGCTGACTTGATAATTTTTTTTTCAGTTCCTTACTAAAAATCCGAGCAAAAGGCTTGGTTGCGGTTTCCGAGGGGAGGATGATGTCCGGGGTCATGCGTTTTTCCGGCGTATCGATTGGGATAAGATTGAGAATCGTGAAGTGCAACCACCGTTCAAGCCAAAAATCGTAATTGATAGATCTATTCGTTGATTCTCTTAAAATTCTTATAATATTTTAATCATATGAATAACGAATTGTGGTGTTTGCCGATTTACAGAAACACAGAAAGGACGTGAGCAACTTCGACAAACAATTCACATCGGAGAAGACAGACCTAACGCCAACCGACAAACTATTTATGATGAATCTCGATCAAACCGAGTTCATGGGTTTCTCGTTCCTGAATCCGGAGTTCATCGAGCATATTTAAATAGAAAAAAACAAAGAAACAGAAAAAAATGGTCCTTTTGTCATTCGATCTCGTCAGTCAGTCAGTTAAGTCTCTCTCTCTCTCTCTCTCTCTCTCTCTCTCTCTCTCTCTCTCTCTCTCTCTCTCTCTCTCTCTCTCTCTCTCTCTCTCTCTCTCTCTCTCTCTCTCTCTCTCTCTCTCTCTCTCTCTCTCTCTCTCTCTCTCTCACTCACTCTCACTCTTTCCCCCTCACTCGGTTTCGCGTGTCTCGCGTCCTCATACATCGTTTCGCTTTCGTCGAACGAGGGAGGAACTCGATATCGCGCGTGACAGCGGCGACGACGATGATTTATTCACCATTCGTTCCACCTTGCTAACTATAATACCAAGACTTTTCAATGTATTTTGAATTTTAAGTACCGATGCCACGCGTTCTTACTAATTGCATTCCGTGGCGTTTCGCCTACGGTAAAGCGTCGCCAAGTTAGGAGGAAAAATTATTATGTGTGAAACAATAATAATGACGAAGAATAATAAAAACAAAAGTAAAAACAGATCGAAAGAGTCGCGGTATGGAATTTTGAATGAACTGAATCAAATTTACGTTTTATTGGATTAAAAGAGAAGAAAAAAAGAGGAAATGGGGAAAAATCATGGAAAATAACTGTCTTTGTTTTCTTTGTATATTATGCATTTACTTCAGTAGGCTTTACTGTTGCCTTCCAGAGTTATATATATAATATATTATATACATATATTCAATGAATGAATATATTATACATATATACATAAATTATATATATATATATGAAACACACACACACATACTTATACTGCTAAATGGTACCTCAGGAAAAGAGCAAAAAGTTCATGGGGGTGAAACAAGTAGCTCGAGGGTACCGCAGACTGCAAATAAGGCAGAGGCCATCGCGCGATGTTATTGACAAACTTTGACGCCGCTCGTGGCAAGAGATTATGATGAAAGAGACAGGGCGGAAGGGAGAGCGTATGTGGTTAGAGTTTGACCAAGTACCGATGCCGAGATTGAGAGAGAATCGAGTGCGAGTAAGCGTGTATAACCGATTGTTCGGGCTTGCGTATATTTTTGGAGAAGATG
Source organism: Cylloceria caligata (assembly GCA_963942595.1). Lineage (NCBI taxonomy): Eukaryota > Metazoa > Arthropoda > Insecta > Hymenoptera > Ichneumonidae > Cylloceria > Cylloceria caligata. Next base: position 37,430,882 of record OZ012708.1, read on the forward strand.
TAGAAGTGGGGAAGAGAAAGGTTAAAGGTCACGCGGGTGTACTACAAGAGAAAGTGGCGACGAGTAAATCGAAAACCCTACGAGAATATACGGAAACTGAAGATAAATAATTTATCGAACATCGGTGGAGGATACTTCGCACAACGGAGATACAATCCCCGTGGGAGCTGTAAGCTGTGACGCAAATAATATCGTCAAACTCGAAACAAGAAGATCCGACATAACGTAAGAGCCTTTTTCACCCTCGTTAAAGAAAATTGAAGGGCTCTGTCCGAGACGGAACTATTGAAGATTAGTTGAAATATGGGAACCATTGGAAAAATGGATGCTCATTGTAATAGGAAGAAATAAGGGCTCGTAACATCATATTATTTTCGGCGGAGGGTCAAAGTTGAAGCTGCTCCTTCTGAGCTGGATGGAAGAAATTTCCATCGCGGTTCTTCGTTCTCTCACCTACTCGAGATAGAGCAGAGTCTGCGAGATAGTCGGATAACTAAGTGAAAGAAAGAAAAAGTATAAGCGAAGGGGATGAGAACGATCTCATTATTTCCCTGAATCTTCTTATTCGCCGAAGGCACGCGATACGTGCCCAGCCTTGTAGAGAGGTAAATTACCGGAGTAAGCATTATCGTAGGTCGTAAGGTCCTCGACGTGCCCGAAGGTCTTTCTCACTCTCGATCTCGATCTCGCAGCACACATACACACTCACACACCAGAAGAGATATAGATACACGAGACAGATGATCACACTCTCTATCTACCTTTCTCTCTCTTTATCTTTATTCTTTTTATATAATATATACACATAGACATACTCGAATGTCCCGACACGATCGTCAGAGCAGCTTTACGGTGCGCGGGCAAGGAACGGCAGAACGAGACGCGGGGCGAGCTTAATATATCTCACCGCTTCATCGGGAAGCCAATTGTCTCTCGTATTACTATTATTACGTATAAATATTAATATTTATCGGTATATAATATTAAATCAATAAATAACGTTAATGCATACGTATAATACATAAATACATAGCGATAAATCTTTTTTCATAAAATTTTCAATTAATTAAACATGATCATTAATCGGTGTGTCGAGAAGATTTAGCCGAGCTGTGAAGCCATCGGACGATCGATCGATTCAATCTAAGACTTAGGATCGTAGCGCCTACCAAGTACATTGATGAAATTAGCATCGTGAGCTCGATTCCAAATCAATTCATATCTCGAATAACTGTAGACGAATAGAGATACGGAAGCGTTTTAGAGTACCACCGCGCATTTTTGAAGCTCCGTATGCTTTACGGACAATAAGGTAGACCAATAAATAACTTTTTTGTCTGGTCGACGACTGACCTCTTCATGATTACGCTCAATCGCCGAGAATCCGAGAATCACGACCGATGATGAGCTACGACAATCGGTCAATCGTCCAAGGCCATTCTCTTCGTAGATTAAAATGTACGGATGACTACGATAACAACACGTGCGACATTGAAATCCGATTCTAGAAACGTATATGTTATTATTATCGTACATATAGCGATCAATGAGAAAAAACATAAATAAATAATGTGCACTTCATCTTCTTTCGCATCTATGTCACATGTTCATCATTCCGAATCTCAGCACGTTTTGTGAAACTGTATTTAACTCTTTCAACGCGTGGTGCCCACAAGTTACACTGTTTAAACTATAATAAAAAAAACGCTCGAAATCTATTCTTGTACCAATCTCAAAGAGTCTTCCACGTGTGTATCGCTCGCGCGCATCTTTCATTTCCGTCTCTTTTAATTTAGAGCTTATTTTACAAACGGACGTCGCGCGGGACACGTTTGTGCTCACGCACCCTCTCACTGACCTACGGATACTCATACATACACACACATTCGTAACACACACACACACACACACACACACACACACACACACACACACACACACATTCGTAATTTACTACTTATAAACTCTCTCTCTCTCTCTCTGTCGCTCATCTCTCTTTCGCTTTCCCTCTTGCCCTTAATCATGGACAACGCTCACACTATATATTATATTATATTATATTATATTATATTATATTATATTATATTATATTATCTTATATGATACTATATTATATAAAACATAATCTTTGTTCAATCGCTCGCACTCTTTACTCGTGCACTGTTTATTGTACGCTCGATTTGAGTTAATATAACACAATCTCGTCACTCGCTCTTTCTGTCGCTCTCTGTCCAACACACGTGCAATCGGTGTGTAACTTCGTACGCAAAGAAAAAGAAGTAAAAAAAAAAGTTTTCGAGACGTGCTCAACCCTAGTCGAGAATCGAGAAGATCGCACGAAGTAATCGCGCGCACGGGCGTTATCTAGATTTTACGAATTTCTTAGTTTTTAGCTCAAAGATAATAAAAAATAATAAATATACAAAAGAAATTTTAATAAGAAAAAAAAAGCAAATATGAGAAGAGAAGAAAAACGAGCGGAAAGAAGAATTCAGGGGGTGATCTATAGAGGATTTTCTTTCTCTTGAATAATAAAAACTCATGTGATTTGTGATTATTGGCCAAGGCTCTCCTTCTACATTGTTCAGACGATTGTTTGCGTTACGAGAAAATAATGATAAGTAAAAATAAACTGTAAACGACAGCGATAGCGACAGGGACGAAACTTTTATCGCGTCAAACAGGAGATTTAGTGGTACGCGATGCGTTGAGATCTCGTACCTAAACACAAAGATCCTTTTAACATCCGGGTGCTCGTTATAATATGTCAATAACTCTCGAAGAGACAACAAAATGGAATGTAATCCAAAGAAAAGAACAACAAAATGAAATTCAGAGAAAAAAAGTAAATGACAAAAACGTAGTTGTGAGCGGATATTTCAAGTCGCGTAGCTTTACTCGTCTCCAAGTTGTAATCTATCGCTCTCTTATGGCGTACTGTATATGCATATATACATACACAAACATATATTTTTAAGATGTTTTTGTGCATTTATAATGTCGTAATAAAAGTTCCGAATCGTGTCATGAGAATAGAGTGTTTTTGGGTTTCTTAATAATTAACAATGTTGCATGGTACATTAATCTAAAATATTTATTGACAGAGTATACATTTCTTTCGAAGTAAAAAGAAAATCGGTTTCCTAAGTACTTGGGAATATCGAGCAGCATTGCAATGTCCAGTGCGTTAGTGAATTATTTATCAATTCAGTCGGAAGCGTAATGAGTTTACGTAATGATGTGTCTCGCAGGCAGACAAGCTACTATTGTTGATACACGAGGCGTATCCTAGGAAATGAGGTATGTTGCTCTGTTCTATGGTTCCGGTGAAGAGATGGTCCCAGGGTCCACTCGCGAAGATCGCCACATCATCGCCACCGTGAGTTTCGGAGGTCAGAGGTGCTATACTAGTCGACCGGTATCGAGGATCAGCTGTAATTAATCAAAAGAAGAATGCGTGAGAATATGCACACATATTACTTTTCGAACACTCGTCATTATTTTTCTGCTACCAGTTTTGACCTTAGTTGAGGCATTGAATAATTTAGGATATAATCAGTGCAAACTCTCAAGCACAATTCGGTTTATTAAGGTGATTTCAAAATCAGTTAAAAAAATTAGACTACATTAAAGAGAGATTAAAAACAGACTGTCTCTTTTGTTCTCGTGCGATCGATACACCGAGGATAGCTCGAGTGTAGCGAATCAAACACGCCTTTATAGTAGAGAAGCCTCGTCTGGTATAATGGCGTTTTCTACTAGAACAGTGGCCTTCCTTAATATAATCGTATTTTCTATTGGAGAATTATACTGGAGAAGAGCAGCCTTCTCTACTATAATGGCGTTTTCTACTAGAGAATTAAACTAAATAAGATCAGTCATCTCTAGTATAATAATGATACATCGGTTTTCTCTAATGTAGGTCGTACCTACTATTAATAAAATAAAAGCGGAACACATATCCGACATACCGATTCTATAAAAAAAAAAGAATAATAATAATTTTTTTTGTCATCAATTTCAGCTTCTTCGGTATACTCAGACATTTTTTATCTCACGTGCTGTTCTTTTTAATAACACATTTCTAAAAATATAAAATAAAAATTATGTATTACAGATTATTTATCTATAGATCCAAATGGTTATTTGATACAGAAAAAAAAATTAGTACTATTTTTTGGCTATGCCTCGAAGCTATATCGCGAATAATCTGACTCATTCAATAAATAACACTGTGAATTTAATGAATTAGCGTAGTCAATTTGAAAATAGCTACATGGATCCTTGTTAAGTAATTGAAGTTTCAAGAACATGGAACTTTCTCCATATTCTTTAATATTTAAGTATTTAGAAGAAAAGAAAAAATTATTTCTTTAAAGAAAAATGCAGTAATCTCACAGTAATTAGCTGTAGCCGGATCGTATCGAGATCCATCTTCGTTATTCTTCCTATAACCAGGACCGTTAGCGTATGTGATCGTCGCGTGAGAAATATTATCAGCAGCTAATTTCCCGACAACGTCATTAATTGGATTTCCTCGATTAGGATAACCGGAGACGCTCATAGTATGAGCGTGATCGGAGGTGACGATGATGAGAGTATCTGTCTCAGAAGTCATTTCCCTTGCCGTCTTGACGGCTTTCGCTAATTCCACGGTCTCGTCGAGGGCAATAGTCGCGTAACTGTTGTGATGAGCGTGATCGATGCGACCACCTGAAACCACAAGACATAATGATCACTGAAAATTGTCAAAATATTTGCTGAATGACTTACAGTCGAGATGCGATTTTGTATGATATTTATTCTTTTTTTTTTTACTTAAGGTAGTCGTGCAACGGAATGCTGCAAAAGCAGCACCCAATAAAATAATATTATTATTAAAATAATATTGCAACATCACAATACTGAGAAGAATATAAAATATAATTTTTTACACATAAATTAATCCTAGTTATCCTACTTAGAATTATTAAGGGGTCACATCTACCCAGAAAAAAAAGGCGTGTTTTTGTGATTTTTTTTTTGGAAAATGGTTGCAGGTTTCGAACTTTTTTTTTCACAGTAAGGGGAATATCTTTGAGTATGTTTCATAATTTTTTTATTGGAAAAAATTCCTAAATGTAAATGATATAGTGTATCCGTTCGGACCGCTGTTCAAAAAGGTGAAAATTCTTGAAATTAACACCAAATGGATCAAATCTGGTAAAAAGTCCACACCAATCGCCTTTAACATCCTGGATTTTTAAGAGTATACGATTGGATCAAATACTGTTACTATTACAATTACTGTTAGATATTTAAGCAAAATATTCGGTAACCGTTTCTTTTCTAGATATCTACGAAATCCTTAATCTTCAGAGAATACTTTAGTATATTGGTTATGTGCATACAACGCCAATTTGATTATAATTGAATTGAAATGTTGGTAATCTGTGCTTTCTATTGCACCTGTAATAGTGTTATTTTAATATTAAAGAGATTGTCACGAGAAGTTGTAAATTAATAGAAGTCAAAGTATTCATTTCAATTGCATAGATCCGCTATTACGATGTCCATCTAAATCGCTAAGTACGTCTTCGTATTTGTTTAGAACGGGACCGTTACGATTTTCCTATAAGAACCCACTCTACATAGAAATGTCTATGGAATGTCAGAGTCGTCAAAATATATTTTAGGGACGTATTTCACAGTGACATAAGACGTTTGTGTTATCTGGGAGACTCTTGACAATTAACATCACTTATTTCCTAATTATTGTACATTTAACGTATAACTAATTCATGTACACATATAATATTCATTCTCATGAAAGGTCTACCTTAATGTCCCGATCGGCCTACCTTCGACAAACAAGAAATATCCTTTCTTGTCTTTGCGTAAAACTTTAATAGCAGCTTCGGTCATTTCTTCGAGGGTTGGCTCGGTGATGGGTGATCCTTCGAGATGGTATTGGCAATGACTAGACTCGAAAAGACCCAGCACGTAGTCATACTTTTCAGGATGATTGCGAACGTCATTTAAGGATGTCCGATTCCAGAAGTAAGCGTATCTGCTGCGCATTTGATGTTTGTTGCGACACCATTTTTTAATCAAATTTACACCGTCCGACCGAATGCCTGGGTCACCCTCTTCATCGATTTCTGTATTTGGAAGGAAACTTCGACGACCTCCACCCAGGATCACCTTTCATTAAATAAAATGTTCTATAACTTTGAGTATTTTTTAAGTAATTTTATATCGCGAAAGTAATTTGCCAAAATGGACAAAAATGTATTCAACTTATTTTTCAGATTCATTAACTACGAATCATTTTTTAATGCAAATAATAATAATGAGTATTATTGAAGATTAGTAATCGTAAATTATCTTTCTTTATTTTAGAAGCTGTTTATTATTTTATCGCTTTCGAATAATTATTCCAAGTTAATGGACCTGAAAAGTATTTTTATTTATTGTTTTTCATGGAGTAACTTTCGCTTACATGAATATTTATTGTTGAATTTTTGTCGGAATACTCAAAATGGTCTAAAGTTGTCAAGTTGGGTGTGTGTGTGTGTGTGTTAAGTAAAGCAGTGACATTCTTTTGTTCTGTATGGTTTTCGCCCAAATGAATGCAGAGGTTCGAATTTTATATCAATGTGAATTTACGACAAATTCTCTCTGGAGATCCTCACAGCCGTAAATTTTTAACTGTCAGTCTAAATAGTTCTTAATAATTGTAATAACGTTACAGGATATTTGATTGAAATCGATAAGGAGATTTGGATTTTACAGCATTTGAAATACTTAAAAAAATTCATGTATTCGCTCTAATTCACGTAAACTTTGATCGGTTAAAGTTAATTTTTGTATAGAAAAGATTTAATACTGAATGCTATTGCATGGCCAATTTGTCGAAAATCGGTATTTTTAAATATTTTACAAAACGAGAAAAACTTTAGTCACGTACGTAATGACATTCAATGATATTTGGTATAAAATGTTGTGAAATTCAATGGAAGCGTTCGAATTTTATAGAACATTGCATGTTGCTTACTCATAAAGAAAGCTTTGTTTCTGTGGAAAAATTTCCGTCGCGCGTGTGTGTATGTGTGCGTGCATGTGTGCGCCACGTGTCATTAGAAATTCATTTCACTATAACGACGAAGTATCGGAATGAAGTTTGGCATCCAGGTCGATCAGTTATCGTATCATCGTTTCAAGATTAATTTACGTCGACGGAATCATAAACATTTTATGAGAAAGCGACTTAATCATGTCACCTCGTTTGAATTTTATGCTATTGAACTGAAACTTTCTACGCAAGTCTAGTTGCGACCAAGTTTGCTTGGTATTTAGTTTGTTTGAGATTGACAATGGGTATAAATAATGCCAATGATGAAATATACCATTTAAAAAAAAAAAAAGAGTCAATTCGTTAACTCGTGCGAATTACAAGCCATCGGGCTGTGGTTTTCTCCAATAGGGAAGTTAAACTCACAGTTGGTTGGTATTGCTTTCAAACATAATCGGAGAAGGGATTTAAATGCTATCGAATTTTTTTCTACCTATTGGAATTAATTTTTGCACGCTGATGTATCAGTTATTACTGTTTCGTCGTAGAAAATTTAGTTAAAATTTGGTAAATTGAATTTTATAAAAAACTTGTATTTCCTTGTCATTAAAACTGGAGAAAAACATAAGATAATTGATCTTATGGTCATTCGAAAACTACGTAAAACTGCAGGACCAACTATTGGAAAGATGAGAAAGCCAGTTAGTGAATAATCATGAATAAGACCGACGGTGGCATAAGACTGTTTATCTATCTAGGAAAAGAGCAATTGTGTTTCTTAAAATCTGAGATACCAGAGGTTAAAATTGGGTACGCAAAGACAAATAAAACATCAAAAAAGTAAAAACTAATCAAATCAACAATATGCGAGTTAAATACATCGCCTTTGAAATAATAAAATTATTGATTAGCTAACTTTTATCAATTTCGAGCAGATAAACAATTGTATGCAGTATTTTAAAAAACCTGCAAAGTAGAACTTGCACATTGCTTCCTCTTTATTTCGAATTCTTCTTTATATTGACGATTGCCGAGATTTGTAGAAGTTAAAGGCTCGTGACTCGTTAATTGGTTGTACAATTGATTAACAATTTGTTACGTCAGTTAGCAGTAAGCTTTCGTTATTAATTACGATTTTAAAAGAATTTAAAAAATGGTCTTTTTAAAATTATTCTAATAAACACATCTTCGATATGCTAAAGATATGTTTAATTTGCAGTATTTATTTCAATCTCAAACAATAATTTTTGAGCTAATGCAGCTATAACTGCCGCACAAAATAAATTCATTATTATGACAATATTAACTTCTCAAAACGTGGCTAAATATTTTCGCCAGCAGTAGCAAACCATTGCCTGCAGAAAGCGAGTCTTGCACGTCTTGCCGGATAGTCGATAAGGTAGGTGAATGTATTTGTCTCGAGAAGTAACGCCTCGTCTCTTGACAAAACCAAGTTTTATCCGAGAGCACAATCGGAGATTACTTGTTTAAATAAAAATCGTATTTTTAAAAATACTTTTATAAAGTATAAATACTTTTTATATTTATTATAATAGATTTATAAATATTATAGATATAAATAAATTTATAAATATAAATCTATTGTAGAAAATGTAGAAAAAATAAATAAAGAGAGGCGATGAGTCGAAAATACCTTGAGGTTCTTGCCTGGATCCGCTTTCACGAGTTGTGTAGCAATATCTTGACATTGTTTGGGATCATAGCCTGCGTCGAATACATTTGTATCGGACTCCCATTTCCTATCAGCGGCGTGAGCGTAAGATCCACCTGGGGATGCGTGAGTTACTCTCGTTGTAGTGACAATACCCGTTCCTTTGCCGTGTTCCTGGGCCCACTTGACAATCGACTTTACGTGATTCTTCTTTATTTGAGTATCGCAGTTACCTCGCTCGACATTTCCGTTCAAGCCAAGTGTGCCGTATTTGGTTTTTACACCTCCAAGATAAGCGGTACTCGAGCACGCTGAATCGGCCACTTGTTTGTCAATGCACCACGTCTGAAGTAATTTACGGTTAAGTTTGATGACACGATCCATACGGCTTTATACCGACGACATTAATTATACGAATCTGAGTTTTCACACATCTTTAAATGTATTAACAAAATATATCATTACTACGTATTTTTTGTTTCTAATCTTCATTTATATATTGTTGATAATAAAATGTATTTTCGTGAATTTCGTGATGAATCCAAAAAACGTTTAATTAATAAATTAATACGCAATTAACTTGTGATACTTTTTTAATTTTATGTCAATATTTTCTTTACTGAGACATTATTTAATTATGTGTGTAAAGAATATCATAATAATAGTCGGTTGTTCTAGATATGAAGTTTTAAATATTCGTCTCTGCACCATGATTCATTTATGTAAATAATTTATATTTTGGCAACAACCGATTATGGATATTATAAATGTAAAAACTTATTATTTTTTAGCCAAATGGACTGAAAGTTATTGTTTCTAACAATTCCTTTATAAAGTTCCATATCTTTATGGGGAAAAAGTATTTCTATTATTTACGAGGTATAAATCACAACTTAAGACCAAACGCTATTATCCAGGTCTTCTAATTTGATTTTATACGAATTTTCGAAGGTAAGTTGTGTAGAATACCCAGCATGGCAGATGATACGCAAATAATACATTACATCTTTATTATATTACTAGGGAGGCTACGCTCCCCGTGCGCGCTTCGCACGCCCCCTCACCCCTTCGAGAACCCTTTCTGACACTTCCTGGCCCACTCTTTGACCCCCTCCTAATCCACTTCATGATGCAACCCCTCTCGATTCTCCTACACGGTGGCAGCGGTGGCGGTGGTGGTGGCGGTGGCGAAGGCGATATATTTTTATAATATAGAGAGATTTATAAAAAAATATTTTTGTACCTTTGCAAGTCCGGTATAAGGGAAGTTTTCCCAGTACAGAGCTCCTTCCTCACCGGGTTTACCATTAAGCTGACCGAGGTAAGTTCTAGCGGCCATTAACGTTGGAATGGACATTCCATCGCCGAGAAAAAAAATGACATTTTTTGCTATTGCGGTATTGAGCTTCCTATTAAGTTTCTTCTTCAGTACCTCGTGAGCTTCTCTATACCAGAACGAATTTTCTATAGTGTGAAAAAAATAAATAAAAATACAACGATTTATCCGATTGAAACCGATAAAATACGAACGTAATACACGACTATCGTATTTTTGGCTTAATCGTTCTATCGTATTCTATCTGACTTTTTAGCCGGAGATATGATGACATTCCGATCGTGCAGTATTTTATTTTGTTCACGTTCTCGAGTGATAAGATCTACTTGCGATGTTAAATATCACACCAGACGCTCCAAGTACACAAGTCTTGGAAGTAAAGATTTATGAGCGTTCCACACCAAATCGACCGGAGTCAGGAGATTTTTTATATCATATTTTTTAAATTTATTCAAACTTTTTTTTTACAAGACGTATAATGTTAATAGACGACATACCATTTATTTTTTTTCGTCCAGGGAACTTTTTTTTTTTTCAAAAATGCCAGAGCATGACTTTTCCGAAATACACGAGTGCGCTAGAATTAAATGATTAATATCTCAGGTTCTATTTGTCGTAGATAAATGTACTATCACGTGTTTTAAAGCTGAAAGAATAATCTATCAAATTCGTTTTTTGTCTTTTGTTATAAGCAATTGAAAAGTTTTATCATTTTTTTTTCACCAAAAACAGCTTTTTTAAATTTTCATAAATTTGGCCCAATACTGCGAACCGACGTTGGTTTGTAACCTCGAGCCGTATCTGGCCGGTGTATCATGTAAGTGTTGAGCGAACGATTCAACAACGCATTGGGTCAATACTGTCTTAACGACGTTAGCCCGGTGCTGCACCGTTCTTCGTTGAATTGCAGCAGCCGTTACCGTATACGATGGATGTTATATACCTATGTGGTTATGTTAACATTGCAACATTAAAAAATGTATAATGCGCGTTGAAGCAAATTTCGAGTTAAAAGCACCGTTTTTTCAAGAAACTGGATGCGAATATGTTCTGAGAGATCGGCAGCAGCACCGGCTAAAAAAAAGGCAAAATATCGTTAAGATGTTGGGCTTTCTCAATCGAATTTATATCCAAACTTTGTCGATTCTCACCTCGTTATTCAAGGTGTGAATATAGAAGAAATCGAAAATTCGGAGGACTTTTCTTTGTTGCAGAATTTCTGGCGAGCGCGTACAAAGAGATATAAAACAATTTTATCAAGTACCAGTAGACTGTCGGGCGAATACGACCATGATCCCGGTAGACTAAGCAGACACCCAGTCACCGCATAATGCTTTTGTTATTTTTATTTATTATCTATTTAGTTCCTTTAATAATTTTAGTAATAAAGTATATCTCGTTCTATCTGTTTTTCTCCTATTCTCATTGAAGCATCTTAGGTTAGAATTACCAGTTTGGAAAATTACAACCACTGTATACAGTATTGGTTCGTGAGCTGCACCAAACTTTGGGACATCGTTAGCATCGACAGCTGGGTAGGTTAACATGCCCGTGCTGGTAGAATACTGGGTCGCCTCTGGCAAAGAGCATCGGGCGAAGACTTCAAGTTTGGTCAGAGTCGGACCAACGTCCCGCCGATCGTCAAGCCCAACCTGGAATGCTATTTACTTCAGAGTGAAAATTCAATGGACCCTATTTTACAAAAAAAAAGTTTATAACGCGTTGCACACATTGTGGATTTATCGAAGTCGACTGCGCAGCGCATCTCATTGAAAAATAAATGCTGATGAATTGACAAAAAAATTGTTATTGCTTGTAACATCCTTTTGTAATTGTAGAGACGTTTGAAAATAATCTTGTTTTGACAATGCTTATTACCGGAAAATAAAAAAATCTGTAGTTGTAGCATCATATGCGATGCTACATGCAGACTAAATGTAAAGTTTTATTTTGAATGCTAATTGTAATCCTTTCATTTAACTATATCCAGTGATAAAATTATTGCTTTTTTGATAATGGAAGAGTAGGTTTTTACTACTTTTGGGCTCAACATTTGACGGGCTTCGAAGACTAAACTACCCGCAAAGTTGCCGATGTTATCCGTGATTTGATAACTCGTTAATCTTGCATAATAAAATTACGGAAAAGGAAAATGTCAAATTTTATGGATGGATGTTGTTTACGACTATAAGCCATCATATATGATGGCTTGTTCCTACTCGAAGATTCGTGGCGCACACTTGGGAACTTTTAATCACGGAAAGCTCAGCAATTATTAATTAGCCAATAAAAGTTCTTGCTGTGACAGTCCCGAATATCCACTTGTAGTGAAAATCCAGGCTAAGCCGAACTCGTACTGTTTACTTTGTCGACAAAGATTGAATTTGAGAGGCCCTGAGCGCGCACTCTTGCGCATGTACACGCGGAAGTTTAGTGGAACGAATGATATAAAAATTTAAAAATCAGTCTTTTGACATTATTAACAAATTGAATGTTTGCACAAATCAAAATTTACCCCAATGCTGCTAAACATTTGGTTACTATAAACAAAGTAAAAGAAGGAAAAGGGATCTTATCAGGTGCAAATTCGAAGGATGGAAAGCGATTGGCTTAGGTATGTGATCGAACAAAATATTACCAACTTTTATGAGTTAGATGATATAAGTCATATGGTGCTCAACGCGATTCACGTTGGACCTTAGACGACACGCGCGGTTCCGCGGAGTTCTTTATAAATTAAGTTAAAAAATAGATTCGACGGATACTCCATCCTGAAACAAATGATTTACGTTACAAACTGAATAAATAATGTTAAAATTATTTTTTAAAAATGTACAATAAGCATTTTGGCAAATAAAAATTATTAAACTTTTCAATTGTATATAACGATAGAAATTTTAAATTGTATCATTGATATATAACTACATAACATAATTACTCAAAAAATAGATTATGAAAGCTTATTTCTTTAGCCTTAAAACGCACTTAGGATTATCACATGTACGACGAATAAAATCTGAAATATTGAGGTGGTCTACCTACCCAGATTGAAATGTAAAGGCATGGGACGCTACGGTAGCGGCTTGGAGCGACCCGGCGTAAGGTCATGTGTGTTCGCACATGACTGCTTCCATGCCCTCACGCAGTGATGCCAGAAGCGGGATTTTTGCCCCTATCTCGCTGCCCTCACCACGTTGCCCGTGCTACGCGCGTCAGGGGAAGGCTTGCGCCGCTCGTAACAAATCTCGTCTCGATTGCGCTTTACGTTATCTCGCCCCACCCACTTCACAACAGCCACTGCGCGGGCTTTTATGAAATGAGTCATGGAAGATTTCTTAATGAATATATATAAATATTATATATATAAATAAATAAATGATGAAAGTGAAGAAATATGTAAAACGCTCACTAATTTTGCAGCCGTCAGCAAATGAATGTGTGCATTACAATATCCAACACCAAATTGTAGTCTTTTACACGAAAGGTTCATTACAATTTATTGAATAAAAAGAAATTGTAATGCTCTACTCTCGTCCCAGGTCCTACCACGTGGAGGTCGCTGCATACTGTTGATTAGTCGGTGAGCCGAGTCTGCGCACGGCGTAGTGTGTGACGTCACACGCTGCCTGACTGCTGATTGGTCGGTGCGCCGGGTGCGCGTGCAGTGGGCGCTAAAACAGACCCAGTGGAGAGGGTACCCAAAAGGGACGAAAAATCCCTCTTCTGGCATCACTGCCCTCACGACGTCCCGACAGCGCGGCGTGCTAACACTGTCTGCACGATTTACGGCGCACACAGATGGTGGACTGTGCCCACCCAGATCGCAACCATAATGAACTTGTGTACCAGGCCTTCAAAGGCGGCCGTACGGAGCCGGGAGTACGCTGTACCGGGCTCGGGAGTACGTGCTGCTGGAGGAGGTCTTCGGCTTGTGAAGGTGGCTGTACCAGTGTCAGGAGTACGTTGTACCAGACTCTGTACATGTCGCTGGAGAAGGCTGGGAGGACGTCAAGTGTTTTGTGGTTGCTTGCCTTGGGTGAACGTCTTTTCTGTACGGGTATTAGCAACCCCACCATGCTGTAGGCTCGGGTGCTTACCAAGCAAGACGTTAGTCTTCGGACTAATTGAGAGACAGGGAGGTTGTTGCAGCCCCACGGCTATGCCCTGGACAACCTTTACATGGGTTGGACTCTGTCGGGCAAAAAGTTTTTGTGGCTTTGATGGTAGGTCAAGATTACATAATTGTCCGTCGACCACCGGACGTGAGTTAACAGTGCTGGTATGCGGTCTACCCGAGGTACAGCCTTCTCGCAAGAGAGTTGACATAAATCACAAACTTCTGTCTGCACGGTTGCAGTACGTTGCAGGGCCTCACGATTTCGTGAAACCGTCGGGGCACGGGTTTGGCACGCTGTGTTATTTAAAATTTGTGCCGTCGCAACGTCGTCCTAGCGTGGACGTATATGACGGCATTCTGTCGGAAGCTGTCACGGCACGATTTTCTTACTGGGTTGGTTCGCTCTTTACTACCTGGATTTATTGAACCGCAAAAATTCACTTGGAATTTAGTTCAGAATGATGTATTACATCTTTCGAATGAATTATTAACTTATTCATGAACAAAAATTCCGGTTGTATGTTTCGAACTCAAAATATCAAACATACACATCCAGTATCTCCAGAATCAGTTAATCGACTTTTGTTGTTACGATCGAACGAATCACGTTCATGTTCATCGAGCCCCCCCCCGATGGGTTTCCATCTTGGCGTGGTGGAGGGGCTTACGATCGCCGTCGGGATCACCGGCAAAGACAGACTGAGAGCGATCAACGAAAAGAGACCCCCCAAGTCAAGATGTGTCAGCGAACGTGCCTAAAGCTGCGTGGCGCAGCGGGTACTGCGTTTCTAACGGTACTTCCAAGATACCGGACCACCTCTCGAAGTATTTTCGGCCTTATCCGCGTCTTCGGGGCTCTGCACGGGCGGACCTTTAGTTCTCTAGATACTCATGGGACTGATATGGAACCAATAAAGAAAATTAAAAATTCAGAAGAGGAGCAACGTGAAGGGCCCTTAAAAGGCAACTTGGTGGAGCTAACACAGAGGGAGGAGCGTAAGACGACTGCTTCAGGCAACGGGACAGGAACTGGATTGAGAATCCAAGAACAGCCCATGGATACTGTTCCCATGTGCCGTGCCCATAGGAGGGTGGTCCTGCCGGCGATGCCGGTGGGACGGCAATCCAGTAGAGAAGATCCAGTCGAGAGGACAGGAAAAAATTCAAGAGGCTGCGGGAGGTGCAGAAAAGAGGGGAAAGCTCACAAGCTTCAAACTCTGCAAAACTATGGAGCGAGGTAGCTGCCAAAAAGCAGAGATAGGCAAAGAAGATTTCTTGTAGTGCCGTGAAGAATCCTACCAAAAAACGCAGGGAAACGGCTTGGAAGGAAGGTATCCGGATCGTTCGCTGCGGTTACAGCTGACCTTCCAAGAGTGGCTATCGTTCATGATCGTCGAAATAAGGAGATCAGAATGGACCAGGCGCTGGAGATTCAGGAGGGCATCATGGAGCCGGTGGATGTTATTCCCCAAGGGGAGTTTGTGCCCCGGTCCCATGAGACTTTCAGCAGCAAAGACGCCTTCAAGGTCGTTTGTGCGGACACCAAGACGGAGGAGCGGTGGATCAGGACTCAGGTGCCGAGACTGAAGATATAGAAGGGAAAGAACCTTTGAGCTATAGGTTTAGCCGAATTCCCAAAGTACGTCAGGATTATGGCACACATCCTTGGACCGTAGCCGGAGGACACATCGGTGATTTTAAAAAGGCTGGATAGACAGAATCCAGGACTCGACACGGGAGGTTGGAATGTCTACGAACGGAGCCTGCCAAAGACATTAGACTCGTTCTGGGAGTGAACGAGAAGACCATTCCCGTGTTGGAAAAACTGGGTATACTACCCTTCCTGGGCATAGGGCGAGTAACCTTCAGTATGCATGGCAACAAGCCGGTGATGCAGGAGAAAAAGGAGAGGGAGCGCAGTGGCACCGAACATGGTAAGTAAGCTCTTTGTCTTACAAAGAAATCAACATCGCTGGCTGCAGCTACAGCGTTGCTGAGTAGGCGAGTGGTCTGAGAATACTTTACGGTCCCGCTGATTCAGAAGCTCTGGGCTTTCCGCGGACGGATCAGGGGGCTCAACGTGGATCGTGAGGAGTATTGCAGCTACCATTCTCAGGGAGCCCTGCACCAGAGATCTGGCGGTAGCCAAGCTGCAGGTATCGCTGGGAAGAGTGAGAAAGGAGGTCCTGGTGACATCGGATTATATGCCACACGACTCCCAGAAAACACCAGAGTCGGAAGAATGCAGGGAGCTGGTAAGAACTTACAGGAATAGGAGATGAAAGCTGGTTCTCGGCTGTGATGCCGACTCACATGACGCTGTATGAGAGTTCGGACGTCAGCGGTCGAGGTCAGGCCCTCCTCGTATATCTAACGGATACAGGTTTGAACGTCTTGAACAAAGGTAAGGAGCTGACTTTCTTAAATGCTAACACTGAGTCGGTGATTGACGTCACTTTGGGTACACAGAGGGTGTTGGAGTGCATGGTAGAGTTAAAGATGTCGGATGATGTCGATGTATGATCACCGACACATCTGCGTCACTATTTAGGGCGGCACGCCCAGATCGGGTGTTTAGGGACCTGAAAGCGACCGACCGGACGGTGTTTATGAAGGATCTGAAGGGAATAATGGGGTTATTGGGGAGAGCCTATGAAGATAAATGCCCAATTAAGATAGTGTGTAGTGGGAAAACTTGGTCGTGGAGCGGAAATCTAGAAAGACTTGGATTGAAAGTTAGGCAAACCTGCAACAAGGCCAGTAAATATAAGGGCCCTCGATACTGACATATTTTTAAACAGTGTCAGAGGGAATATCAGTGGGCCATCAGGAATACAAAACGTGAAGGAACCGAGGCCCGGCTATAGGACCGTTTTGGCGTCCGGCGGAAAGCTTCACATCCTCACAGGAAGAGGAAATGCAAATACTGATGGACAAGCACTTGCCGGGATATTCGAGACTAGAGGACTGGGATACCGGGGTGATTGGCAACCGCCCGAGGCGAGCCGAGAAGGACAGGGTCACGGCTTCTAGGATCGTTACACCGGAGAGTTGGAATATTTCTGGTACTGCTACAGCAGGAGCTGAGGGTACGGCTTCTACCTCTGACTAAAGTAATGAAGGCGAATATAGCCCGCGGGTATATCCCTCTTTCGTGGAGGAGAACAAAAGTGGTTTTCATACCAAAGCCCGGGAGGGCGGACTACGATCAACCAGAAACTTTCAGGCCCTTCAGTCTCACATCGTTTCTACTAAAGATGCTGGAAAGACTGTATAGACACGTCAAAGCAGAGGCCCTAAAGCTAAGTCCTCTGCATGGCATGAAGTTTGCCTACCAGCTGGGGAAGTCAGTGAAGACAGCGCTGGACAGACTGGTACACAGTCTGGACGCAGCGCGCTCGACTAGAGAAATGGCAGTGAGAGTATTCATGGATATCGAAAGGGCGTTTAATTGCATTCTGATCGCAGCGATAATAAAGGCAGCTAGGAGGCATGGACTTCATGCAAATACGATAAGGTGGATTGAGAACATGCTCTCGTGTCGGCGACTGAAGGTCAGAAGAGGTGACAAGAACATGTCGGTCTCGGTAGCGCTAGGATGCCCACAGGAAGGAGTTATCTCTCCTCTATTGTGGCACCTGGTCATTGATGACCTGCTGATTAAACTTATCACCATAGGTATTCAGACCTAAGGCTATGCAGACGACATCGCCATTATGGTGAGATTCAAGCACGTCGACACAGAGAGGGGTCTCATCGGCACAGCTTTGGAGATGGTTAGAAGATGGTGTGAGGGAATAGGGCTGATTGTCAATCCGGAAGAGATAGAACTGGTTCTCTTCACACAGACAGAAGATAGCAGGTTGGCAAGATCCAACCTTGTGTGGGAGAACGCTTAAGCCCGCAGACTCGGTGATGCATCTGGGAGTCATCATAGACGCTAAGCTAAACTGAAGGGGGAAAGTGGATAAGGTGAGCAAGAAAGCCTGTGAATTTTTATGGGCCACAAAAAGGAACAAGCGGCAAAGTGTGGGGACTTGGTCCTAGAAGGATGCGGTGGGTTGATGCTGCAGTTATTAAACCCGCCCTACTGTACAGGGCTCTCGTGTGGTGGAGGAGAACGTCGCTGGTGACAACGAGGACTAAACTCGAACACATCACGGGAATCGCGTGCAGAGCAATGACGGACGCGATGGGAACAACACCGGTCAGCGCGATGGGACTTTTGCTAGGGCTACCTCTTCTTTCCATTGAAATCGGTAGGGGAGGGCTCTGGCAGTGGCACAATGGCGAAAAAGAACGGTGCATTGGCGGCAGAGGACAAGGTCTAAAAGCCATACAGAAATAGCACGAACTCTGAAGAGTATTAGCCCGGCTGCTAGCATGTGGCAGGATCACCTTTGGAATGAATACTGCTTTAGATAACCCTTTCGGATGAGGTATCCCAGTAGGTTGGAGTGGGATATAGAACCCAGCCCCCTTCATGGGTAGGAGCTTCCCTGATTTACAGACTGCTCCAAACTAAACGAAGGTACGAGGGTGGAAGTGTGCCTGCAGGGCTCTAGGTGGAAGCTTAGTACGAGTACTATATTCCACTTGGATGGTACTCCCAAGGTACGGTATTCCCAACTATAGTAACAATAGGATATGCATATGCACGGATAGCCAGGCAGGCTATAGATTACTGGAGGCCATGCCATGTAAAGTAGTAAAGGATTGCAAGAACACACTTGGTGTTCTTGCAAGGGGAGACCTCGCTACTCATGGGGCCGGAGCCGGTCACAGGTGTAGCTACCTGCCTCATCAAATCAAGAAACCATCAAATTCATACGTAGATGGAAGACCATTGCGACATAAAATTGGCAAATACGTCTGGAATATAGCAGACTGAGGCAGTCTGTTTCATTCCAGGAGCAGGACAAACAGTTGACATAACAACTTTTAAGGATGGACAGAGGTCCCTGAGGTTGACAGTAGGACTGTATATAGGACACTGCCAACTCAGGAAGCATATGCACTATCTAGGGAAGAGTGAGGAGATGGTTTGTAGCAAGTGCGGGAAGAAGGAGAAAGTCCTCCATGTACTTTGCCAGTGTCCGGCGCTGACAACGTTCAGGATCAATTGCCTGGGATACCAATTTGTGGAACCCGAAGAACTTAGAACGGTCGCGCCACCGGCACTAGTCGATTTTGTTAGATAGACGGGGCTGCTGAGATGAGAGGTTACAGATGGGAGGCACAATGGGCCTACCGCCTGAGTGCGATGATGGGAGCCGGCAAGCGGAACTATCCTCCCTCTAATAAAATAAAATAAATAAAACGTTCATCGAGGCCGCTTGAATTCCTTAAGCTGTATGGTTTAGGGATGGATTCATTCAGAATTATATTTGGTTTCGTTAAGCATATTGTTTTTATTTGCTGACTTCGTATTTTGACCAAGATTTACGAGAACCGAGAAAATATTTAGTGTCTATGGCGCATGTGCTATGATCGAGAGAAAGAAACACGGAAGCTATTTCTATGTCCGTCGCATACGATCCTATTTATATTGCCTATAGCGAGCCTAGCCCCGTCAATTCGAATGAGAAGCTAAACCATGAAGAGGGACTGCCTCCACCATCGCCGTTGCAAGACCTGTATACACCACGAACTTATATACAGGTCTTGAAACAAAGTCCAGCTTCAGTGGTGGAGGGAGGCACCTATATCGTCACGTTTTTAGGCCCTAATGTCGTTACGATGCGGCGCTGTTTATAATGGATAGAACCGGACAGGGTGTGAAGTGCCAAGCACAACCTGTATTAACATGTTGTACACACGTTCTTATATGTGAGACCGTGCCTGTACATATTTGCCAGTCGTCAATTAACAACTAATTTATTTACTACAATAAAAATTATTTTTTTAATTTCAGAAAACCAAGCTACATTATAACTTATCGCAGTAACTACTACTTAAACTCTTCTTACTGTAAAGTTATGTCGTTTATATATGGATGCGAATCGTATTTTATTCTTAAACAAAAAATAACATTTTTTAAAACACGGGGGCTCAAACCAAAATACAAAGCGTATGAAACCAGCCTGAAACCAGTCGGCCAAGTTTAACATCGAAAATAAATTAACAAAATTCGTTCACGTTTATCAAGGCCGCTAAGGATTATCGAAATCTCGTTATTTCCATCGTTATACGCCATCCAGTTTATTTGCATACATATAACATACGAGAACAAACTCATTGATTCATTAACATTTGATAGGCATATTTATTTGATTTGCTGTTTTCCTGTTTCAAGTTAAACTTTTTTAGGGAACCTATGTATACATTTGTGACATGAGGTTAAGGCCCCTGGGTAGTAGTGGCTGAGACTGCGATCGAGGTACGCGACGCCTACTGGAGGAAATAAGTAGTTCCATACGCGCACGGTTTGGGTTGCGCCCGTTGGATGGCGCTTATTCGCAATGCCCAACTAAAAATAGATCGCGCGAAGCAACGAATTTCAATCCATTGGCTTGGGAGCTTTTCGAGTCTCTGCGACTGAGCTCAGTATAGCATCAACAACAACAACAACAACAACAACAACAACAACAACAACAACAACAACAACAACAACAACAACAATAATAATAATAATAATAATAATAATAATTTTTTCTCACCCACGTTGATGACAATTGTAATAATAACAACAATATATTGTTGTTATACTTTTTTGTACATTCGTTTTAACGATTGGAAATGACCTCAAAAAAAGGAGACCTCATGGTATACATTGTTGTGGCCGTAAGCAATATCCGAAACAAAATTTGTAAAAAGATTATTAATCAGGATAAAAGCTGCTACGTCTGGATAGAGGTTTTTTTCCATAAAAATTGACCAAATGGCAGCTGTTTGGAAAAGACAGTATTGAATTGAGCCTTTTTTCGAGTTTTTCGTAAAAAAAGGGCAGATCAAATAAAAGCTACCATACGTACGTCAAGAATGGCATGAAGAATGTTGTGTCAAAATTGCAGTTGGATAGCTTAAAAACTCTTCCTTTGAGAATGTACACCGTTTTGAAAAACGACGTTTCGAGAAAAACGCGTTCAAAAATGCCAGGTTTCACGCAGCTGCTCGAATTATTTTCTCTAACAAGGGGACCTCCAGGTACGTGGAACACCGATTCGGACCAATTTTTTTTTACAGGTAGGTTGCACGCATGGGTGCAATAGGTGCAAGTAATAGGACGCGCTTCTCAGCCGTTTTCGAGATATAAAATATTTGAAATTTCCGAGCGTCCATATACTCTCTATATACTCTCTGCGTTAATAAACTTTCAATAACATCGCGTAGCGTAGTCGGCAACGTCTCCGCTTGGTACGCCTTGGATCGCTGGATCGAATCCCAGCGCGGATTTTTTATTTTTATTACATTATTATTATGTAATCATTTCTACGGCAACTACTATGCGATAATATTAATATTTCCGTAAAGGAATGAATAAATATTTTTTATTTTGGATCATTTTGGTGTTATAAGGAAAACGAGCAGCTTTTTTAATTTATTTATTGTTTGGTTGAAAGGAAGGGAAAGAATTGTGACAAATGGATACACGAGTTTAAAAGAATAACCAATCTTTTTATTAACTTTACATTGGTTATCGCAACTACAAGAACTAGGGTGGTACTGATCATAAAAACATGGAAAACAATAGTTATTTCGGCATTGGGCGCACGTAATAAATGCCCATCGGTAAAAATCTCGTCAATCTATTGTTCACCATTAACTGTCTTCTCCGATATTTTGCGACATGTTACGATACGCTTGGTTCGCTGCCAAATTATATGATGACAGGAGATCTTTCCTAAACGTTAACGAGGTTTGCTTCGCGATTGACGTCTTGAAAAATCCTTGCGGATGCGGAAACTCGGCATTTATTACGTGCGCCCGATGCCGAAATAATTATTGTTTTCCATGTTTTTATAATCAGTACCACCCTAGTTTTTATAATTGTGATAACCAATGAAAAGTTAATAAAAAGATTGGTTATTCTTTTAAACGCGTGTATTCATTTGTCACAATTCTTTCCCTTCCATTCAACCAAAAAATAAATAATAAAAAAAGCTGCTCGTTCTTCCTTATAACACCAAAATGATCCAAAATAAAAAATATTTATTTATTCCTTTACGGAAATATTAATATTATCGCATAGTAGTTGCCATAGAAATGATTACATAATAATAATGTAATAAAAATTAAAAATTCGCGCAGGGATTCGATCCAGCGATCCAACGCATACGAAGCGGAGACGTTGCCGACTACGCTACGCGATGTTATTGAAAGTGAATTAACGCAGAGAGTATATAGAGAGTATATGGACGCTCGGAAAATTTTTAATATTTTATATCTCGAAAACGGCTGAGAAGCGCGTCCTATTACTTGCACCTATTGAACCCCTGGGTACAACCTACCTGTAAAAACAATTTGGTCTGAATCGGTGTTCCACGTACCGGGAGGTTCCCTTGTAAGAAAGGCGGTAGCGACCAAAATTATTGAAATTTCACCGAAAAAAAAGCTCACAGTATGTTTATAACAATCTTTACTATCAGATAATGCAAAAAAATCGATTTTTTTTTTTAACACAGGAATGATCTCTTAACGTTGCCAGACCTCACGCAGCTGCCCGAATCACTTCCTCTAAGAAAGACAGTAGGGACCGAAATTATCCGAATTTCACCCCAATAACTCAAGAGCATGTTTTTAACAGTTTATACGATGGGATGATGCAAAAAAAGGATCGATGTTTAAAAAGTTTCAAACTGTGATGATGCCGTAACAATTTTCTTTACTGCCGAGCATGTTCAATAACATTGCGGCGGTAAAAAATAATTCGCTATATTCTGGCCCGCTAGTATAATTTGGTGCACAAGTAAAGTGTGGGTAAATAAAGGATGAGTTGGCCTTTTGCGCAAACCCGGCGGTGTTCATTATTACAATTTTTTTTTTTTAATCACGTCTTGTGCTCCAACTTTTGCGATTTAAAAAAAGACATCGTGCACAAATTTGATATTCTAGTGAACAATTGTCAGTAAAAAATTTGTCGTGAATACATTGAAGGGTCCAAAACTTGTGCCATATCAATATTCATGTCCTGTCGCGCTCTAACTTTTACAACTTTTCGAAGCTTCCTCTATGTGGAAGCCAAAATTGATAAACATATTTCTTCATAGATCAAGGTTTATGAATCGCAGGAAATCATGATGGAGCTATACACAAGGTCTTACTTTGCACACTTTTCAAGTAAAGTGAAACGTTCGATCGTTTTTTTTTCCTAGTGTAAAAATTTTAAACGAATAGTGACGTTTTCGATAATCCGGTAAGATCATATCGACACGCAATTTTCTGAAAGCAAGTCAATATGTCAAAAAATTGTAACTATTAAGTTAAGTTCTTATTAAATTATGTTCTACGGATTTTTCTGCCGAACGAGAGAAAATGCAATAATACAGGTCACTGAAACTCATAGTAGATATATATTCGTTCGTGAGAAATAAAAGAAAAAAAACGAACGAGAGAAAATGCAATAATACAGGTCACTGAAACTCATAGTAGATATATATTCGTTCGTAAGAAAAAAAGAAAAATAAAAACAAAGTGATAACTTGTCAATTCAAATAGGCGATCGAATGCAACGGATGGTAACTTCACGACTTACCATCAGAGTCAGCGGCGGTATATTCGTGTAGCGCGCTTATCGGAATAATCATGAACTATTCGACAGGAGAAACACGGGGAAAAAATACACATTTGCCTCACGGAAGATCTCATTGCCGAATTAATTAATTTATCGTGGAAAAACTAGTTCAATGGTGAGCTCCAATGTGT
This sequence comes from Cylloceria caligata, assembly GCA_963942595.1. NCBI lineage: Eukaryota > Metazoa > Arthropoda > Insecta > Hymenoptera > Ichneumonidae > Cylloceria > Cylloceria caligata. The sequence continues at coordinate 37,454,925 of OZ012708.1, forward strand.
TAGTTATGCCGCTCTGCTGTTCGTTTCCTGAAATAATAGTCCGATTCAAAGTGATTCACTGTTTTTGAGGACGATGCTACTTCGACCGATCCAGCTGTCAAATACACTGTTCTTCAATGTGCCGTCTGTCGACTTGCTAAATTCGCACCGAAAATTCAATGAGCAGAGAGGCGTACAATATTTCTTCCTCATTTTTTTGAGCCCCTTTATTTAATTTTACGGTAAGGCGTTTTGATATAAGATCTTCCGTAAGATTTGTCTGTATTTCACGGACTCTGACGTCACGATTCAAAATGGCTGACCGTACTACCCAGGAGCCTTAAGGGTAAAACACATGAGCTAACAGACATCCTCCGCTCGCTGCGCCTTAGCGGTAACGAGACGACGTAATTTTGCTACGCGAGGTAATCCACCCCTACTACGTTTGTTTCAGGCCTGTATATAACACCGTGATATACGAGTACACGATCGTGGTCTCAAGTACCCATACACTTAGTAAGCATAGACTGAACTCCCGCTGCGGTGCATGACCCCGTCATGTAAAGAGACGAAAGAACCTTCCTAGGTTTAAGCTTTTTCCTTGCAAAACTTGGTGATGGGGATAACGCGAAGCGAAAAGGAGTCGAGGGGAATGGTAGCGAATGGAGTGATCGCATCTGTCGGTCAATCAAATTATTGCTAAGTATAATATAAATTATAATCTTGATATCGTAATTTTATTAAACTTGTTTCTTTTGACCAGGCAATTATCGTATAATCAACGGTAGAGAATATTTATATTACCAGGTGTATGCATATGTTTTTTCCGGTTTAACTAAGAGATGGCGCCAGCGAAGAGTACGCAGCGTATTAATTTGACACATACGTCATTTTGTTCGTCTGACATTAACCTACAAACACACACAAGTTGAGTCCGCCAAAAACTAGCGTCTTTGTTTTATCGTTCAGTGATCACGTCGAGTTTTGTGCCTGAAAAAGAACATTTGCGGCACGCATTGCTTTTCTTATTTAATCAAAAGAAAAAGGCTGCTGAAAGTCAACGTTTGCTGGTAGAAACATATGGTGAACACGCTCCATCGATTAGAACATGTGAGACATGGTTTCGACAATTTAAAAGTGGTGATTTCAATGTGAAAGACAGTGAGCGCTTTGGTAGACCACAAAAATGCGAAGACGAGCAATTGCAGGAGTTATTGGATCATGACCCAACTCAAACTCAACGGCAATTAGCAGAAGCATTACATGTGTCACAAGAAACAATCAGCAGACGTTTACGAGTAATGGGGAAGATCAATAAACTCGGTAAATGGGTCCCACACGATTTGAATGAACGTCAAATAGAAAATCGCAAAATCACTTGTGAAGTGCTGCTTCAACGCCACGAAAGGAAATCATTTTTGCATCGAATTGTCACGGGTGACGAAAAATGGATTTATTTTGAAAACCCGAAGCGGAAAAAATCGTGGCTTTCACCTGGCGAAGCCGGTCCTTCAACACTAAGGCCAAATCGCTTCGGCGAGAAGACCATGCTCTGTGTCTGGTGGGACTAGAGCGATATTGTGTATTATGAACTCTTGAAGCCTGGCGAAACCGTTAATACACAACGCTATCGCCAACAAATTATTAATTTAAACCACGCATTAATCGAAAGACGACCGGAATGGGCCAGAAGACATGGCAAAGTGATTTTGTTACACGACAATGCGCCGTCTCACACAGCAAAAGCAGTGAAAGACACCTTGAAATCGCTTGAATGGGACATCCTTCCGCACCCGCCGTATTCGCCAGACCTGGCGCCATCTGACTAACACCTCTTCGCATCAATGGGGTACGCGCTCCCAGAGCAGCACTTCAGCAATTTCGAGGAAGTTGGAAAGTGGCTCGACGAATGGTTTGCCGAAAAAGACAAGCAGTTTTTCTGGCATGGTATTCATAAGTTACCTGAAAGATGGGCGAAATGTGTAGAAGCCGATGGCCAATATTTTGAATAAAACAAAAATTAATTTCCCTTGAAAATTACGTGTTTTTTTTTACCAAAAAACCGGATAAAACTTATGCATACACCTGGTATTGTCAGTATTTAAAGTGCATGAGGTTATGTAAATGAACTATGGTTGTTGCACGCTGCATTTGTGGCCAGGAGCGGTTGAAATATGATCTCACATCTTTTCACAAATCAGTATTCTGTCTTATAACTGCTGTAGATGCGAATTTATAATTCATTTAATAATTATTTAGTGAAATTATAATGTCTATGGATTTTCACATTATGACAATCTTGCTGCGTATTTGCACAGTTGGCGAACAAAATCTCTGCACGTATGAATAAATATCGCCCAAAGCCGCAGTTGCCCTCCTACATACATATTCACAACGATAAGGATTAATAATATGACTTTCATTGATAATATAAGATTAATTATTACCGATAAGTTGTTATTTGTACTACGAAGAAAAAAAAATTGGTGCAGGCAGCGATCATGCGTCGACCGGCATACTAATGGAATGCTTAACCGCTGAGCTATAACAATACTTTGGTATTATTAGCTCAATGTTTCGCAAAAGTTGTATCCCCACTTATGAATGACTTCCCCGCGGCAGCAGATAGGACGAATCCCTACTAGTACTTAGGGCAAAAACCTAATACTTATACGCTATCAGAGAAAGATGACAACTCTCATAGCACAATCTCTTTCTAAGACGACGCCAAGTCGAAAGCATTGAAAGCATACGGAACATTCAGTCTATGCTAAGCCCATGCAAGTACCCGATAACTCAAACCCATTTGTTTTAATACTATAACATAAATATATTCTAATTTCGAGAGTGTTGCAGTAAACAATTTACAAAAATTGGTGAATTATTGCACCTTCGTTGCTTTCTGTTATTGTAAAATACGCTGTAACATAAGAATTATTTATAGGTTTCAAGAAGTGTACCGTTAAGGGGGGGGGGGGTGCACGATATTTAATGTCAAATGAAATGAAACATCTGTAACAATTTTTACCTGCGTCAGCATTTTGTGAGATATTTGATGACATCAAGATATATAGCATTGAAAAGTGAAGGATACAACAGTACACATTTTTTGTATTTTAACATTATGTTTGCAATTTTTATTTTAGAGAGCCTGATTGAAACAATTTATAATGATCTATTGAAGCAAGTATGAGGAAAGTTTCTTATTACCCACCTTCAGCTATAAATAATAATCTAAGAGTTAAGCTCGCTAAACAAAGGATCAGAATAACATTTTTTCACACTCTTTATTAAAATTATTGAACCTCTTTCTGGGACACTTACAGATCTGGAGTTTTTACAATATTTGCAGAGAATAATTCTCCTTCTAATGATATCGTTATTGAACGGTACACGAGTCTTCTTATGTTATGCAAACAACATCGGCTTATTCGTCACAGTAAGAGGAATATTCGTTGAAAGTTTCTAATTGAAAGAGTTGACACATAAACTAGTCACGCGATAAATTTCCATGTGTGAATTTTATAAAAAAATGTAAACAATGTCCAGAATATGGTCGATTATACACTAGTTTATAGTTATGACAAAGAGAATAATATAAAACATAGACATGTGATAGGACTGTAAAGGATTATTTGACTATTCGCCAGTGCGTTCCAGCCGGAGACGCGCAAGCGACAACTATGGGCCTCGCGGCAATGATACAGTCCCTTACAAAACCTCGGCGGGTCATTGTCATTCAAATGCAGCATTATTAATTATTCTCCAAAATTCTCAAAATTTATCTAAATGTGTGTCTTCAACATATCGTTGTTATGATGTAATAAACGACAAGTGTTACTTACACAAGTTTTTACTATTATCTGCTAAAGAATTCATTATATCATTTGTCAGATTTTAATTAACTCGAAATCCATTAGAGCGATTCTTTTAACGTCGGCCGGTTACAAGTGAACAATAGTCCACCTAGCAGTAAAGTGGTAGGACTATACTCTATTGCTCCAAACAATAAAGCATACCTTAATCTTTGGAGTCTATTGCTAGTCCATTTTTCAAAAAAATTAAATTGACCATAATTTTCAACAAAAACTGTTTTGTTCTTACAAACAGAAAATACGCTTTTCTTCTCTCCGCGTACTATTCACGTAAACAATTTTTATTTGATTTAAAAAAGGTTCACTCTTGTCTGATTTGGTGTGGAATCGCTCTTATACTTTTTTATTATTTTGACCGATATGCCGCTCGACATTATCACGATCGAGTGTCAAGATATCATTTAATTAATTGGTATCGAGACACTACCACATCACCTGATACGATTCGTTTTCTTAACTTAGCCGCGTTTTACGCATTAAACGTGGAAGATTGTAGCTGTAGATATGCTTTGCGTGTTGTTATCAGTAGAACGTCCAATTGACATGATAACATGTATTTTGGCAAATCGAATTATACATATTTTTCTTTCAGAAGTGTGTCGCTCGATGACACTGAATATAATCAATCATAGATTATATAATATTATGTCACAAGCATATGTTATATTCTAAACTCCACGTTTAATTTTTACAATTCCGTATGAGATTGAAACACATTCTTTATGAAATTTTTAAGTAATTGTTGCAATCACATATAAAATTGTATCGTATTGCAAATATAAGTACATGAAATTTTTTTTTCTCAAAGTGTACTTTTATGTTGGTTAAAATAAAATTCTTAAAATTTTTCTAAACTCGTGCTTTGAACGAAAATGCGTAAAATAGGACTTTTTGATAATTGGGCTATTTTTGATCTTTTCCAAAACAATTTGTAAAAAATTACTCGCAAATGCGCATGATTTAAACAAAGGTAAACGTAATTTGAATTATTTTTCTTCTTTTTAGGAAAGTTAGAGTTTGTTTAATTATTCGTGTTTATTAGTTTTCTTTAAAAGTATTATTTTTCTATATCTCGTTAATAATGCATTTTAGCAGTATTCATGCGCCGAGACCTTACATGATTTTTTTTAGAAAAGCGGTTTAGAAAAATTGTCTCGATGAATTAAGTTATCTTTTCATATTTTATTAAAGTTACATTTTTTTATAAATGCCTGATCGTGCTTTAGATCGCGTGATTTTCATAAACTAATATGAACAGATGTTTCAATTCATTCAGACATTTTTTCTAAATTACTTCTTTGGACGTTTCAGACATTGTAAGTTTTTTTTATATGAAAATCTCGACTTTATGCACGAAAACAAAATTTGATAAAAATTGAAAGCTAAATTACCTAAAAAATTTAAGAAAAAAAAAAGAAGCGCGAGACCTCGGTGCGTGGATGCTGTTAAAATGCATTAATAACAAGATTCAGACAAATGTCACATCGTAAGAAAAAAAGAAATAAAAAATAAAAAACTTTAAACTTCCATAAAAAAAAAAGAAAAATCAACTAACTTTCCGCTTGTGCTTAAAATGTTCCTTTTTACGTGTGGCATTGTTGAGATTTTTTTTTTTGACAAAATTAAAATGGTTCCAATTCTCGAAATAGAAATTCTTTTTAAATATACTCACAATAATGTACACTTCATACTCGTTAAGGTATTTATTTTTGGAATACGATACATATCCTAAAATTGACAAGCATTTGAAATTGAATTATCCAACAAATTCGCGAGTCTCGTTAAGATAGGATAAAACATTTAATAAAATTGGGCATAGTCCATTCAATCGAGCGAATAAGTAAAAAAATTAACCACATCGAAGATGTTTAGAGTCGGAGGCTGTTCGAATTGGTATAGAATACCCAATACGATTGTGGCAACTATTGATATAATTGTTATTCAATCAATAACATTGCTTTCGAATCGAGTGCATAATTGTATCTTTTTTTAAATTCTGCGCTTAATACTCGGCTGTGATGAACAATAAATCTAGGATTTCGGTACATTGCACCATGGATTGAGAGTAATTAAGGCGAATATTATATTATTCGCATCCAACAAGTGATTAGGGGCCGCGATTAAAACTTTTTTCAAAATAATTTACCTTTTTCGTAACCGAACCAACGTCCAGTGTCCATTTCTTCGTTTTTACCGTCAAAGGATTTTCGAGATTTCAAATCGTTCCGCACAATACCGTCATTGTGCATTTCCCTATCAAATTGTTCATCTGTAGAATTTTAAGCAACACATTTACTTACGGTGTTTTCGTTTTATATGGTTAAATGTCGTCGGTCATTGCAACCAGAATAAAGAATTCAATTTTAAGAATCCCCGAACTATCGGGACAGAAAATTTCAGCAGCTTTCGAACATCAACTTTTATAAACGATAATAATTTAGAAAAAGTATAAGAATATGTACGAGTGATTGTTGAATTTATCGAATTAACAATACGAATAATTGAAATAGAATTATTATTAAGTTAACAAAAAGGCATTTACTTTTCAAAATATTTTCATATATTTAATAACAAGGTGTTTATTAAGAACGAAATTCCGAAGTAAATATTAATATCGATAAATATTTGATTAATTCAATAAATATTTTATGAGTTTAATATAAATTTAGACAATTCATTTGAAATGGCAGAATTATATCTCCAGAATAGAATCTTAGTACACACTGAAAGAATTTAGCGGTCACAACTGTCAGGTAAATTAACTTATTTTAAAATATGTGGTTTAGACAAAAATATATACTTCAGGGTTTAATTATAAATTGCAACGAATATTATATCATTTTGGGCACCTTATGTTCAATTCTTAAATGTTAATATGAACCGAAAAAGGTATAATGACTTGGAAAATAACTTATTGCTTTCTTCATCAAAAACGACACAAGGACAATGAAACTGAAACTAAGTTTACTTTCCCACAAACGTCACAGAAATAATATGTCGTCAATAATAATTCAATTTTATATATTTGTAAATAAATAAATCATATTTTATTGAACGAAATTTTATGGAAGTGATAAACTCGCCTTGTAGTTTCCTTGCTCGCAGGTTAATCTGCTCCTGGGTCTGAGCTGCGACGAGTCCGAAAAACAGGACGAGGACAACACTGATAAACTTGTGGGACCTCATAATGTCGAAAGCGATCACGGTGTAAGGTCGAACTGCAACGACTGAGCCGATCTTAGTTGCTTGACTCTCTCGAGTTTGCGAGAATACATGAACTTCCGACTAAATAGCCCCGAAAGCGATTGTGATATTGCCCCCACTTGCTGCGACATGATAATGGCACATGATAATAGCGTTCATAATAATCACCTCCAAGCGTATCTCCATGTTTGAATCGTTTCAATGTTAAATCGATTTCCGATGCTCGTTTTTCCTGTGAAAAATAAATAAATGTTCAACCCACAAAACAGTGTTGAATCAAACCGAAGGTCACAATATATTATTTCTCGGGATAAATCATGTACCATGCAATAAAAAAAGTGAAATTATTAAAAAATAATTAAAAATGCACCTATTTATGGAATTTCTGAGAGGTGTTCGCTTCATCGAAAAGTCGATGACTCTCTGGCAGTTGAATTATATCGCCGGTAGTCGTTTTAACATAAGAAGAATCGTGTACGTTACAATAACAATATTTTCCGGAGCAGAGATTCCTTTACATAATATAAAAATTCTAGGTGCTCATTCTGTTTAAGAAAACATTGTTGTTGAAATATGCATAAGTCTCTTTATGTTAGAAAGAAAAATAAAAATCCCTGCGGTGACTTGTGTCCAACATATGGTCAGCTATAGAGTTTTCGTTGAATCGATTGCGTTCTGGAGCACCCAGCTTTAAAAATGCTTTAAAAAATGTATATTATATAAAGAAAAGAATTTTATTGAAGAAAACATCGTTGTTGAAAAGTACACGTTTCTTTTTACATTTTTCAAAAATCCCATCGGCTCAACTGTTCGGAGATTCATCGAATTTTCAGTGAAATGAACGTGTTTCGGAGTTTCTATAAATATGGGAATTTTCCTATTAGTAAATAAGATATTGCTTTTCCGTTATGCGTACTTGTTACTTGGTACATAATTTAATTATTCTAGAAAATAATATATTCTCATCTTCGTTAGATTCAATACTGATCTGTGGGTCGAAGATTAATTTTTTTTTGGTGAAGCTACATGTATTAAAAATCGTTTCAACCTTGACACGTTTCAAAATTTATCTCTATCTTTTCTTCGAAAGTCAAGCGAATACGCTGGAAGTTGCCTCACCCGGGTACAAGTGTTTTCGTCTAAAAGTAAAGCTGCGTAGATCTACGAAGGGACGTTTACGAAAAAAGTATCAACTAGGACTGTTGCTAACTAGAATGTAGACTTTGCGATTGCTTAAAAAATCAGCATTGATCTATGTATCGCAATTATCCCATTTGTTGGACATTCCATAAATGTCCCTTCGTAGTTCAATGCATAGCTACATAGACAAGTTTTTTTCACACGGCCAGTCGATTCTGCTCGATACTTCAATAACAATCTCAATTACTGTTTTATTTCTTGTGTACGGCTTATATACTTTTCGTTACACATGAAAAAATAAAATATAATGGCAGATCTGTGGCAATATTTGTAGCGAACATTTTTTGCCTTATCTTATAACATATATCGCTGAAAAAGTTAAACATATGAGGAACAATCCGAAAAGAATGCGGGTCATCTGGGCTGGGATTCGAACCCGGGACCTTCCGATTATCGGTCGATTGCTGTGACCGCTGAGCTACGCCTGGTGCGGGATTCTATTCACGACTATCGTTAACTGACGATATCGTTAACTGTCTTTAACGACAGGTATCGCTACGAGCGATTCTGTAAGACCAAGGTAGCAACGTTTGTCGCTAGAGAGCATCGTTACTTAACGAAAAAAGTCGTTAATGTACCTGGGTCCTAGGGGTCCCCGAGGCCTAGCTGACGCTTAGCGACGCTTGATACCCCCATGTATAACGGATAAAGATTTCGAAAATTGTATAACAGATTATATTTGAACAGTATAAATATACCTAATATATCTGTAGGTAAGTACAATATTTTTGTCAATAATTCAACTTGTTATTTTGGTCGATGAATGTGTATCTGTATCTTTTAGGTTATGTACATGTTGTGTTATTTATATTAGAGTGAAAGTTTAGATTTTTATAATCTTGCACAATGCTTCAGATCTCTGTTTATTTAAAACAACCTAACCGTATATTGGACTTTTTAAAAATCTTACATTTTATTTTTGTAAGTTGGCGTCGACACGATGCCGCATCTCTTGGTTAACATTGCAATATGGTAGAGGGGTACCTTGCATGAAATTTACAAAATTTGGAGGCTCGTGTACGGAATGTCGAAAGAAAACTTGAACGGAGAGAATTGCGTAAACTTCAAGATCCATTCGAACTCCAAGATAATGCATGCGTTAAATTATACCGCCTATCCCCAGCAATTATGTCCGATTTGATAGACGCATTATACCCCAACTACAGCGCGATAGGATTACAGGATTGTCTGTGGAAAAACATGTATGCCTATTTGACAATTTTACGATCTACTTGTTAGTTTAATAAGTTTAAATGATATGCTAAGTATTTGATTGATCGACTTGGATTGGATCAACTACCAGTTGGCGAGCAATGGGGTATATCTATGAGTCAGCTGTCTTTCTCCCGCTCCATTCGAACAGTGACAAATGCGATCAATGAATTACTTTTATGACCATGGGTAAGGTTTCCAATAACACAGGCGGAAACGCAAATCGCACAACAAGAATTCGCTACTGCAAATCAGCCTTTCGAAGGTGCAATTGGCGCAATAGACTGTTCGCATATTGCCATACTTGCGCCAACAGAATATGAAGAAGGATACGTTGACCATAACGAATATCATTCGCTAAACGTACAAATGGTCAATAAACATCATGATTGCAAAAGTATTGTAATATTGTGTACAACATGTTTATATTTCTTCCAGATTTGCGATCCAAATTTGAAAATACTGAATGTGAATGCACGGTATCCTGGAGTAAGTAATGATTCGTACTGTAGCGTGTCAGCTACGCCGTAGCTAGCTCGACGTATAATTAGACAATCGAGTAACTATCCTCCGTCCTGCCGGTACCCGTGTAAACCCCGTAAGTTTACCGTACGACGTTCAAATTAAACCGATCGAATAAACTTTGGAAGTGGTTGCGTTATAAACGGACAATTGCGATATGCGCAGATGATAATTAACGTTCGCGAGTCGAGGAACTGCCTTGCCTCGCACTTTTACTGAAATTTACTTACTTGTCGTTAGATCTTTGGCGCAAAGAACATCGCTCGAGTCGTCGTTGCAACACTATCGCGAGAATCGTTGTATAGACCTAGTATCGTTAAATGTATGAAACATTGTTACATATTTCATGTGCACTGCGTATGTGAACTAATTAGTCAAATCTTTGATAATATGTTATTCGCGAGCTGGTCACCGTTAACGCTAAAATCCGTTATATGAGTGTTGAACACCGGGATTTAATTATTCAACGACAATATTCGGCTCTACTCAACCAATAATTTTTCAACGAAAATATTCGGCTTCACTCAACCAATAATTCATCAACCGAAAATCATCGTTTCCACTTAATTGTTCCAGCCTAACAAAGATAGACAGATTCTTGGAACTACGAAGTCAAATTGGACAATTATATATCCTGAATTGTGAAATAAATTGATATTGAATGCGACGCCAACATTGGAAGAAGAATCATATCTATTAATTCGTAAAATTCGGTGAGAATTTGAATATCTTGGAGGGGCACGTCAATCACCGTAACGTTGGATAGATTCGACAGATCAACCTCTAGATGTTAACCGCCAGAACATTCTTGGCCATACCAGCAGCGTTAGCGGGCAGTATAGTACAAACAATAGGGAGCCTGTTACTCTTGTCCATAATACGCTAAATTACAAGAGTTTTTTTTTTTAAATTAGCTTCAGTATCATGTACTGAATGTAAATGAACAAAATTCTTACAAATTAAGGGGGGGTGCAAGTGCCGCCACTTTGAGGAAAATCGTATCGGCCAATATCTCCGTTACTATGCACTTTAGGCCGAAAATGGTAATAATCTTTCTTGTAGATAATTGGATTTCCTATCTTTTTTTTTAAATAATTTTTTTTTGTATCACTTACCGTTTACGGCTTATACGACTGTGAAGATTTATTAATTCACTTTTTGACCTGTATCTCTCCTAATAATTGTTGAAACAATAAAATGCTAATAACTTATCTTTTGAATCCATAAATTTTCCACAACTTTTATTTAAAACTTTTTTGTCTAAAATTAATATTCTCAAAGTTATAACGCGTTCAATGTTGCGCTACTGCGTGCAAAGTTAATAAAAACGAGGTATGCATAGTACAATGATGAAAATTCAATACATATGTAAAAAAAATATTAATGATATTGACATAATTAACAATAAATAATTTGCCTTGCAAAAAACAGCGACATCCCGTTGACATTTTTTAAATATTTGTATAATATTTTTAACAATTCAATAATACATCATAACTCGAATTGCCCCACGATTATTATCAAATTATCAATTATATACTGATGGCATAATGAACAAAAGAATAGGAAAACGGGAAATTCATTTAAAAAAGTATGGAATATTTATTTTCAAAACCGTACAACAGAAAAAGAAATAAATAATCTTCTTCGACTCTCGTGCGTTTAGTGGGCGGTGAAGTTTCAACTATATCCTCCTCTTCCTCTTCGTCCCCTTTTTCGGTGGCATATAAACATTTCAAAACCTCGATTAATTTTTCGTCCCCGTGGTCAACAATATTTTCTTCTAATATAAATATATAAAATATAAAATTGTTGTGAGTGAATACATTTTCTATATATGTGATATATATACAGGGTGCGCCATCTTTTAAGTCGGTATGTAAACATTGAATAACTTTGATATTTATCAACCGATTGACTTGAGTAGACAAGCTTTTCAAACGTCAATTCAGTACAATTTTAACCATGAATAGCTTCACACCGAAACAACGCGCCGAAATAGCGACGCTGTTCATTGAAAATAGTCGTTCAGTTGTGTTAACTAAACGTGCATATTGTCGAAAATATCGTGGCCTTTCATAGATTTTTAATCGTTATTGCTTAACTTGACATTTTTACTCGATTGCCCCAACGGCTCTAAAGTTATAGGCGATTGGAGTTTCGACACCCTGCACATACACCCACACACATGCAGACATTTTTTCTAAACCCCTGCACTCCACGTTCTACACAATGTAAAGTATCCTGATATAAAAATCCCGAAAAGAAATTATTTCATTCAAATAAAGCTTCTTCCGTTCGGTAACAGAAATCACTAGTATTGCCCCTACCATGTGAGCGAAGAAGATACATTTTTATTTATCTTCTGTTACCTAATAGAGGAAGCTTTCTTTGAATAAAATTATTTCTTTTCGGGATTTAGAAAAAATGTCTGGATGTGTGTTCAGGGTGTTGAAAATCCAATCGAACAGTTCTGAACAACAGTTTAGAACAGCTCTAGCAATCAAGTTAAAGTTTCAAGTGAAGCAATAATCCCTCTTTAATTATTATGATTTTCGACAAAAATGATTTTATCACACAAAACCATGAAATTCCAGAGTAGCAATCATGAAACAATGTTTCCGGAAAATAAGCGTAAAAAATTTGAAAATCAGACACAAAACGCAAGAATTGAAATAAAGGAATACAAAACACTAAAAACAAAGAAAATTTATATGACAAACAAACAAACAAAAGCAATTTTTTTTTTAATCAATGAAAAACAAAAAAAAATGTAAAGAATTAAAAAATGTGTTATAGCAAAAAAAAATTTCTAAATGGAGTGTGAAATTCTACCGCAGCCTCTCTAGCGTGGCGCACTTGGAGCCGTGATTACCACCTTGATCAACAAGTATTAGAACTTTATTCATACAATCGAAAATACAAATTTATTCATCAAAATCGATATGGTCCCCTTCAAAGTACTCCCCATCGACTGCAACGCACTTACGCCAGCGCTTGATCCAATCCTCGAAACACCGCTGGTACTCAATTTTCGGTATGTCCATCAGAGCCGTCTTCGATTTGTTCATGACATCTCTCGGGTGCTGTAACGCGTTCCGCGAAGCGGTTTTCTAAGTCGGTTAAACAGGAAAAAGTCGCAGGGAGCGAGATCTGGTGAATTCGAAGGCTATTGGATAGTATTCGTGTTGTTTTTGGTCAAAAACTCACGGATAAGGATCGCATTGTGCGACGGTGCGTTATCGTGGTGCAAAATCCACGAGATGTTTTCCGACAAATCCGGTCTTTTTTGGCGAATTGCTTCACGCAAACATCTAATAAAGCCCAAATAATACTCTTTGCTGACTGTCTGTTTTTCTGACAAGAATTCATGATGCACAACACCGTTGTAATCCATGAAAACCGTGAGCATCGCCTTCTTTTTTGACTGAAAACGACGTGGTTTTTTCAGTCTCGGCTTATTCGGTGCACGCCATTCACTCGCTTAGTGTCTGGATTACGTATCATACTCATAAATCCACGTCTCGTCTCCAGTGATGATCCGTTTGATAAATGTTGGGTCGGATTCGGCCTTGGAAATCATGTATTTCGCAATTTCAACGCGGTCCTTTTTTTGCATGAAATTGAGGTCTGTCGGAACCAGTTTTGCAGCGACACGTCTGAAGCCCAAATCACTAATCAAAATGTCTTGAGCGGATCCATAAGCGATGTTCAAGTCCTCTGCCAGTTCTCTGATGGCCAATTTGCGGTTTTCGGCCAGCATTTCTTTGATTTGCGTTCGTACCACGAAAAACGTTTGATCTCGAAAGAGTATCGTTGCCGAAAAAATTCTTTAACATTTCCAAGGTCTGCGGACCGTTAAATCCGTTTTTCATACAAAATTTAATGCAAACTCGTTGATGCACAGTTGATGCCATTTTCAAACTTGTAAAAAATCGAAAACACGCACAAAGGTAGATGTACTCAGTACAGCGTAACTTTTACAAATGTCAAGCTATGACGCTGAATGTGGAGGGAAGTGTTAATGACATATGTGGTAACCTAACAAAAAAAAAATTCCAATCGAATGACTGACAGCGCCACATGGTGGCGGGTCCTAAAACTTTTTGCTCAAGGAGGTTACAGTAGCTATAATAGATACCGTTATTCTCTGGAGCCGCCGTTTTTAATTTCTGAATTTCGAGTTTAGGTTTGTAATCGGCCACCTCAACCCTCGTTGTCGTCAACAAAATCCATGAACGTTATTCTTTATGCAAAGTTTTAGCGCGGTATCTCAAGCGCTTCAATAATATCATATTCCTACCACGGAATTGAGTCGTATTCAATATGAAACGTCGTCGATTGTTTTGCGATTTATGGAGGCCAATTTGTCTCTGAAGCAGAATATTTTTAAATATATTTTTAATGATGCAATGTTTTGTAATAGGTAGAAGAGACGGCTATCTTCTGCCGGAACAGGACAACTTATTGATGCAGTCAACGTACAAACCGGACATACGACGTTGTACCAGCGCCGCTAATTTTACCTGGACTGCCAAGTCCATCTCGTCGAAAGGAAAATGGTGGCTTACCAGATTCTAAAGAGAAGAACCAGTCCTGCAAGGAGGCCTGCATTCTCGATTTGAGGGACTACCAGGATTAACAGGTCCAAAGGGAGAGTTTGGCTAACCAGACTCCAAGGGAAATTTGTTCTAAGCAATGATGCAAAGTGGAACCTCGCCCATTGTTTCCTCGTTATTTTTCATATTTCGCACATCTTCCTCTAAGAGGAAGCCAAAACCGATGTACATCATTCCTTTTGGAGGTGACTTTATGAAAAATGGAAAATAATGAGAAAGCAATGTGCATGGTTCTATTTTCCATCCGCTCTAATTTTTTGTCAACAAAAATTAAATATGACTTAAAAATGTAGAAACGCTATTTCTAAATACTTATCGGAATCAATTTTAATTAAATTATTTCTTCACTGTCGCACAAATTATTATTAATTTACTGCAGTAAATTAATTGTTTTATAATGGAAGCAAGATTTTTGACCGACGAACGGTGTCTGGGCTAACTAGATACATTCAGTTTTAGTGAAGGCTGCTTCGAATAAGAGTAAGCTTGTCAGTCCTAATACTTGAAGGTTCGAAATATTCTTTAGATCTACAGTGTATTAATTTTAATGATATAGTGATGATTTTCGTTTAACGAGTGGTCTCTGGCTAAGCCAGAGATAGATATAAGATATTCTCTTGCTACAACTGGCCTTGAGCAAGATTTAGCTTGTCGACGATAAGGCTTAAAGGTTTTAAAGCATTATTTAATGTGCAGTCAATTCATATTTTACAATCGATTTTTGATCGATAAATGGTTTACGTCTGAGTCAAAGATATTCTTTCATTGAAACTTGCCTCACGCAAGAAAAAGCTTGTCCCTCCAAAAAAAGTGTAGTTCAAAAACTGAGTTTTTACTACCATATAAGTTTGGTTCAAAAGTGTAGGCATTATTTTTCGATCGACGAATAATCTTTGACTAAACCACAGGTTTTCACTTGCGCAAGCTCGCTTCCCGCCAAAGGAATTTCGTCGGTCCAAACCCCCAAATTTTTCTTGGTGCATGCTCAAGACTAAATGATGCACTACACGTGATGTTATATTTTTTATCGTAAAATAACGAGCCTCAGCTTTATAAATAATTACTCTGTCTCATCTATAAATACATACATCTCATAATTAACCGTTTGCTAATGGACTGTTCGATATCGTCTCCTTGCATATCGTTGATTTCTAAAATCTGTGTAGTACCATATATTGGCAGTGTAATGGAGGATACAATCAGACTTCAGTCATCATAAACCAAGTGTGAAATAGACTTCGGAGACCCTTACCGGTATTACTGTGAAAGAGTTTTGAAAGGCCGATGCAAGTGTGTTCTTAGTGTACAAACTGCGAAAGAGTTTTCCAAGGTTGCTTCAATTTGTTGTTACAATGTCGTAAGCTGTAAAAGTCTTGGAAGGTCGCTCCAAGTGTCGTCGCAGTGTGCAAACTATGAACGAGTATTTCGAAGGTCTTTGGTTGAGGTTAGCCGGTTCTTTACACTGCACCACGTGCAAGGTGGATACGTCGAGTTGACCGTAGTAGATATGCAAGGCCGGTTCTGGACCAACTGGTGTTAATGCACAGATACACGCATAAATAGGGTGGCAATCCGCGTCACTCGTCGAATATTGTAGGTTTTCGACGATATTGTAGAATATGATGTCGAAGGTCAGCGGATTAAGAACGCAAAGGGATAATTCCAAGCATTTCTCGGAATAAATCATTCTTAGAAATTTGGGGGATATATATGCATTAGAAAGAGTTGAACATATGTGATAGATTCTTTCGTGATGTGTTTTTCGAATCTCGAAATAGCCATAAGACTTCGAGGCCGAGGAATCGGGAAAAAACAATTCCGAGAAAATTTTATATAGATACAGCGTCTATGTACGGTCGGTAAGATGGATATTTTTTTGCGAAAAATCACTTAGGGTGCGAGATACGTGATCGCGATTCTTAGCGCGGGAATGAGAGACCTAATTCAAAATCCGTATTTGCGAATCACTATAAATATCGAATCTAATTGATTAAACCAATTAAATAAAAATTGAATTAGCAACCACATTCGACAATTCTTTAACAAAGGAACTATGAGATTGATCCGACCCGGATTTGAAGAGGTAACACCCAGAATTCCAGTCTGGTACGTTACCAATGACGTCACGGTGGCCCTGGCAGAATTAATCTCACAGCTTTCTATTATTTTATAGACAAGTTTCATTAACCATAGTAATTCTAGTTAATAAAAATTGTTTATAAAATAATAGAGAGGTGTGAGAATGGTTATTAAACTATATGGTTGCCATGCCTATGATTATTAAACCATATGGTTGGCTTGTCTATGGTTATTAAACCATATGGTTATCATATCTAAGGTTATTAAACCATATGCCACTATTCAAGGACGCGTGGAAACTTCTGGCGATAAACAATTTTTGTAACTGCATGTCTGTCAGAAAATGCACGAAAGCATCTTTCGCGCATTTTAATTCTCGACGCAGCCGCGAAGCCTCAAGGCAAATATATTGTACGTCATAATATTAATCTCTTGGAGTTGCAAGATAAAGTTGATTTTAGAGATATGTATGATCATCTAAATACCAACATGACATATGCGATGCTCAGAAAGTGATAAGTATGTATTTCTTGTTATCGACAAAGACAGTGAGCTTAATAATGGTAGATATAGGAAATGATTTGAATGTTTTATAACTGTTAGCAAGTAATATATATAAAAAATCATTGAGGGAGAGACAGTAACATAACCAAATCCACATCGTCAACAAGCTGAAAGAAGCAGAGTGAATATGTAAGAAGAGAGGAGGGGTTTTCCGTCGAATCATTAAAGCTACATAGACTGGCGTGATGGTACAGTGGAGTGAATGTACATCGGCACATGACTGCTCCCACGCTGTTACGACATTCTGACAGTATGGCATGCCAACACTGTGTCCGCACGGTTGCAGCGCGCTGCAGGGGCTCACGACGTGCTGGAACCGTATTGGCACGCTGTGCCGTCGAATGTCGTGCCGTCACTATGTCGTTCAGGTGAGGATGTACATGGCGGCATTCTGCCAGTATGGCGTGCGACTGTCATGGCACGCTTTTCTTATTGGGTATAACCCAAGGTATATTATTGGGTATAACTCCACCATTTTGTCCGGCAATTCTGACTTCAGCCAATTCTTCTAGACGCAGATTGCGTGATTACACTTAAGCGTATGTAGTCAAGTTCCAAATGTATCTCAAAATCACTAATCAACAACTTATCATTTTTGAAATTTCGTACTCACGATGAAACGCTCAGACCTACTTTTCTATTCATCGTTAGCAATGTCCGATATTCATTCAACAATTTGTCTGGCTTCACCGATACTGCATTAATATCATGCTTACTATTATCATCATAAATCATCGGGAAATAAACTTCAGCATTCAGCAAGCTCCGATTGATTGTTCACAATTTCTTCTTCTCATTATGATGCGTATTTGCCATAAGGTATTATCATCCTTTTTCATTACGTTCTTAATCGGTATTTCCTGCTTATCGATACGATAGAAGACAGGGGGCCGACGAACTTTCATCTTATTTGAGGAGGGTTTATTTCTATTCGTCATAATATCAACGGATTCATTCAGAATTTACGCGTCTCGCTCGGTGAACTCAAAACTCGAGTTCCTAAACTCTGTGCTGAATAAAGCGCCAGACGTGCATGCTTCGCTTCGGCCGTTTTTCCTGGAGCGCGATTGCAACCCTTGGCTGACGGAGGGCATAAAGTTACAAATGCAGGAGCGCGATACAGTAATAAAACTGTATAATCACAATAAGTCCCCGAAGTTCTAGCCAAATGTAAAGTCTTGCGCAATGAAGTCAATGGACTAGTTAGAAATGCAAAGAAGAAATTTGATGGTGACGCGTTCAAGGAAGTCTGAACTCTGACTCCGTGTTGAACAGGTCACGGCAGCAACAACGACAATATACCGCATCTTGTCGTCGTCACGTGCGGATCATCCGCTCTCGATTTTGATCGCGGAGGTCGGCGATTATTTTTCATCGGTTTACTTGAATCCGCGTAGCATTGATAATGTTTTGTTGCTGCATGTGATGAAGAAGAAGAACAACAAGCAGTTAATTATTTTGAATATACAAAGCATGCCAAGGCCCACGCTGAATTCAGAAAAAAATTCCTTGATAACAACTTTGGTGCAATATGCAGCGTATGCGATCGGTTATGGACTGAAGTGGACCTAAGAGCGCCGCCACTGTGTTCAAAGGATATTTTTGCAGTTGATTTTCCTGACATGAATTTCGAAACTGCGCTCGTCTGTGGTACTTGTTACGTCTGACTACATAAGAAGAAAACACCAACGTTATCGAAATCGAACGGTTTTACTTATCCACCAAAGCCGGCTCACTTACCAGAGCTTGATATAATCACGGAGCGCTTGATCTCACCAAACTACCCTTCATGACGATCAGAAGGCTTCGACATAGCAATGGTCAGTACGGAATCCTTGGACAAGTTATAAACGTACCAGTATCAGTAGATAATATGGCTCAATTGCTTCCACGAGAACTTGATGATGATTATGCTATTAATGTCCATATAGCACGAAAGAAAATTCACAAAACCAATTATCTTATCGGATACGTAAAGAAGCGTGTCGTCAAAATTTGGCTTGAGTATTTAATACAACAAGAACTGTACAAATTTTATAATATCACAGTTAATAACGCGTTCTTTTCAACTGACGAACAGCAAACAGCAGCCGCAGACCAACCGAGTCATGATGAGGTGAGCGAAGAGATCCGCATCGAAGAAAGTTTAACAGCTCAACAGCAGTCCTTGCTTTGGAATGAAGAAAAGTATCTTCGTATTGCTCCCGAAGAAAACACCATACCAGAATGCATTCTCTTTGATGAACATTGTGAAGAATTATCGTTTCCGTCCATCTATCTCGGCCAATTCAGAACTTTCAAAGAACTTCGAGTGACTCCATTCATGATGGCAACAAGCGAGTTACGCAGGGCTGATCGTCGAGGCGTATATCCTACTCCTATGCTATATATGGCCATGAAAATGATGCGAATCCGCACTCGTGATTCACTTCAAATGTTTTTTAAGTTTATTGGTAAAAATAATACTGTGACAAGAGCACAGATAGAATCAGAAGAATACGTATACGGATGTATTGAAGAGAATCTCGCATTTTTACGCCATATCCCCAACTCAGCGTATTACTGGGCTTCACATAAGAAAGAGCTGTTCGCGATGATTCGACAATTTGGTAAGCCAACATTCTTTCTTATAATGAGTGCTAATGAAATTGGATGGCCAAAACTACTCAAATTGCTGTATAAAATTCGAAATAATGGTGCTGAAATTGATGATGAGGCAATTCGAAGACTTCATTATAATGTTAAAGCTACATTAATCAACGAAGACCCCGTGATCTGTGCCATCCATTTTAACAAACTCGTCGATACTATAATGGGATTTGTTCAATCGAAACGATATAGTCCATTCGGTGACAATTATGTCGTTCATTACTTCAAGCGTATCGAGTTTCAACATCGTGGCAGCCCTCATGCTCATCTACCGATATGGTTAAATAATGCACCTGTAAATGCGGTTGGTTCAGATATGTCAGCAGCTGTAAATTTAATAGATCGGTTAATATCCGTCTCACCAGAAAACACTTCCGGACACACGAAACTTCAAACCCACAAACATACGTTTACTTGTTACAAAAAAATACGTAGCGCTCGAGCACAACAATGTTGTTTCAAAGCATCATTCATGCCTAGCCGAACAACTGTAATTCTTATCCCAATGAGTGCCGATGATTCTCGAAGAAATGCGCTTGCAAAATTATACAAACGGATGTGGAAGTCCCTTGAAGAGAACGACTATAGAGATATTGAACATTTCTTCGAAGAGCACAATATTACGTCGGATGATTTTTACTTGGATGTATTGCGAGCGGGAATTGACAGACCTAAGGTTTTTATCAAACGGCAAACCACAGAGAAATGGATCAATCCGTTTAATCCATTCATTTTAAACGTCCTTGGGTCGAACACAGATTTTCAATATATAACTGAGGAATACTCGTGTGCCGCATACGTTGTTGAGTACGTAAATAAGACTAATCGTGGTATAAGTAATCTTCAACGTGAGATTATCAAAACGATGGATGAACATCCAGAGTTTGATTTCATGGAGATCACACGAAAGCTCAGTATTGACATACTTAACGCTGTTGAAATGACGAGTCAAGAAGCCGCTTGGTATTTGTTACGACTGCCAATGTCATACAGTTCGACCATAGTCCTTTATCTACCAACAGTTTGGTCAATCTAACGACAACGGGTAAGGAAAACAACGGAACAATTGGATAATGAAGAGATTGACAGTAATTCAACCGATGTCTGGAAGACAAATTGGTTTGAAAGATACGAAAAGCGGCTACCCGATCTTGAACAACTTACTTTGGCACAGGCTGCCGCATATTACACGATTAGTGATAATAACCAATAGAAACGACGCAAAACAGGTCCCCGAATACTTCGCTATCGTAATTACGATATGGTCGCTGAGGCTGACGAGTACAAGCGCGAAATGGTAACTCTGCATTTGCCTTTCCGTCATGAAGAAACGGAGATTCTAGCGGAGAGAAAATTTGTGCAGCTATATGATGAAATGGAGGTGATCATTTTACAACGGAAGAAAGAGTTCGAGTCAGAATTAGATATAGCCAAGACGATTGAAATTTGTAAACAAATGTGTATTGCTCTCGAAGAACCTGATATCGACAATGCTATGGCTGATTTGCTTGCCACACGCGTTGCGGAAGCTGATCCATTTACTGAATTCTATGCTTATGCAAATGCCGAAATGAATGAAGATATGAGGTTAGCTTTACTCAGTCGTCTTGGTCCTATTGTTAAGAAAGGAGAGAACCTCATGCCAAAGGCAGAATTTAATAATCTTATGCGCATGGCTAACAGTCGACAAAAAAGCCTTATGATGCATGTCATCAGTACCCTTCTCGATCGAGATAGTGGTGAGCCACTTCAGATATTCCTTACGGGACCTGCAAGTTGTGGGAAAACGTTTGTAATTAAATTACTAATGGAAATTTACAATCGCTTCTCGGACACGGATGGCTACACCAACGCATATCTCACATGTGCATCGACCGGCAAAGCCGCAGTAGCCATTGACGGCTTGACTATTCACACTGCTCTGAAAATTTCTATTGGAAAAAATTTGCTTCTTTCAAATGAAGTTGTTCAACAGTTTCGAACACTCTTCAAGTATGTTCGCTGCATTACTATCGACGAAATAAGCATGATATCAGCAAAACTATTACAACAAGTCGATGCTCGCTTAAAGCAAATAACAGGAGAGTTCGAGAAAAACTTTGGTGGAATAGACGTATTTTTGATAGGAGACTTAAGACAGCTGCCGCCTGTTCGTGCAACGCCTATTTTTCAACAGATCAAAGCAAGTATTGCGGGCCCGACACTCTGGCGAGGGTTGAAATTTTACCAACTTAATCAAGTTATGCGTCAATCAAATGAGGAATTCTCGAGCGTACTTACGAAAATCGGCAACGGAGAAAAATTACAGGAGAACGAACAGAGACTAATCGAGTCTCGATTTTTCCGCAGAGCAAAAGCAAACGAGCGATGCCCTGATGGAGTTAGACTGTTTTTAAGAAATCGAGACGTCGATGAATATAATAATACTGTACTTGGTTTGGCGCCGGAAAAAATCGTTTCCATTTCTCATGACGTTTTTTCTGGAGGTCATGATGCTGAACAACTTGCATTTGTACGACAAAAGTTGCATAAAATGTCGCTGATTGATACAGGAGGCTTGCCCTATGAACTCACACTTGTCGTCGGCCAGCCGTATTTAATCACGACTAATATCAACGTAGCAGACGGATTGTTAAATGGGACATATGGAACCTTAGCATTTGTTGAGCGAATCAAAAATCCAAACTGAAGACGAAATATTTAAAGAAGGAGATGTAAAAAGACTCTGGATGAAATTTGCGGGTAATCCAAGGATAGGACAAAAGGCTAGACAAATCGCAGCAAAATACATGCAAGATAAGAACATACCCGCAAGACTTGTACCAATTGCTCGACGAACTTCAACAATTTACCTGAACAATAACAAAACTATCACTGCAAAACGGAATCATTTTCATCTCACCCCTGCCTGTGCCATGACACTTCATAAATCGCAGGGTGGCACATTTGATAAAATTGTATATTCGTACGAGAAAGGGCCAATCACTTGTATACGTAGCCTTATCACGAGTCACCTGTGTAGAAGGATTGTTCATAGTGTCACCGACTAATGATCCGGTATTCTATCATGGAGTTCGAGATGCCAATTCAGCGGTTACTCTACGAATAAAATTTGAGCGCCTCAATTTAAATCCATTACGTACGGGTCAAGAAATAATAGTGAATTTCATCAAAGATAAAATATCATTCTTCAATTTCAATTGCCAGAGTTTACGAGCACATTCTAACGATCTTCATGAAGAAGTACCTCAAAACTGCACTGTGCTCATGCTCTCTGAAACGTGGCTTGGCGAAGAAGAAGACGTTGACATTCCAAACTTTGACTGCTGCGTTAAATTTAAACGACAGGAGAGACGTTCCGCTGGGGTAGCGATTTATAAAAACCAGAACAGTTCGCACGTTGTCACACTAAACATGGACATTAACTATCGCCAAATAACAGGAATAGGAGTAGCAGTACGAGATACTGGCGATATTTGTGCAGCTGAATTCCGTCTCACAAGTGGACAAATGATTCTTTCAGTCGTTGTCTACATCTCACCAAATCAATCAGTTCAGAGTATAATTGACTTTATTCATTTTGTATGTACTACTGCCGTTCAGTGTGGGTGGTGCAGCACTTTTGAACAAGGACTATTACCTAATGCCCATGATTCTGAGTGGTGATTTTAATGTTAATTTTAATACTCCGGAAGCCGACCCTTTGATAACGTTTTTAAAAGATACGTTTCAGCTAGAGTTAAATAGTTATAGAAACGTAGCTACAACACAATCTGGAACTGTAATTGATGCCGTTTTTCAAAGATTTCTCGATTCTTTAGAATCGAGTGTATATGTATCGTATTTTAGTTATCATAAGCCGATCGTCTCAAGTACAGCGGTTTTAAATGAATAAAAAATTTGCAAACGCTTTAAAATTAAATTCAATTGGAATTATTTTTTTTAATAAAATCCGCCTTGTGTACAAATCCTCAACACACTTTCGTTCCGCAATTTTCTCGCCACAAGATGTTTACACATCAATATCTCGAGTACTAGTAGACTCGCTCATTTTTTCTTTAGTAAACAGCCAGAGTTTCGCTTATCGGACTCTGAGATCTGGTGGGCTACAATCTCAGCTGTCAAGATGCTTGCTGGCTGTGCTGGCGTATTAGATTTATGTTTATGCGTTGAACTTCATTGAGGTACCCGCCGTCTATAACGGACTTGCAACTATTACATATTACACGTCGATTAAAATCCTTGAAATTTGGTAACCAGTACATTGAGCTCCCTTTAGGAGTAAACTAGGAAAGTTGCTACGGTGGCTCATTCCCGGTTGAATATTCTTTAGAAATTACGAAGAATTTTTTTTTCGCCACAAACACTGGTGAAGCTTGTCATGTCCCTTGTATTTATAGTCATAGACCGCTGTGTGGTACCAAATATTATTTCCGATGTGGACGAGAAGGTGATGCAGGTTGCGTTTAACTCTTACATGCGATTACCATAATCTTCGACATACCGCGCATGTAACACATCACTCTGTGCATTGATATGTTAGGCTGGTTGAATGTTCGATTTAGAAGAAAGTATTGTATGCTGCATTTATTGCAAAAGATTCTCAACACGTCTCGACGAACTGATCGGACTCAGTCTGTACTACGTGACGAGAAGAAAGTTCTCTCGTCTCGTGGCTGGCTGAAGATTCGAATAAAACCACAAATTCTTCGAACAATATCACAAAAAATATTAGTAAATGTGGCTCTCGGCACCTTCTAGGGATGATGCAAAATGTGCCAGTCCACCCATCGATTATTTGCGTTGCTCGTTGATTAAGAAAGGTACGCCAAGGTCCTTTCCTCCTTCCTTCATTGTATACGATAATTACAGACGAGACAGAGCTTCGAAAAATACCATTAATGTTAATGCGACTATCTCGCGTCTATCCAACAAGTAACGATAGAGTCGCGGCGCTTAACGGACTGTCTAAAAATCCAGGAAGAATGAGCTTTTTCTCGCTAACTAGATGGCAGGTAGATGACATGCAGATAGCCCTTACCACGCATGTCGCTACGCTAGCTGACTTGTCGCTTTTCGCGTTTTCACTTACTCGCACGTCTGGTAATTACAATGCTCTGCCTAAGACTGACGGAGCTCGCGTGGCTGTCGGAGTCCTAGATGATGAAGCATTATCTCCTGCGATCCACGAGCACTTTTCTTTTCTGACGGTCTCTGCCTGGGCGCCTGCGAAGTGCGGGAAAAGGAAATGCTCCGTTTGACGATTCCAGGCAGAAAAAATAGTCCAAGCTAGAGTCTGGACAATTCAGGAGAGCGTTCACCCCGGACTTTATCCTAGACTTCTGTGAATACGTTGAGATAGTGGTGCGGAGATTATCGTTTTTGTCTTACTGCTCTCTCACTATCCATTATTGTTAAAATAAAAATCTACTTTAACTTAGATTAAGATAAATCTGTATTTGTCCGATCCAGTCGACTGTTTGTCTCTGCAGTTTTCCTAATTTTTGGCCTCTAAGGGTCCCGAGGTCTTGTCCCGGCTTGCTGGCTGCACACCTAAAGGGTTAAACCATTTGCGAGTTTCAAACGTTGAAATTTTATAATACTTGCGTGCACGCGCACGTATGCTAGTGTCTGGACATTGTGTCTAAATATTAGTTCTGGACAAATTAGAACTTAAGTTTTATGGAATGAAAATCGCGAAAATAATATCTTGCACCGCATTGCGTGTGGACGCAATATTTAATAATTCTCACGAGTCTGCACCCCTTGGATGCGAAGCAGATATATAAAATAGACGAATGATCGCATGACACGTTACAAAAATATAATTTCTTACGAATATAAATCTTTTTATTTACTCGGACGTACACTTTACATTAAAAAACAAGGAAAATTGGCTACTGCTTTGGACTATAAAGTTCCTATAGGTATACATTCGTGTTGTTTCAGTATTGTGTAAAAAAACTGAGAGGAAGAAAGAGAGGGAGAGAGAGAGAGAGAGAGAGAGAGAGAGAGAGAGAGAGAGAGAGAGAGAGAGAGAGAGAGAGAGAGAGAGAGAGAGAGAAAGAGCTATATAGAATCGGATAGATTACAGTAGCCTTCGACTATTTACAGCTTTGCTAATAAATCTTTATATAAAGGAAACACAGGTATGGCGCATCAACGAGCATTCATCGATAACCAAAAGTAAGAAATTACACAAATACAGTGTAGATGAGGTATCGAAAGATTATTTGAGAAAAAAATGGTGTGAGAGGACATCATGATAATTATAAAAAAGAGAGAACGTAATCGGCATTGCGTCGTTCGAGTCTTGCATCATAGTGCGTGAATATATACATTTGTTTGGATCTAAATTACTAATAATAAGTATCTAGTTTTACGAACTACATATGTTGCGTCGATGCGTCTGTTTATCATTTTTCTTATCTTTTGTTGGTTTTTTTGTTGTTTTTTTTTCAATCTCTTTTTTTTAAAGTACATTTAGCATTCGGAGACGCGGGTCTTCAGTCTAACGAAGATCCTTAACGCGTCGATCAATTCTGTTACACTGGGATGTAGATGCTATGCCGCGAGCCTGCTCATCGGCCGAAATACTGCACGGTGCTCTGAAACATCGAGTTAAGGCGAGGTGAAACATATATATGCGCGAGAGAAATATAAATAATGGTGCTCGCGGCAAAGTGAGAGAAAAACACCAAAAATATGTTTCACATCGTTTCATAAGGTACCATACAACGGTTTAAAATATCATTTCGGCGGTGAACACGTGTAATTAATTATGTTTGTTATAAAAACATTTACAATAATTATTCTATCTGATTCGACACGCGAGCCATTCGATGTATTCTGTGCGTTATTATTATTTTCCATATCTAAAGTACTTGGAAAGTACGAGAGATACGTAAGTCATTTACGCGCCGGACAGACGTACATCGGAGAACGCGTTCGTTTCTTCAAGGCAAAAAGTATATAGATGTGTATAGAAAAGTTATGGAAAAGTAATAGATATATATGGATAAAAAAGTCATCTATTGCACGGTTCCACTTTTGTTTTGATTAATATTAATGCCAAAAATTGCAATAGTTCGATAGCAATAGTAAAAATAAGTTCTACTCGGAGAGTTCACTCACCGTTAATGCATATAGACACGAAACGATGACTAGTAAATTCTTGTGGTAGCAACTCCGTCGTATTCGGCGGTGCTTCCGGATGATTGTTTAACAGATAATTATAAAATTGTAGCTCTTCAGGATTCCGTGAGGGAATTCGTTGGTGTGTCGGTGTTGAGCGAATTTTTTTTTCGATTTTTTTTTTCTCGTTTTGCATATGTACAAAGTGTGTTGTGGCAATGCACGTTCGCCACGGCACTTCGAGTATTTGGTAGACTCTGGGACAACGACGTTGTGAGTGACGGTGACGGTGATGATGACGATGATGATGGCGTTGACGGTGAATTTAGTGGAAAGGCGCACATGAGAGCTACGAAGAACGCGAGCCCATTAGAGAACACGTCGTCGAAAATTTGTAGGGCTCGTCGCTGAGTCCCAAACGGTACGACATCGGGTTGATCTTCGCCAGTGTGGCAGCTGTATACCCAGCCGCTGACACTCGTGGACGTAAGCCACGAAGGACTCGCAATAGCAATTCTCCGTTGGACACTCGCCCATGTCCTGCAGACAGGATTTGTAGTACATCGTAGGATTCACTTTCTTGTGACAAGGCTCGAAGACCGTTGACCTCAGACGATTGCATAGTCTAAACAAAAAAAAAATTATTTTATATTAAAACTCTTGAAATCACCTAGAAGAATACTTTAAAAACAATTAACAATTTTTTTTTTAAACTATGAACAATAGTTTTGTTTAACGGGCACATTATGTTAACAATGTTGTGAGTTTAAAACTCAAAAATATGTTTCGTATTAGTTACATCTTTTGATTATCCTTGAGTTATTTATTGCGAGTCGTTGAATCGAATTATAAATTAGGAAATTTCGGAAGTTCACACGTCGAAGCTAAATTTATAAATTGAGCGTATAAGTTAAAAAAGTTGTTTTCGGCTTTTTGTGCATTTTTATTCAATTTTTGTCCAATTATTACAAGGTGTAAAAACAATATTTCTAAAAAGCACCCTAAAATCTCATTGTGTAACTAACGTGACAAATTCGTTTAGATCAGCCTTAGAATCCTTAGGATAAAAATTCAATGGTTAATCAAATTTGAACGGCTCTGTCAAATTTTATTAAATCTTATACCAAATATCCCTGAATGTTTATTACGAAATTGTCTAAAGTTTTAGATTGTTACGCGAAACGTTATAAAAGTAGTTACGGTAAGCATGCAAAATACGCAATCTTGTAAGGTTCGATCCCCTCTATCAATTTAGACGAAAATCAATACTCAACCCCGTTGAATATTATGTCGTTTTCGGTTCGCCACATCAGCTTATACTCGGTACAGCTGAAGGTTTTCGGATTCATCCGAGCGCTCGTGCGAAACGTCAATTTTTTTTACGTTTGAAAATGACTGGAAGTATCTAGAGTTGATTGGAAATAATCGGTGTAGGGTGCAGCGTGGTATAGCGAACGGAAAACGACATAAGCTTATTTGTGTAGAAAAGTTCAGTTGAACTGCTAGAAATTTGCGATTGTTAGATAAAATCTGAGTGTTTGCGCCGGATTTTCGTTAAAATTAGTACCAAACGTCATTGGCCATTGTTCGGTTTTATTGAAAATCTATTTATCCAGGTAGATAATAATTTGAGGCCGTCAGAACGTTTACATAATATATTTTTCATAACACATCACAAAAATCCCAAGTCATGCACAAAATTCGAAAAAAATCATATCGAACAAAGGGGCCCTTGGGTTTTACTTGTCGTTTTTGGGATACAACTATCGGCATTTTTCAAATTGAAGTACAAGGTACGCACATGAACACCATCTTTTTTATAAAAACAAACCTTTCTCTATGAGGAAGTAATCGAATACGATTATTCTATAAAATTCATAAAATAACAAGAATTGCGTCGTTTTGACGTGTCCAGTTTTTTTACCCTTTTTATTAACCGTGGGGTCGATGCTAAGGAATGCAGGAAGAGACCAAGTTGGTTTATCCAACAATAATTGTCCAATAAAAAAATGTTGGTTGAACGAATGAAAAAGTTGTTTGGTTCAACAAATGAGTGAGTTCACCCACCTAT
Source organism: Cylloceria caligata (assembly GCA_963942595.1). Taxonomy (NCBI): domain Eukaryota; kingdom Metazoa; phylum Arthropoda; class Insecta; order Hymenoptera; family Ichneumonidae; genus Cylloceria; species Cylloceria caligata. The sequence continues at coordinate 37,484,033 of OZ012708.1, forward strand.
TATTAGTTTTCTGACACCCGAGTTAGTACTGCCCGTTCATTATTTTTTCTCATGTAGAACCGTGGTAATGAGATGCATTTAGAAATTCTATAACAAGACGGATTTTTAAGATCTTGATCGTTAAAATAAATAAAAACATATTTTAATTACCATATTTAAGTCCCATATTTTAGTAGCAATATAATAAATCATGTGTACCTATTATGTAAGCATAGCCTAATGGTAATAAACTTTCTCACGAGTAATTAAACGAGTAATAACTGAATAGTGATTTTTCGTACGCTTGAATTATATGAGCTGGTTGTATAAATCATTAAGAAATGTGTACAAAGAGTCGCGTCCAGTAATGTTACGTAATCGCGTTAAGCATTAGTGCGACAAACAACTGACAACAGGATACAGCATATTATGGTCTGTTATTGCGAGATCGTGGCCAAATATGTATTTTTTTTTGCTACATTCAGAAAATTTCTATACACACAATTTTTTGATTTTGTAACTTCCGTCTTGGAGTTTCGTTAAAAATAGAAAATAATGAAGAAGCAATGTGCAAGATTCTACTTTGCATTATTGTTTCATTCGACAAAGAAAACAGCGTCATTTTGTTGTCGAGGACCAGTTTTCTCGACTATAATGCTGACGCTCGTAACTCGAACGATGTAAGACCTTTCAATGTGACCGAATTGTCTAATTTTGCGAGGAAAGAGTATCCCAGTGTTTATATATCGATAACATCGCTAGCCTAATTAATTAAGACTAGTGACAATATTGAAATGATACACGGATGACGCTATGAGTGATCAAAACAATCATATAATCATAAAATCAGTTGATTGATTAATATTGATAAAATACGATAAATACTCAGGGAAAAAAGCAGAGTTTTACCTGTGATCCTTTTTTTTCGTGCGTTTGTCGCGGTCGACGCTAACACCGGTGCGCGCCCGGGTGCACATTTTCTTGGAACCGACGGCCCACGATTGACCGAATGGATAAGGATCCTGAAGCAGTCGTCCACGCCTCGACGTGAAATCGTCCTTAGGCAGAGAATTGAAATTTCCGCAGAGACCGCTCAGTCGACCGCGGTACGAGGTAGGAGCTGAAACCTCAATAAAGCTAATGCCGTCCCACAGAATTTTGATGCCGATCTGGGTGCTCACGAGGATGCTATCCGATGTCCTATTGATGTCCAATCTATTCGGCACGCGATACGGTATGTCCACCTTTATTCCGTTCACTTTTACCCTCATTTTCTGGCCAAGATTGACTTTCAGATCACCAACCTGACATTCGAGTGGACACAAGAAGAATGATTACCGCGCCGGAGGATATAAACTATCGAAAAATTAACAAATCGTATTGAATAGCAATCAAACCTTCAGGGCAATTGTTTTCGTCCATGCCGAGGATTTCGTTGATCTGGCGTCATTGGTTACTCTTATGCTGAATGTGTGACCGATGCAATCGCTCACCAGTTGGTATTTGCATGCTCCCTTAAAGCTGAAAAACTTTCCGTCGAAAGTTCTATAGTGCGGATCACCGAAAACTGTGCAAACTCCATCGCCTGAGAAATTAGATTATTTAAAACATTGATATTAATATTCAGATAATCTGATTTGAGATCTATATAAATCAAATGTACAAATATAAAACAAATATGTAGATAACAATTTGGTAATGATTTTTCTGTTGTAGTCATTCATTATCCCGCTACTCAAATGGACGCGTGGTATAGCTCCAACATTAAGTTGCCTCGATAAAAAACAACGCTACGACGATGTATTATATTCTGAAAATAATCTCTAACAAATTATAAATCTCCCTCGTGAAACCTCAACGCTTTTTATCATCCTTTATGCCAGAGAGAGTTGTTACATAGCGAAATTATAATATGGCTCGATAATTACAAGCAAAAGAAGGACTATCGCGTCAGTGATAGTTGAAGGGATAATGATGTATCGATAATTGTCTTACAATCAAGAAACGTGGTAGAATCTTGCGAAAATAATATTTACACGAATCTGACTTTTTTTCTTCACGCATCGTTCAGCACACTGTCACAGTTTTTCATGAGAAATGTATAAAATATCAAGAGAAGTATTACTTACTTTCGACACAGCGTGGACAGCACTGACCCTCCGGATGTTCGAGTCTCGAATTTGGCGGACAGGGTATATTTAGAGGTGGACACATGGGCATGGCGCATCGCACCTTGCCCTGCGAGCAAGCGCATGCCTTGCAGGGATCAAGCTTCCAAGATTCGCCATTCTGCCTAGGAGAAATTAGAACGTTTAAACCCGAAAAGTGGCGTAGATGCCTTAAGGCAAAGCCCTCACACTCGGTTACACTACAGTCGAGCATTGTCATTCCACAGAAAAATAGCACAAATACTCGCCCCGTAAGTACGTCCTCCATAGGTACAAGATGCTCGTATCTCCTCAACGAGAGGGCATTGTGGACAGCAACGACCGGGCGGTGTTTTCTGGTGTTCGCTAGTGCATTCCAGCACCGGACATGTTTCCTTGATGCACGAGATTGCTGAATTAGTGCAACTGCAACGTGTGCACCCGTCTACGTAGAATTGGGTTCCCGAATTGTAGACTCCACTGCCAAGCATGCAAGCACCCTTTGGCGGTGACATAAATCGTCCGGTACCTTCATCAATCCAAACACGTAAATATAATGATAAGAAAAACTGTGATGGAAGGAGCAAAGAAAGAGGCGAACCCGGTTTATTGGGATTTCATTTAGGGAAGATATATTGGTCGGTGAATGGAAGCACACTACTAGTAGTACAGTGTATACACCTTTGCAATGCGGACAGCATTCGCCAGGCTCGTGAACGATTCTCGAAAACGGGCAATGAAGAACCGGACAAGCCTGCTTGGTACATGTGAGTCTTCCGAGGTTGCATCTACAAGTAACACAGGGATCCTCGGTAGTCGTGACCGTTCTCTCCGCCGTAACTTTCTGCCCGTTGACGTAGCATCCGGCGCATATTGGACAGCACTGTCCAGGCGCTGCGGGAATCGGATTCGAGCACGGTGTGTAACAGCGTAGCTTCGACTCGGTTATTACGCCGGCTTTGCAGGTGTGAATTCTGCAGGGATCATTGGCCTCGGTCCACTCGGTACCGGACGCATGGTGCACACCGTTCCTCACGCATCCTACGTCAAACGTGAAAAAAATTCCATCGATATTATTCGTCACGCTGGAATGAGTCGTTGCATCTTATATATAGGACGATCGATTTGCGAGAACTCAAAGTTTTACTGTCTCGGGTCTTCACGGTCCCGGGTTTTCTTTCAAACGAGTAAACTACATGTAAACGTGTCCTCTAACAGGAGCACCGATCATCAGTATTGAATCAACGTCTTTTATAAATTACATATTACATTTATTCGAAAAAATTCGAACCTGGAAAGCAATACTATTACATAGATAGATCCGGTGCCGATATTATACAACTTTTTTCTACGTGAAATAGAGTGAATTTTAAAAAATAAATAGAAATACTTATCAAATAATTTGCCAAAAACTGTATTGTTACATTGCTGTCATTTAAACATACATTTTTAATAATAAAACTTGTAAATATTGTAAACTACGCTTGAATGCGAGTCGGTATTCTATTGCTACTTTACGGAATCGCTGCAGACCCCGTTAACAAACGGTGGCGCTCTGCAGGTCAGCCGGTCGGCTGTCTAGTCATTTTTAAAAAACGTGTGAAAAATGTAAATTTAAAATTATCCCGTAGAACGCGAGTAGACGCGGTTGTGTTGCAAATACCTGACAAACTTGTTCGCTTAGTCCGCGTGTATTAAAAAATCTTTATTTATGCTGAGTTTTCTCGAGAATTTTTCTTGACTCGAAGCGTAATATTGTGTTAGACAGTCGGATAATTTCCATATGGGATATCATGCGAGAACGCTAAGCAACCCTTGTGAATTATTACATCAATTCCGTTAATAATTTTCATACGTTAATTATCGTTGGACTGTTGTCGCGTGATATACGATCAAGGGAATTGGAATGAGAGAAAGAGAGAAATATACGAGGGCGAAGAGAATTATCGGCGTTGAGGTCGTCGCGCTGTATGAAAATCGGTAAAGAGAGAATAAGAAAGTATACGAGTGGAGTGTTCCGTGTAAGAGGTCGCCGCCTGTGAGACTCCGCGCGTAACTCTTTTCGACTGGCACGAGCTCGCGAGGGTGATGATGAGTTTCGCATATATCTTATGTGGCAATTAACATAATTAATAGTGAAGATAAGGATGTGAGAGTCGTAGCGAGATTCGAACATCTGTCAGTGCGAAGTAAACAATCGTTCTGCATAAATTCACATATATACAAGGATCGTCTCCCTTTCTCGTTATGTCTGTGTAGTGCTATGATGGTTTATCGTTGGACTCGGGAACAGTCGTAGGCTTTGTGCTTGCCTTGGAATAATAATCGGCAAATTTCACACGAGATTTTTGCTTCGTGTCTCTGATTAAAGTTGGTGGACCGTAAAATGCATTTGAGCACTCGACAGGTACGGATTTGTACATAGAGGGAGATACGGATCTGAGGAAAATTACCAAATGTCTGGTAGAAACTTCCGTATAAATTTGCGGTAGTCTTCATATCTTCATCTTTTTGCAATAAACGCGAAAGGAGAACTAAACAAATTCTGCTACAAGATACATAATTGTCACTTGAAAATTTAGTAATTGGTAGTGTCGCTTTCGTCGGTCGTGCGCCGATCTCGCTACATTCTGCAGTCGACATTTGAGGAGTTCGAATTTCGTCCATATTTTCCCATGTATATATGATATAAATGATATAAACAATGATATTATATTATTTAAAATAAATATCTAATGGTAGATAAAAAATAATATAAAAAATAGTTGCAATTTAAAAAGATTACACAACAAACCTCTCATTTGTATACAAAATGAGCCGTAGAGATTATAAAGTTGTCGACAGGATATATTATCTTACAACCAGTTTGAATTATACTACTTTGATGATGTTAGTATCGTTAATAAACCGATAAGTTCTTCAAGAGAGAGAGAGAGAGGGAGAGAGAGAGAGAGAGAGAGAGAGAGAGAGAGAGAGAGAGAGAGAGAGAGAGAGAGAGAGAGAGAGAGAGGGAGAGAGAGCGAGTGAAAGATATTGATATTCTGGAAATCATAACCATATTGTTTAGATGAAAATTTCTATGTCGTTTGTGAAAATTTCCTACGTAATCAATTGTGGCGCTGGTGATCAGTTTTCACCATATGTCTTGGCAAAATTTTACGGGATCTATCTCTCCGTGTTGTAACAGAACACGTCGGTAGCTTACTCATTAACGATAGTCATTCTTTTTAAATTGAATACAAACAATTGCTTGATTTGTTAATATCAGGTCTATAAATATGAAACCGGAATTTGCCCATAGATGACCCTAGCTGTCAATGTAGTTACCGTCAAACCGCGTCATTTGCGCCATTTCCTTGTCGACATCTCTGACAAAGATTTTCAACTCACAACAATACAAGTTTCATATAACAGCATAGTTTGTAATAGCGTTGAACATGTCGAATTTTGTGCCTGGAAACTACGATTTGCGGACAGCATTGATTTTCTGTTACCAATTGAAGAAAACTGCTGCAGAATCGCATCGAATGCTTGTCAAAGCTTACGGTGAGCATGCTCTTGGTAAATCACAGTGCTTTGAGTGGTTTAAAAAATTCAAAAGTGGCGATTTTGACGTGAGAAACAAAGAACGTGGAAGACCACCGAAAAAATCTGAAGACAGCGAATTACAAGCATTGTTGGATGAGGATGACGCTCAAACGCAACAACAACTCGCGGATCAATTAAATGTGACACAAGAAGCCGTCTCCATACGTTTGAAAGCCATGGGAAAGATCCAGAAGATGGGAAAATGGGTTCCACATGAACTGAATGAAAGACAGCAGGAAAACCGAAAAACCACTTGCGAAATGCTGCTCGCCAGGTACAAAAGAAAGTCATTTCTCCATCGAATTGTGACTGGCGATGAAAAGTGGATGTATTTTGAGAATCCTAAGCGTAAAAGATCATGGATAACTCTAGGCGAACCATCGACATCGACTGCAAGGCCAAATCGCTATGGACGGAAAACAATGCTCTGTGTTTGGTGGGATCAGAAGGGTGTGATCTATTATGAGCTACTAAAACCTGGCGAAACCGTTAATACTGAACGCTACCGACAACAAATGATCGATTTGTATCAAGCTTTGCGTGAAAAACGACCAGAATATCAAAAAAGGCAACACAAAGTGATTTTGCTTCATGATAATGCACCATCACACACAGCAAAACTGGTCAAGGAAACGATTGAGGCGTTTAGTTGGGAAATACTTTCGCATGCGGCTTACTCACCAGACTTGGCTCCGTCCGATTACTACTTATTTGCATCGATGGGACACGCACTTGCTGAGCTGCGTTTTACTTCTTACGAAAATGGCTCGATGACTGGTTTGCCTCAAAAGAGCAACAGTTTTTTTGGCGTGGCATCCACAAATTGTCAGACAGGTGGGAAAAATGTATAGCTAGCGATGAGCAATACTTCGAATAAAATATTTTTTATCATTTTCATACAATACACGTGTATTTCCTATACAAAAATTCCGGCTTCATATTTATAGACCTGGTAATGTATCAGGAACATACTTATTGGCAAACTTTAAGAAGTATTTCAGAAACCTTAACCCGCTACGAAGTGATCTTTTGTCATATTGTGAACTCTTAACTAATTTCGATGCTTAAGGTTTAAATTTTGTTTTATTTTTATTGATGCTATGATCGATCGTGTAGACAGTTATTTGTGTTTCAACTTTTAGCTAGAATGACAGGTTTTCAGCGTGAAAATTTTATCCTATTAGAATTGTGCACCAATAACCAGTTAGTTAAAAATATTTAATTAGATATTTATACTCAAACAATGATGAGGGGTGAGTGATGTTTCGATAATACACAAAGTGAGAACTTAAATATCCAAATCGAATAAACAATTATCTATTGCAAAACCAATATAGTTCTTGTTTAGAATGACAATTTTCGATCTTTTTGGAAGTTGTCAAATGTACGTTTTTTAAGTATATTATCAACAACACAAATCGACACTGTTTATGACATATCGAGTGATAACTGCTTTCTTGTATGAAGAAAAACTGTACATCATACGGAGAAAAATGAACAGTTGCCACAACTAACTGAATGTAACCAACAACCAATTTAAATTCCGGACTATTTGCTTTTGTCAACCAACTGACTAAATAAATAGTCTGATCGATGCGGTAGCGTCTCGAGTCTATGGTATGTATAAAAAAAAAGGTAATCGATCAAAATCTCCTCACGACGTTACAACGAGATCTGTAGACATTGATTATAGTGACTCACCCAATTGATTGGTTGCTCCTATCAGTTGCAACCAACTGGTTGATTGAGCGAAACAATTAGTTGCTTGAAGGAGGCAAGTCATTTTCTGTGACTTATTAAACCATTCAGTTGGTTGAGGCAACTAACAAGGATTCTTAGTGGCACGAATATATTTATCGGATAACTTATCTCATGAAACGAAGTTGAGCCGAATGAATTACTTGCGTTACAATTTTTAATCTGACCACTAAAAATCGACATGAAAATAAATAGAATACGTCACAGATGCAAAGACAACTGTTTTTGATTTAAGACAATAAAAATAATTGCATGAGAAAGCTACTTGGAAAATTGACATGAAAGTCACATGGATATCTGTGCCAATTATTTATCTTACCTTTACATTGATGACAGCACTCGTCGTTTCGTGGCTCGAGCAGGTTGTAGCATCCCTCGATACTAGCGCACTGTTTCTTCAAACATTCGACGAAACCGTTCTGTAATAGATACAAAAAAAAATTCTCGTACTAGAATCCCGAGTAAGAACATTCACAGAACGTAGTATAATAATATAAATAGCATAAATAAGTCGGAGTAATAGACTCCCGTATCTAGCATTAGATATTTATAGTTGAATCGATAAATCGCGAGAAGCCGAAGAGCCTACAAAAGTGACTTAACACTTCGAGAATCCTGTGTTTATTTTTTCAATTTTTTCCATGCGTATCAGAATTTTTTTTTTTTTTTCAAATCACACAAATTAGCTTAGTTACCTAAGAAGAAAGATATAAACCATTGCAATTTAGGAGTGTGGTGGGTCAATATAATAGCGTTTTCTTATACAAATATTCAGAAACCACTGGTTGTTTGGTAACGAGTGAAATATTATTCCAGGGATAATAATCCATATTCTTTATGGAGTATGTTTGTTCCGTATATGAGAAAAAAAAAATCTTTTCACTCTTTGCGCAAATTATCCGACACGTTTTACTTCTATTTCTGGAATAAAGTGTTAATGATTAAGGACATTATATAGTCAGTTATAGCGCGCGCCTCGCACCGAGGCGACAGACGGAAAGCACTAGACCGCAACTGCGTTTCTGCCGATCGCACGCACATGCTATGCGACACAAATTCACAAACACGCACGCACACGCACATCTTGGTGTACACACGGAACAGAGAGAGTTCAGATGATATATGCGCATAAACCGAGCTCCGTATAGTGTACTGTCGCGTTGAGACTCTAATAATTACATATTGCTCTCGAATAATTAAGATATTTATAATGTTCCATATGAACAAGATACTTAATACACCTGGGTCTACGGGTGTATAATATCGTTACTACGGTGCATTTAACTCGAGATTTATAATCGGCTAACGACCGCGATGATTCGCGACGATTACGAAGACGACGACAACGAGGTGTGTATCGCGGATCATCTGCTCCCTTTATGTCCAGCGAAGCATCGACCCGACAAAACAGTATTAAGCTGCTTCGAGCTTTGAGCTTATGTAACCTGTGGAGTCCAGCGGCGATGAACTATCGTTATTTTTCTTCGATGCAACTGAAACCTCTCTGCTATAATAGAGAACTCGAGGCTATCTTCGCTTGCGATGATAGATCGAGCCGGATCGGCAGCAGCTTGATCTCTACTCTTCAACCCCTCCCCTCATTCTCGCCAGCCCCTTCCTTCTCTGTCTCTTCGGTTAATAATAACAAATAATTATGTCACAGACAGCAGCGCGCACAGTACAGAGTGTAGGACGAAAACAAGAAGCGTCAGTCCCCGATACGATGGAACGTGACGAGTCAATGAACCAGCAAGACGCGCGGTTGCTGGCGGCACTGTAACTTCTCACTCGCTCACGCTCGCTTCATTCGTTCGTTCGTTCGTTCTGCTGTTTGAGATAACTAGGCGAGTGCAGCGGGAACGTTCAGAGAGAAAGAGAGAATTGCGAGGAAAGATCGTGGAGTCGACGACGTGGCTGGCTGATGGTGTACGTAACCGACGATCAGGATTCACGATCGGCACGATGAAGACGAACGTGAGGACCGTACCGATAGGTCCTTTGATTCTTCTTCTTCTTCTTTTTCTCTTGAGCATTGACGTTCTCTTCTTCTTCTTTGCCTCTCGTCGGCACACTTGATAATTAACGGATAGCGACGATAGACGAGCAAGAAAATATATAGGCGCACGTACGTGCTCGGGCTTTATCCACCTGTCTCCTTGCGATTCTCTCATTCGATCGTACTTAACGTATATACTGTAATACGAATTCTCGGGGGATCAAAGAGTCGCGAAACCGGATTTCTCATTGAGTATAGTGCAGTATACATCCCGGTTCATTAGTGTGCGTTTATGTTTTGTTGTCATCTTCTTTCGCGGTTGCCGTATCTGTCGTGAGATATGTGAGTGAACTTCATTCACGTTATACGCATTCTGGTGAAGCAGGGCAGGTTACAGTCAGATTTACTTTTATCAACGAGGTACACAAATTACCTGGTTCTTCGATAACTTCAAAGTATTGTAAAATATCATCAAAGATTATATATTAGAATATATTAAGTATTTGCGATTTCTTTGCTTATGTTAGAATTATTGAAATGCTTATGCCAGACTAAGTTAGGTACGCCAGTTGCGTATATTATCTGATTCTAACGGATGACATCACAACTTCAAGTTATAAAAGCATAATTAATAAAAAGATTTCAATTTTGGATTTTCCAATTTGTATATAATTTCGATATTTTCTATTTTTCTGGTTTAGCCAGCTGTCCCCAGCTATGATCAACCTCTGACGTCCGCAGCTTTAGTTTGTACCCCTGTGCAGTTTTTCTCCATTCTGCCATCTCCGTCCCTTTCTTGATTGCTCTTATTTTCGCTTCTGTTATCTCGCTGTCCTTCTTCTGGCCATCTTCTGCCTTGCTGCCATTATAATACTCTGCTATCACATTTCACTCCTTCTGCGTTATCCTCGATCCTCTCAAGTAATTCTCTTCTCTCTCTTTCCCTTAATTAAAAATCCCTGTTTCTTTGTTCCTGTATCGCTCAAATCTCTTCCCTCATCTTTTTCAATTCTCAAGTATTTTCTTTCCATGCTCCCTGGCATTTACATTTCTTATTTTCCTCTATCTCCTTTTGAACTTTCAATAATTTCACTTTCCACCAACTATAAAGCTTAGCTTTCGTAAGCCACATTATCCCTTTTATTTCTTCCACCATCGATGCATCTCCTACACATCCGTTAAAATTACTTTTGTTCTTTTTATCTTTTTTGCCTTCAGCGCTCTCCTTCTCCTCAATCCCCTTAATGTCACTTTCTCCTGGAGGCGGTGATCACTTCTGTCCACGTTCTGCCGGCCCCCTATTATTTTTTTTTCTTTGTCCGAGTTGGCATTATCTTATTTTTCTTTTGAAGACGCTTTTCTTATTCTCCGGGTCAACCTTATTTCTTAGCAGATACCGATCCATCGTGTTTAGCTTTATTCTCCTTAGCGTCAGCGTCATATCTCGTTACACAATCTACGTTATTTATCACTATATCCGTGCGTTTCGTGCAACCTCCTTCTCCATCCAATTCACCACTAAACTTTCTCGAAACTTCCGGAACGAGTCACAACCATCTTCCTTCCAGAAAAGTTGTAAAATGGTTAAAGTATACTCAAAAAGCGTTACGGTCATAATTTTTAAGTTAGTCGAATAGCGAAAAGTATTCTCAGAAAATGTTACGGTCATATCGGCCTAACTCCAAAGGTCTGGGAGATGCTTTCATATGACATTGTTAAAAAAAAAATCGCTTTAAACTACTGAATAAGCGGTTACAGGTAACAAACAAAATATTCGGTTGATTAAGCATAACGATTGTCACAGTAAATAGAGAAACACTTATTTCAACTAACCGTCGTTCGATCGACTAAGTATTCCGTTCAATGAATCAATTTTTTCCTCAACGTAGTTGTTTCGTGATTATTTAAATAATTATTAACGATTAAAGAAGTTACTATTGATGGTAAAAAAACGATTAAATTTCAGTAACGGCGTATAAGGAAATACTAACTAATGACATTTATATCTTGACCTAATAACTTTGAAAAATATTATAAAATACCAGGAGTGGTCACAACTAGCGTGTACCATAGTTGAATTTTATTAGGAATATTAAATATACATATAATTGCAAAAAAAAATCAATTCAAAGATGTGTCAGATGAAATTGATATTCCATTCAGTATTTTTTTAATTGCATTGGATCTGGCATAATTTAAATTCTGGGAAAACTATAAAATGGAGTAATGAAGAAAATTCTTTGTCAAATGTGGAAAATATGTGTAATATCTACGCATTATCAGAGCTAAGACTAGTGACCACAAATTTACAGCTTATTAAATGTTATTTGCGTATAAAAATTAGGATGATCCACTAATTAAATTATCCGTATTAGTTTTGAAGATCATGATTTATTTACCTTGCATATACAGTTGAAACACCTGGTGTTTGGTATTTTGTCGACCGTGAAGTCTTCCCCCTCGATATCACAGGTCTCAAGACTACCTGCAAACATAACATAAATTGTGTTATTTTATTTACACTATTTATTTTTATCTGTATAACTACATGTATAATTCACAGGAAACGATTTCGCTCCATAACTGGCAATCGTTTGATCCGAGTTCCTCGCGCGACGAGTGATATTTTCTCGTTTAGTCGATGAGACGAGCCACGGTGCTTCTAGATATCCTAATCGACCGTGTTACGAGTCGATCTTCGCAAGGCCACCGGTGTAATCTTCCACGGGAGGTTGTGCCGCCAAGTACTGCTATAGCACACCTCCTCCTCTACCTTCGTCACTATTCAAGTCACCGGTTTAGTGTAGAAATTCAATGACGATGTATATTCACACATTTACAGCACGTGTGCACAACCTGTTCCACATATTATCCGCTCGTTACAATTTCTCTCCCACCCCTTCTATGGCTTGCTTTTTATTTCTTTGAATCTTCCCATCGTCTCTCTCGTTCTATCTTGTTACTTCTTCTTCTTAACTAACGTTCCTGCGCGAGGATTTGAACACTCCTCTTGCACCCGAGTGTGCGCGAGAGATGTGTTCGTTGTGCGTGCGACGGAGTGTCGGTGCTCCCGGCTCATGAAACGGATAATCACTGGAGCGCACATTGCGACAGGCTTTACACCTCGTACGAGATAAATTCAGTGCGGAGTATCACTTGCTCACGACTTTGATAGATATTGGAGATTAATATAAGATACGTTGTGTGTCCCGCGGATACTGGATACCCTCGCGTTCTATGTGGGCAGATCTTTACGGGCTGTCTTAGTTTCTTTATTATTATTTTCTTCGTTGGAATTTTCATATTCATTCCAGCTTAAGAGCTTGCTGCTTCATTGAGAATACTTTCAAATTCAGATTTTTTTTTCAAGATATCAGTGATATCCAGAAATATGTTCGTGACGTACGTGTACTCGCTAAATTATATATTTTTTTAAATGTCTCAATGTGTGAAAATATGATAAAATTGATATAACATAGAGAACAATAACATTTTTGACAAATATATAACGCATTTTAAAACTGTATGCAAAATTATTTTTCCCTGTAGTTTAGTTAAATCTGGGTTCTTAATGAATCTCTAGAACATGTTTGGTAGAGAGTTCCGCGTAATTCAACAGGATTATTTTACAAATAGAAGTAAGTTATGTATATTTTTATTGCATTAAAAATTTTCGAATTTCTTATAAAAATCATTGGCGTCAAAGTAAAAGGAGATGATTGGAAATCGAGCAATTAACTTTATATAAGATTGTTAGTCTCAATTTTTTAAAAATGGCTCAAGGTCTATTCCCATTATTTATTTCTACATATTTTTTATTTTAACAATCCTTATACAGATGTCATCAACTTAATAAATATTTGATTTTAATACAAGTCGGGATTATCAATTTTACAAAGTTTAACTGTAAACACTCATTGGCAAAATATTCGATAAAATATTTATCAAGTGAGGCACTAAATGTGTTTCTAAATCTACCGCTAATTTCCCTCCCAAAAAAACAACTGTACCACAATTTACCACGAAACTCAACCACGAAACAACATACTAACGCACTTTAATCCTACAACGAAACAAATTTTCGATTTTTTTCCATCGAATACCCTGGTAATGTTGTATTTTTTTAGGATTGTAGTATTAAGAAAAAGCTTTCTAAAATAAAATTGCGTTATAGTTAATTTTTGGTAGAAAAATTAATGATAAATTTATAAATATGCTGCAAATAAATACAAATGTTGAGTATAATAAAAAATGCAATTTAAATATTGAAGTTACATTCTCATTATCTAATCAACCACAGCTAATGATCTCAGCTGTTTTTTTTTTCGTTCGACAATGGCGATCTTTACGAAGGCGGAAAACTTGTATATTTTCTCGTGGAGGAGGTTGTGAGGTCATCGATTAAAAAATATTGAAAACCTTACTATCAGGGAGAAGACAAAAAATTGAGGCAGCGAAGAACAATTGCCGTTTGTGTTACTTACGTTCACATAGGTCTGGAAGCCCCAGGGAACACGGAACAGTGACACGCCCTTAAAACGTAACAGGGAATTCCGTTTCTCATGAGGTTGAGCTTTTTAGTGGATCTCGCGGCGGCAACTCCGGGATTTCCGACTGCGTTTCTACCCCTTGCGGCCTCACTGTCCCTCTTCGTTACCTCACGCACGATTTCCTGCACACTTTAACCATCAACAGAGCTCAGATATTCGCGTGTGTGACTCGCATTATCTTTTTTTCCTCTTTATCCTCTACACGCTGTAAATACTCACAAACTTTTTTTTAATACAATCTATAGTTAAAGTGCGCAGGAATGCGTGCGTCCGAGATAATAATTATCGTAAATAAAACACGCTGTCTATAGCTTCGCTACAACTTCGTCAACTGCCTTAATTCATTGTTCTCCCCGGTAACTTTTTCAATTATTCACGTGCCTATTTGTTTAATCTCTTGGAAATTGTGAATCGTTGAGGCGACGTCACAGCAGATCTTGAAAAGTACGCTTCCTTGAATCAAGTGTCATGTTTGAACAACACAAGGATGCAATCCACATAGTTTTATATGCTTGAATTTCTATGTCGAGAGTACGAGTCCCACGCATGTGTGTTGTACGCTGTTTGAACAAGCGAGAAATCGTTGGTCCACGGACGCGCGTCTGGCTGAGTCGTGAACAAGTCGCACGTGTTTTCCCAGACTTGATTTGAGTAGTAGCCAAGTACTGGACACGCGTCGTCGAGTGTACTGTGTCTTTCGACGTGCGTTAAGTACGTACGTGATACGCGTATTGGTATAACATGTAAATTCGCACGGTGTTATCTGCGATTCGGTCGGATGAACAACGCCAACTCCGCGGGAGCGATATTACAGACGTATAGCAACGACATCAGCGGCAGCGGCAGCAGCGGTGGCAAAACAAAAGCTAAGAGTCGACGAGACCTACCGCGTGAACAAAACCTCTAGAGCATATGGCGCACTTACTTGCAATAAATGGAATGGCACTTGAGCAGTTTGGCAAGTTATTTCATTTCAACACATTTCTTTGTGTTCAATAACATTAGTTTTTCGATATCGTGCCAACAAATGTTTGTTTTCCTAAAATCAATACCTTCAATCTCCTAAAATATTTATCACAAAAATATCTTTAAGTAAGACAAATCCGTTGGCTTCAACATTTTCTTCTTCTCGTGAACGGTTAAAAATTTTACTTTACATATTTTTATCAATCTATGAGTGGAGATGACGAGTTTTTTTTGTCGCACGAATATTACATTTATTTGAACTAAAACACATAATTTGTTATAATGTGAAAAATCTGGCTTAGAATCAACAATAAAAATAGTTTCGTGGTTATTTGATCAATTAAATAAAAATTATTTTCGACCCGACGCTTACTTTATCGTAATCTACAGTTTTTTTAGTGCCAGGATGAAAATCTTACATCAAGAACGCATGGAATAAAAATGTAAGGTTTTTTTTAACGATCGTCAACTACTCTTATTTGAAATTAGTATTACACGCACTGTTTGCTACTGAATATTTTGGGCATTAAGAGAAATAAAAGCGGAGGTACAATGAGTATAATAAGATCTTGCGGAGCTCAATCGGTTAACAATCGAAAGTAAATGATAGTGCTGTTATGATCATTATTCCGTATAATCGAAGTAAATGTTGTAAGAAGTCTCCACTGCGAAATTGTTTAGTGTTTCAGGTTACGCTGACTTTTTGTTTACAAATAAATCTTTTCTTGTTGCTGCAGCTACGATAGCCAAGTTCTGGGATCTATATTTCGAATAATGCCGTAAAATATATTAAAAAGCTTCGTTTCTTTTATTTATTGAATACTTGGGATGATACAGTTTTTTTTTGTTCATTTAGTTACTTTGACGTTGAACGCTTTGAGTTTCTAGCTTTTTTAAGGACCTCTTAGTTGTCACTGTGACTTTTTCACTTGAAGCTCTGGAAGCACAATACATATTATGGAAAGAGATATTGAGAGATTAACTAGTTGTTTTTGCGGTCAACGGTTTTCGAGTTTTATATTACAGAGACCGCTAGATTGCTTTTAAGTGTAATGTTAGAAAAGACCGTGTTTTGTGAAGATCAATGCATTATTTTAATTCAGCACTTGATACATTTTAGAACCCAGTCTGTTGTGTTGGGTTTATCGTTATATAATTCGATATATTTTCGGGAAAAGTTTTTTTTTAATCCAATATCTTAAGAGCCACGTATATAAAGTTTTAACTTTATGTTTGTCATTTTTACTTTTAATGAGAACTAAATCGTGTGTTGTGAGGTAAAGATGAGAGGGATCAGACAAAAACTTACTAGTGATCAAGTAGGGGAAAGGAAGGACAGTTCTAAACAAATTTCCAAAAAAAGTTTGCAATGTTAGCTGCAAAATTTGACAACTTTCAGCGAATATTGTCTTCTTGTAATAACTCGTTTTATTCAATCATTGTTCTGTAAGGGTACCGGCGGTTATCTAAATGCCATTTTCGATAGAAATTTTAACCTGTAATCGATTTGTAAAAGGTGTTAACCTGTTTGTAAAGAACTTACTGAAACTCAATATCTATCTATCTATCTACCTCAATGTCTAAAGTTTGATCAATTGCTATGTTTATGAAGTAAAAATGTATATAAATATTATTACCATGAATTGTTGAAAGCAGTAATTGAGACTTTTGAGTAATAATGACGATCATCCGCGTAGCTTTGTACAACAAACTTACTCCATTTTTTTAAGTATTGATTTGTAGCATTAATTTACGTGAATAATGTCACCAATCATAGTGGCATATTTATTTACATATTTATAAACATATGATTTTATCATAATGGAAACTTTGTTTTCGTGAAAACATTTTTTTTTATTTCAATTTCAGGATACTCATAATAATCCAAAATATCGAGAAAAGAGGGTTGAAAAAAACACCTGCGCGTGTACGTGTGTAGGGCTTTAAAAAATCAATCATCCAAACCTCAGCAATCATTAGAGCAATTAACCTAAAATTTCGCATATTAGTGAAGTGGTAATCCCCCTTAAATTGTTGTGATTTTCAACAAAAATTATCCATTCCGATTTTATGACGTTTTGAGATGTTTAAAATAAATGCATGATCGCTCTAACTTCCGTTAAGCTTTATGTAGGTTGCCAAACTGTTCTTAATAATTTCAAATACGTTCTAGGTTGTTTCATTGTGAATTTGGGCAAAATCGGAAAGGAGGATCGATTTTTGCGGAACCTTGAATTTTTCGAAAAATTGTATAATAATTATTTTATTAACCTTCGCAAAAAACTCGAGCTTTCGAGCCAAAACTTTCTACACTATTGAGCGGTATTTTATACAAGGTTTCGTAAAAATGGGTAAAATGATTCTCATTTTAAGGAGCTTTGAATTCCTCAAGTTATCACTACCCCATTTGAGAAAATATTGAAGACAACGAAATAAAACTAGTTGCACGTGCCTAATAGCGTTTAAGGATGTTTGGTATAAAATTTCGCCAAAATTGACAAACGGGTACGAATTTGAGACCAGATTCAATATTTTACTTCAATATTACTTTTGTTTTGTCAAAAATAAAAAATCTGTAAATTGAGAATCACTTGAGCAATTGAAAATTGTAATAGATATTAAGTTAATACTATTTTAACGGTACACTAAATTTTAGGGTACACTCTAAATTACCTACCCTATCATCTCTAGGTTGATCGATTACTTGTGCAATATGATTACTTTGGCAAAACAAAAGTAATATTGAAGTAAAAAATTTAATCTAGTGTAAGATTCGAACCCGTTTATTGATTTTGACCAAATTATATACAAAACATCCTTAAACGCAGTTAGGGTCCACCCAAAGGTTTGGTGCACAGGTAAAGTAGTATGAACTTAGTATCTATTGCAATTTTTATGAAAATGTATAGAAAGGATCAGATTTTACGGGACTTTGAATGTTAAAACTTGATAATCTCTATTTTTTAAGGTGTGGACTTGAGTAGAAAATGTTCTTTCAAAAGTGAAAAAAAAGTTGGAAAATAGAACCTTGCACGTTACTTAGTAATTCTTTTGCTTTGTCTTGCACAAAGACTATGAGAAATTCAAAATTGATAAGCGGATTTCCTCGCAGAGAACGCTGTATGGACAACAAACCAAAACAATGAGGAATCAATGTACAAGTTTCTACTTCGCAACATTAAAAAAGTGTTATTAATCTTCCCTTCTTCTCTAGTTAAAAAAAAAAGAAAATACCTGGAATAATCAAAATGATGTAATGTTGATTGTGCGTGTTACCAATGTATTAATATTATTTCTACCGACTGTTTATCAAGTTTTTAGTATCCGTATTATCCTCAACGCACCCCGTATATGGTACGAATGAGTTGGCCCGTTGGTGTCTCTGTATGAGATTCGAGCTGACTCGACAATCGCGCATATAGACCAGGAGATAATGTTGATTAGGCTAATAATAGAAGCTATGAAAAGGAAAAACGCGGGCGGGCGGGCAAATTATGTGGAGCGTGACGCGTTCCTATTACTAACGCTATATGCATGCCGTTTCTAACATACACAGAGCATGTGCATTGAAAAATATATATCTCTATATATGCACTACTGTTCCGTGAATCGTCGCTGAGATAGCGAGAGTCGCAACCGCCGTCGTGTCAGACTCAACATATCATATGGGAAAGTTCGGAGCAGTTGCGTATATACTGCATATGCATGTGAGTATGTATCGACGGTAATCCAAAAGAGTCGAATGGGCTCAGCTACCGCATCGATAAAATGATTCCAGCGAGTCTGTAGATTCTATAGGCTATCGTGTATCGGTGCAAGTTCTGAAAAAATAATAAGAAAGAATAAAATATTAAGAGGACTTACCGGTAATACTCTCGGAGACAGCGCCGCATCTCCGAGCTAAGCCGACGATTACAAGGGCAACAAGCGCAAGCGCAAATCGCATCGCGGGCAGCGGCATGGGATCCATAGTTCTCGTCGTCCCGCTGATCGACGACAATTCTTTTCACTGACGTGCCTGCACGATAATGAATTCACTGTGAACACGTTTCAGATCGTGAATCAACAGCGTGCACTGCGATAACATTTAATTACTACTTATAATATTATTAGATATTATCACCATTGAATCCATGGGGATAAATATCTCTCGATCGAATTGGACTGCATGGTTTTTAACTCCTGATAGTGCTACCGTAGCGAAATCTTTTTCATGACACATTCCAGACTTCAGTAACATTTGCGGGTTTTTTTCTACCTAATGGAACAGGTTTTCTGTCTCACAGTCGATCATCGCCATAGCGATATTTCTAAGTGTAAATATTTGTTCCTGGTATACAATGTGCACAGGCTTGTTATCACATTGATAGCCAGCCATTATTGATATATATATATATATATATATATATATATATGTACACACTATCCCTATAATTCACCTTTCCCCCTAGTATGGCCCCTATCTCGATTATAAAGTCTCGGAGGGGTCAATAATAGGGACATCGCTTACCCTTCAATTCCATGACCAACTTGATACCGCTCGCCTCAAAATTCAAAATATGGCACTTTGTATTGGATACTATATATATTGTTGACACTTGACATTGCTAGCCCTATAATTGGGGGGAATCTCTTAGGGGACTTGGAATAATCAGGGCCTATTATTTGATCCCGATATTCTTGATTCGTGTGCACCACGGCGGCGACAGCGACGGCAAGATCTTTTTTTAATATAGTGATATGTATATGTTGAAACGTGATGGAACAATCAATATATGAGAGGACAATTTGGATTATGTGTAGCACAGTGGTCAGAGCAGTCGACCGGTAGCCGGAAAGTCACGGCCCAGACGCTCCACATTTTTTTCCGAATTAATCCTCATACATTCCTTTTTTTCTGGGATATAAAATATATCGATGTATATTTAACGCTTTGCACTCCGTTGTCCCCGTATTTGCGACATTAAAGCCTCTATGCCCTACTAGGCTGGAGTGCAAAGGGTTAAAAAATCGTCTTTTAACCCATAAACGAGAGAGTGCGTAGGTTTTTCCTGACATCGCATCGGCTAAAGATCGAAGCTCACAACTAAAGAGATTTTTTTTACCGACTTGTGGGTTTTTATATCTTTCATCTAAAGGTTGATAGCCCAAGTATCAGATAATATCTGGGACCGGTTCAGGCAGCGCACGAGCATGATAAAAGTCACTCTTCACCCTCCTGTTTACGTTGCTAATTTCACCAAAGACTATCTCGCCAGTAATTTGTATTTCATTATCGTAATCCGAAAATATTAACTAAGTTAAAATATCATAACAATATCTATAAATCGTTTCTTCAATTTTTATAACAGTTTAATAATTATGCTTATATTTGGATTTCAATCTCATAATTTATGCCAAAAACCTTTTGGTACCATCGGCTATTATATACAAACGAACCAATATAGTGGAAATCTGGGTTTTTTTAAAAATATGAATAATTTTCTGTAACACTGTCATCGTGAACTGATTCAGCACTCTTAGTTGAGATTTTTTATGTTTTAACTACTTATATATACATTTTAATTTTCTCACAGAAAATTATTTCCGAGATTTATATTATAGCAGATCCAAAATGGTTCGAAACGTCCAGAAAAGTGGTTTAAAAAAGTGTGTGTGCGCGTGCGCGTGCGCACGCGCAGGGCTGCAACAATTCAATCGTCTCATAATCAATCATAATAATTGAAATTTGGCACACGAATAAAGTAGTAACCCCTTTTTGATTATATTGATTTTCAACAAAACGTATGAAGACATTCAGATTTAACGACGTATTGAATGTTATTAAAAATAATCGTGTAGTTGCTCTAACTTCCGTAAAATATCGGCTATTGCGCGAAAAAATCCGTCAACAATTGAAACATTCTAGATTGACTGGTATTGAAATAGGCCTAAATCGGAAAATAAGTTCGGAGTTTCTAGGATATTCAATTTTTCACAAATTTGACGTTTCACATTAAATTTCGCTAAATTTGAACTGGTGAGCCAAAACTTTGTGCATAACAAAATAATATTCATAAACATAATATATAATATAAAAAATAGTCGATACATGTAATTTTTTTTTGCTTTAATTTATTTGGAGCCATTCAAATTTGATAAATTACAATGCACGATAGAACCTTGAGTAGAATACATTGCTTCTTAATTATTTTACCATTCACAAAGCTTCCTCTGTCAGGAAGCCGAAATTGATCAATATATTTCCTTTACAAAGACGTTGGCTATTTTTCAAAGAGCCTTTACAAAGAGGCTTCTAATTTGCAACAATATTTTAAAAACATAAGCATCTACCCAGTATTTGAAAGACCCCACACAGTGATAACAAACAACAATTAACCAAATATTTGCAAAGCATCGTTAATAGCAATGATTTTTAAATAAGGTGACGCAGATACCCGACGTGCCCGTGTACGTAAAAAAACCGCGCATCTGTTATCGGCTTAATAGATGACGAGTGCAAATTCAAGATACGGATTCTCATCACTACGTCGGTTTAATACCAAACAACGTATTTACTAAATTACAACTCTCTGGGATTCCGAATGATATACAAAAATTTGATTGTAAAAAAGAAGAAAGTTGTCGGGTCAGTAGTATACCCGATGTTTTTTGCAGGTAAATATACTTTATAATTATAAGTGTGCCGATCATTCTATAAATTTGTAATACATTTTTTGACATGATGACAAAATGTCGCAAAAATTAAGACTTCATGTCTGAATGTATTGGTCATGCATAGAACTTGCTTTATTCGAATGATCGGCTGCTGAGACCGAGTGTCGAAGGCGTTGTATACCTATTATACAGTACAGTTATACCCCTGGTATCCCAGGCGCTGGTGTCGCAGGTGTTTTCACCGCGATACGCGCACGCTTCTCGTCAATGCTCTCAGAAAGCTGTGTACCTCGCTCGCTGGAGAGTTCGTATCGTACCACCGGTAGATATGCATATGTGGAGAGTGCTGCTGTAGCTTAATACGCGAGCCAGCGTACAAGAGCATAGGAGCTCGTGCACGTGCAACAGACGGTTCGCTCCCAGCTCCGGGCGTTTGCGCAAGCTGCGCCCAAGCACCACGTTTTTACGCGATCGCACGCGAGACGCTGGGAAACCGGTGAACACACGTACAGTAAGTACGAGTCGTACGTGCCTCGTAAGTATTATATCGCATCGATATATACTTACACGACCGTGTGTTGTGCATCTCTCGAGGGACCGAGAATTGTTCCTCTCTGATCTTCTGGCACTGTTCAATCGATATATTGTGAAGTAAATAGCCGTACAACGATTGGCTCATTAAAAAATGGTCAAATAATAGTTATTGGTATAATTCTACCTAATTCTGTCCAATGAGCCGTGAGTCTTGATTCGAAGCTGTCTTTAAAAGACACGAATAGGTAATTTCATACGTTGATGATTCATGAAAGGTGTTTTAATTCACATACAAAAGTTGGATCACCGTGATTGTTGTTGCATTAATCCTTATAGTTTTTTTTCCATATCTCTCATGGTGAACATTGTCGGTTTGCACTATCAACTGTGTGGTTGAGTATGTATCAGCAAATTCACTTGTTTGTGATAACCAGCTGATTAACCAATTAAGCTGGTTAACGCATGCAAGTAAATTTGTTGGATTCAACTCGGTCAGCAATACATTCGGATACTCAATTTCTTATTTTAAAATAGCAAACAAACATTTATTGGAACCGTTATCATTTGCGTAAAAAAAACTTGGAATTATTCAATTTCAATGTTTTAGTTTGCACTGTTGTATCAAAGAATTGACGAAACTAAATATCATTGCTTTAATATATTTTTATGAAAATTGTAGCCAATAACAAAAATGTACAACGTAACTGATGTCACACATTTTAGATCAATTGCTTTAGTCATTAACGAGTTACAGTCTTATTATATTTGCAAGCCTCGGCAATCGTCAATATAAAAATTCAATCTGTTATTAAACGCTTCCGTCAATTTTAACCAAACTTGATACTGTATATTCCTAAGTGTTGCGTACGTGTCGAAAGTTTTAGGTCGTTTCGTTTAATGCTTCGAAAGTAGAAGCGGTTAAAACTTTAGAAATACAAATTGTTATAAAATGTAAACTCTCCTACCGATCTTTGTCAAATTGAATACATATCACTACTGAATATTAGTTTCTTACTCTAGAAAATTTGAGTTTAGCTGATCAAAGCTTACGCGAGTTACAGCGACGTCATTTTTTCGAAAAATTATATATTCTGTAATATCCAAACTACTTCGACGATTTCGACTAATTTCAAAAAATCCTAGAACGTTATTGCTATTGTGAAGAACAAATTAGCTCGATACCTAAAAATTTCCAACTGTGAGGGACTTGACAGATATTATATCGAAAATTCGAATTGCCATAACTTTGGAACCTGTGCATCAATTTTTGCCAAAATTATAGGACACAAAGGGGTTCTCTGCTTTACTTAACCTAAATCTCCCCATTCGCGTCCATGTTCCCTTTACCAAACACTTCAACAATTAATAGAAATCTCAGACGAGCTAAAAAAAATATCTGATATTAAGTACACACTATGAACGATTGCTTGCGGTTTAACTTACGAATACAGAAAAAATTGTCGGGAATCGTGGTTTCTTCTAAAAATATTATGATCGACGGTTGGGGACAGTACACGCCTACTTATTCCTATTGCCGTAAGTAAACGTTAGCTTGCTGTCTACTACTGAACAATATTTAAACATGGTTATAACTGATTCCTTATTCGATTGTTTAGAGTTAGCGAGTCCAATGAAGATTAAATTAATTTCCTCACTGTCTATTTTATTTATGGTACTTATTAATTAATTAGAATCCCCGTTCTGCATGCAGTGGAAAAGATGAACGGTGATGGGGGCATGGCTGGCCGGTATTGGGCTAAAATGTGTTAGTAGAGGGGACACTGATAAGTGTGTGTTTATTTCCTTTTATCTATCAAAATAATTGAAGAATTGGATCGAATCAACGATATTCTGAAATAGTATTATAATGGTAATATTATACACGACTGTATAAATAATAGCAACGCTTCTAGGCTAACCATTTTCAGTATCCTGACATGAAATTCTCGAAAAAAAAAATATTCCGATGAGAACAAACTTTCCTCTATGAAGCAACATTCACTAGAAATTCGATATCAATGTGAGTTATATTCATCGAATGAAGAATGAAGAAAGATGCATAAAGAAAATCTACTGTCGCGTCAAGGAACTTCTAAGAGTTTTTATTATAACAGAGTAGGGTCTGTCCGTACCAATTTCAGAATATATATTCTATTGTTGTAGAATGTAAAAACATTGCGTATCTCAGAGGAGTAAAATAAATTATAATTAAACTTCTTTAAAGCAATGACAATTTTTCTCCGGAAGTTTGTGAATATTTTTCGCGGGTTGAATGAATGAAATGTATTATCAGAGATGTTCCAGTAAGAGTTCTTAATTCTAAAGCACTTGAATTGTTTACAAGCTCATCAAGTGCTTTATTCACTCAGCTCGATACATGCAATAATATAACACATGTACAAAGCGATGATCATGAAAATTAAGAAAATTACATCGGACAAACATCTTTAATATAATGATAGTTTGTTTTCCGGAGGTTTGCGAGTGTCTCTCATGAGTAAAAATATATCACATGTACTACCAGAGAATAAGAGCATTTCCTGGAGGAGCATAACTGCAGGGAAGGCGAGCATTGCCGCAGCGGGATAGCCAATTATATTGAATATATCCGCCGGAGAAATAGTCCACCAGGATACAATGAGGTGATGGGAGACACCGGAGAGCATAAGCATAGCATCGTTCCAACGAAGCACTTTTTCAGTTCTCGTGTCACACAGCTTCTTCGTGTGCGCAACTTGCAACAGGAGAACGAGACACGCACCTGTCAGAGCTGGGGTGCGACAACATGCGCGTGTTATCCTGACTCGCGATGCGATCTCCTATACCGCAAGTCACTACTATAGCACTGTCTACGTACATATAAAACTACAGCCGACTCTTCTACTATAGAGAGTGACCTCCGGAGAATGACTGCATAGGTAATACATTTCGAACAGCGATAACCATAGACTCTATTACTTTAGCGTTATCCTCGGTTGAAATATAAAATGTATCAACTGTAGAGTGGACAAGTTGTAGCGAATTATAGCATTCAAAGTGACAGCCTAACGGGCGCGATTATATAAAGTCGAAGATTCCCGAAATAATCCCCGACAAATCACGACTGCGCGATTACTCGATAGCGATAGACGATCTAACGAGAGTAGGTACTTCTCATCGGACTGGCCAAGTGAACACACGTCAATAACGCCTGCTTAAAAGTAGTTACCGACAAAAGTCCGTTCAGAATCGTATTCGTATTCTCTATGTCCGGTTCACGTGTATATTCAAGTCATGCATGACTTTCTATTTTCTATATAAAATTGACCGTCGATATTATATTTAACGGATCATACCAACTTCATTTGAGACATCGATGGAGTACACGACTTTATAGCTAAGTAGAAAACCTCTCCGTTTATATAAATGTCAAATAAGGTTTAAACATTAACAGATTTTATATTCGATTGATTGCGTATATATATATATATGTATAGATATGTGAGACAAATATGTGTATGTTTTTAATATTTATGTAATTGAATTTATACTTGAAAAGGAATGTGTAGAAGTGCTCTGTTGACAAATTTAATTATTCAACACGCTTCGAATCGCACGATCATTAAAACAAGTGACATTATTAATTTCCTTCGCACTCGACATGCCTGAAGTTATTGTTTTTCGTGTTCCAATGATTTTTGTCATTATCCTAATTCTTTATTATATAACTTGTATCAAAAACTCTATTTCATTTGAATCCCATATCTCTATGAAAATTAATGTTTAAATCCGAGGAATATTTCACAAGAGAAAAAGCACTAAATAATTTATAAGAATCCAAAATCTCAAGGAAAGTAAATAGAATCATTACAAAGTGCCTCTTACAACTTGTAAATAAATATTCTTTGTTCGTTTATCTCTCAATTATAGAAAGATTATTATAACTTTATTGCAAATTGTAACAAAAAAAATGTTGAAAAATGAATTTAACGAGCAAAAGTAATGATTATGGTGATTGATACTGTAACCAAATAAAAAAATAGTTTGTTACTCGCCAGCCCTTCACGTAGGAGGTTCGCGTCGCATGTGGAGACGCCTTTCTTGTCCTTGCGGTGAAGTAAATGCAACGTATAGAGTTAGGCAATGCTTTCACCGAAACTAGTTTTTATTGTTTCCCTATGAAATGCAGTACGAAAGCAAGTAGTCACAGACACTTTTACAAATTAACTTTAAATGAATGATGGGATAGACAACCAAAAAAGTCTACTTGAATGTAGCCAACATTGACCATTTCCGGTTTTAGAGGTGTCGTAAAAGTTTCGTGCAAACCTCTACAGCTGCTAAAAAAATACAATATTTGCACTTGTACAAAGTTTCTCGAATTCTCGAATTTAAGCATTCGGTAATCTTTACCCTAAGTTTTGAATTATCTATCGTTCATTATCATGTCACACGATTATTACGGAAATGAGATGTTAGAGTTTTTGAAAAAAAAAAAACTAATAATAACAGTGTTTTCGACTTGGAACAACAAAAGCGATCAGAATAAAATCTCTTAACCGACTACCGTCGCCTTACCGGTTGGACCACAAAAGAGTCTGAAGGCCGCGAGCCGTTGTCGCCTCCGTCATGCGCATCAAGTTGACTGCACTGTTGGTGCAACGTTATACGTACCTACTCTGTTATATCATACGAACGCGTCGCATTCGTCGCCGGCGTCGAATGAACATGGGAATACGAACCAGCGGAGCAGTCATAACTACGGCTTATCCATGGTTCGTATACCTATAGTCATCAGCAGGAAGTATGCGTTCAACTATGTATGCTATGGTTACTATGTACGCTACGTACATGCGCACGCCACGGTATTATTGTTATGTATGCTCTATTAATAAGCGAGAGGAGCAACGGCTAGAGGAGCAGCAACATAAGCACCAGGAATAATCAACACTGGAGATGGATCAGCGCGGCAACGTCAACGAGATAGCGAGTTGGGCCTTCGATGCTGAACGGTCATTAACTGGGCTGGACTTGACTGTGCCATGTGATCAAAGGATAAATGCATTCTTCCGAATGGGGAATCCCACGATTGTCCACTATAAGTGCCTTTGTATAAACGATAAATTGTCTTATCAATTCTGAATCGTCCTTCGGATGGTACTAACCGAAGACCGGGGCTAGATGGATTGATTTATTTTCCTCGATTGTTAGCAATTTTCTGATATATTTATTGGCAAACGGAATTACCATGTGATTGGCTATTTACTGCTGAAATTAAGTTATTATCTTCTGAAGAACGGTTGACTTTATAATAAAAATATCCATCATTTCTGCTCAAATGGATAAAGCAGTAACAATGCAGTTTCAACGTTTAAGATGAGCTTACGCCACTAGTGTTCACATGGTTATTTCCGTTCTTCAAAACTGGAAGTGAATGGTCTATGATAAAATAGCGCATGACTGTCCAAAAGTATTAATGTGTCGGACTTCGTCATCGTCCCACACGGCAAGGCATGCCAAATTTTCATGATCGTGTCTCAAGAAAGGAACGAAAGTTTCCGACCCGGTGTGACGATTCATTCTCTGCGCGTCTCGATATTCGACTCGAACTGTCCACAAGTGGCTCACCTATCAATCAGGCCTCCCAAGATTGAATCGTCCATCGTTCGGTCTCTCAACGAACGATATTCCGTAAATCCATAAGAATCCATTTTCGGCCTCACGAGCCAAAAAATTGCTCACTGTATAACGCTCCGCCCGGACTCTACCACTCGGTCAATCGTGGACTCAGCACCAATACACCCGAAAGCTAGATCATTTTAGCTCAATTACACGCACATTGTCATCGATTAAAATGAAATTTTTATTTTATTTTCAGAGAAAATTCTCACAAATGACACACGACAACTCACTCTCTTTTCTTTTCTTTTTGTTTGCAACCAAAAACAAATACTTTCTTCCTGCTCTCTCGCTCGTGCTCCCTCAGCCCTGATCTCGTCGTATTCACACGTCGTTGGCAACAATTCATATGGTATAGGTAATACGTCGTCGTATCCCCCAACAGTCGTATATCTCAAATATTTTTTTCCTTAGACCCCATCAAATGTCATATCCCCCAAATGCCGTATATCCCCTAAAAATGTCTGACTGCGAAACTTTTAGTTGAAAACCAGGAGGACCCCAAATTTTAGAGTACAGTCGTAGACATTTTGTAATTTTAGTTCCATCGCTTCGTAGTATTAGTAGTCACACTTTTTTCGAGTGAAAGTTCACTGCGTCATAGTTTTCGGAATCTAGGCTCGTTGTGTCAAAGTATTCGGAATTAAAGCTTGTAGCGCGATAGTTTTAGGTCTCAGACCTCGTCCCTACATATATTTTTCCAGGTACAAAACGTCATGGTTATTAACCCTTGGCGGTCACGCGGGGTCAATATGACCCCAAACACAACTTTAAGCTAGAATTACTATAAGTTATTGGCGCCCGAGGGGACTGGCCTCCCCTCTAACGGTACTTTGGGGTTCCCTTTATATCAGGAGTACAAATTGAAAATGCGGGATTTTTTTCTATTTTTGAACGTTTATTCTGAAAAAATGGTAACAAATGAATTATTCAAAGTATTGTCCATCGCTAGCCACAACTTTTTCCCATCTTTCTGGCAATTTACGGATACCGTCGCGAAAAAATTCGGCCGGCTTGGCTGCTATCCAGTCATCGACCCATTTTTGGGCTTCTTCGTAAGAATGGAAGCGCTGGTCAGCTAGGCCATGTGTCATCGATCGGAAAAGGTGGTAATCGGAAGGAGCAATATCTGGGCTATACGGCGGGTGGGGTAAGACTTCCCATTTCAGCGTTTGTAGGTATGTTTTGACCGGCGCTGCAACATGTGGCCGAGCGTTGTCATGTTGCAAAATTACTTTGTCGTGTCTTTGCTCGTATTGTGGCCGTTTTTCTTTGAGTGCGCGGCTCAAACGCATCAATTGAGTTCGGTATAGTGCTCCTGTGATGGTTTCGTTCGATTTCAATAGCTCATAATACACCACACCCAGCTGGTCCCACCAAATACAGAGCATGAGCTTGGCGCCGTGAATATTTGGTTTGGCCGTCGATGATGATGCATGGCCGGGGTAACCATATGATTTTTTGCGCTTCGGGTTATCGTAATGGATCCACTTTTCATCACCAGTGACAATGCGATGCAAAAAACCCTTCCGTTTTTGCCGTTCGAGCAGCAGTTCGCATGCAAAAAAACGGCGCTCGACGTCTCTCGGCTTCAGCTCATACGGCACCCAATGTCCTTGCTTTTGGATCATTCCGAGGGCTTTTATACGATGGGAAATGGCTTGTTGTGTCACTCCCAATGAATCTGCGAGCTCTTGTTGAGTTTGACACGAGTCTTCATTGAGTATTGCCTCCAATTCAGCATTCTCAAACTTTTTCACTTGGCCCGGCCGCTCTTTGTCCTCAACGTCAAAATCACCACTTCTAAACCGCACAAACCATCTCTCGCACGTTGAAACCGATGGAACATGACTCGGATAAGCCTCGGAGACCAATCGATGTGCTTCAGCAGCACTTTTCTTCAAATTAAAGAAGTAAATTAAAACTTCCCGCAAATGCTGTTTTGTTGGCACGAAACTCGACATATTGAGAGCTCAAAAAAACTATGAATTTGACACTGCGACAAATTGACACATACTGAAAATTAAAGCTATAAGACGTAGCTTTGACATGAACATAGTCACAGTACTGCCTGATGCGTATAGCGTTAGTAACGCCATCTGTTATCAAACCCGCATTTTCAATTTGTACCCCTGATAAGAAGAGACTAGGATCGGCCGAATCGCGACAGCAGTTCCTTCGTGGCAGTCGATCCTAGAAGACCGTGCGATCTTCTAGGTATTAAAATAAATACCTTTTTTGAAACGCCCTAATACTTTTAACTGCATTAAGTAACACCCTAAAATTTTATAAAAATATATTCAAAATTGCCAGAGTTATGATTTTTTTAGTAAAAAATGGTTTTTTTACGCATTGCCTCCTTGCTGATTTTTTTTCGTCATTTTGAAAATTTCAAAATTTTTTGCTATGATATTCTCATTCTGAAAGGTTCAAACTAATATCCTGAATTTTTATGAGTCGTTCGGAACGATACTGGCAACGCAGCAATCGTTTAAACATGTTTAAACTGTGACCGGCGCGTTATTTCCAGAACGTGTGGCCTCGGAGGGTTAAGTGAAAGTTCATCCCTTAATAGTTTTGACTGTACAGGTC
Organism: Cylloceria caligata; assembly: GCA_963942595.1. Taxonomy (NCBI): domain Eukaryota; kingdom Metazoa; phylum Arthropoda; class Insecta; order Hymenoptera; family Ichneumonidae; genus Cylloceria; species Cylloceria caligata. The sequence goes on from OZ012708.1 coordinate 37,514,458, forward strand.
CGTTGCTTCATAGTTTTGGAAGTCTATGTTCGTCCCACCATAGTTTTTGCTGTCCAGGTCCATACCATAATTGTTTTCAGTGTCGACATTCACTGCTCAATTGTTATTGTTGTTTAGGTTCGCTGCTTCATAACTATCGTCATTAAGGTTCGCTACCGAATGGTTATTTACCAAAAACTATGACACAAGGAGCCTAGATTCCAAAAACCATAATGCGACGAACTTTGTCTCTATACAATATGACGCAGTGAACCTAGATTCCGAAAACCATAACGGAGTGAATCTCGACTCCAGAAACTGTGGCTCTTTAAACTGCGATGCGGGTGATGTAAAATTATAAAATGTCCGTACTAATTCTCCAAAATTTGTTGGAGTGCCGGTTTTCCGTCGAGATTTTGCGGTCATTCGCCTTTGGGGTTTATGACAGTTGGGATATAAAGTATAAATATGGTTTTAGGGCAAAAGACATTTGGAGTATACAGTTGTTGGATGGATACAGCAAAGTACGTTTCTGTTAAAAAATATAGTTAATACCTCGACATATTGGATGCTTCAGAATACCAAGCAATCTGTTTATTTTTATCATATTGCTTGGCAGAGATTCTCGAAAAACTCATTTCGCTCCATGTACGGTTATAAGATGGTTCGGCTCCTTTGGTGGCATTCGTCAGCCTTATCACATGACTAAACCCGGAAAGGCGTATTTGATGCTTATGACCATAGAGGACATATTCGTCTGGTTTTAATCACGCTAAATACTTCATGAATTTAAACATCTTGTACCAAATGACTAGTTAGCGGCTCTATGTCTATCTAAAAAATGTTTAATGAAACGTTGAGCATGATGTAACGCTCAAGAGACTTAGTAAGAAATATACGTATTTCTAACTAAAAATGGAATTTTCGTTTGGTATAAACAGAAAAAAACAAAGTTGTAAAGTTGAATCTTGCAAATTATTTCCCACTTTTGTTGCACTTTTTACAAAGCGTCATTGCACGATTGTTTGTATACAGCATTTCAGCTACGCTAAACTTGCGAGAGTAAGAACAATCAGACGTTAAAAATAACTCAAAGATTGATAAAACTTTTGTTAATGCATTAATTTACAAAAACAAAAAGTTAATTTGAACAAACAGAAGCAGCTGCTTTATACGTGATCAAAATTTACTTTGATATTAGATTAATAAATTGTCTTTGATACGAATTTACTTTGATATTAGATTAATAAATTGTCGTTTGCTCCGATCATCAATATAAATTTTTGTTAAATATGAAGCTCAAAAAATTCGAATCCCTTTGCCGATTTCAGGTATAAAATCAATACAAAACATCTGCGGCACCTTCTTTATTTCTATACAACTTTATAGCCCGATAGAATATATTTTCTTTGAAAAATTAAATACTCGATATAAAATCCTTATTACTGCATCAATTGTCAATAATATTATTCTGAACATAGGAGGCTAGCTGATTTAATTTCATACGAAATTTGTGCATGACTTAATCGACGTTGTTGTTAAAATTTCAAAAATTTTAATTCTATTAAAATTGTAACCGAAATTGGATCGATTCTCGCTAAATATATTAAATTCGGACAGTTGGACGCGCGCGCACAAACACAGACGCATGCACACACAAAGCTTCCTTTATGGAAACAAAAGTAGTTGCGATAACCATTTCCAGTATAAGCTGGATCGCGAATTAGTTACAGAAATCAAATCGAAAAAGTATTCTCAACTATTTTCCATTGGTTAGAGAAACAGATAGTACGTAAGACTACCGACTTGGTTTCTACAACAATCGCAGTTCTGTCCTCACCATGAGGCGTTATATTGACGCAACAAACGTCGGCAGTAATTATAACAAACACCCGGATGCCATCGGCACTTACGAGTTAGTTCCCATTTCTAATTACTTTCCTCCCATAACCAACCAGCTGACTCTTTTTACTAGTAAACTCTTAACGAAGGCAAACGACGCCATTGTTTGATGCGATAACTGCATAAAAATGGAAATGTGCACTCGGAAGAACGTCAAAATATCGTCGAATATATTGAATATATAGCAAGTCAATCGTGAAATATTATGAAGAGATGATCTTCAATTATCGAAGCATCGCTCCAAATTCTTGATGATTTTTACCATTACCCTTATATCACATTTAAGACGTCACCGAACTGACAACCTACCTGTAAATTGAGGTTGTAATCTCAGCTGGTAACTATCACTACCGGAATTCTATGAACTATATTGTGTAGGTCCTTTAACGAACTGAGCAGTTCACGTTATGACAACTATACCGGTTCGTTGTCGGAACCCAGCTATCAAATTTTCCAACTACTTTTTTCTTTATCTCAATTTTGCGTAATATCTTCCAAAGGGAAGCGATAGACCTACACCATGTTACTAATGTGTGAGAGAGACAGATACCATAAGGACCATAAGGGATCGCGTTAGTGCAAGAGGGAGCGCCAGGTGCCACGGTTTCTGCAAACACTCGGCATTCAGTTAAAGTAAATGGATAAAGTTGACCAATCTCCTTAGTAAATGAAAAGATGAGTCGTGAAATAGAATGAATATTTGATTTCTTTCAGTCCCTATACTGTCGCCCTAACAATGCAATGTACAAGTAAGCCAACAGCATTGTCAGAAGTATGCATTACTTTTTTCTTTTATTATAAAACATTTTTTCTCAAAATTACGTCATTTGCTCATTAACTTTCGAAATGCTAATCTCGTCGGTAGCACAGTTCTTGTATTATCTTCCCAACATAAGAATGTCACATTCTTTTAAAGGTTAGAGTTCGTAAATCTATTTGTTCTTCGGTCGTATATCTCTGAAATTCTGTAGGAAAAATACTTCAAGTTTTGTAGAAACGCTTTAGCAATATTTCATTTTACGTCCAGTCGACTTGAATATTCCCATTGAACAGGCCTATGACCTTCCTTAAGGTGAGGAAAAATATGTGTAGATGCAAGAGTTATAACCAAACGGCACTTGACGATGGATTGGGTTGATAAGCGTTGCGGTTTTGCTTCACTTTAACTTGGTTTCATCCAAGATGCACTCGGCCCAACAAGCCCCGGTCTTTCCTAATAAACTACTCGTTCATTAACTAGCTATCTCTACCTTTTTCAACCCTCCGTCGTATAATGTAAAGAATAAGTGAGTCGTAGGTAGATAGAATTTTATTAAGGTTCAGTTAGTCAGCCATTATCCTTTATGGTGTCCATTAAACTGTCGTTATGCTGTATATAGATACAGTCCAAGTACGCATTAACGATCCGATACTCAGAAAGTTTTTGCTCCTAATGAAAAAGGGGACGAGAATCGCTCGGCAGCGAAGGTCTACTCGTTCATCTGACGGTGATACAATATTATTGAAGAAGGTCGCTTGGTCATTCTGTTGATGCTATGACGTGACGTCGAGGGACAGAGGGAGGTCAGTTGTGGAAATTGGTCGTTTAATAATTCTCGCATTAACTGCCACGCGTTTTACTATCGTTGTCAACGACGTGAAGACATTACGTAGAATATTTTATTACGACGATTTTCATGTCGTTACATTTGCACGAGACGTCTCTGTTATAATTCGATTTCAAGGTCATCGAGTACGCGAGTGATTGTCTCTGATAATGGACGGCCGCGGTTTAGAGTAATTCTCGTTGTGATGGATACGCGGCTAAGGTGAAGAATATCGCTATAATTCTTTAAATCGGTCACCATTAGCGGAGAAACCTCCTGGCATAAGAATTAGTGATCTAACAATGAAGTTAAGAAAGTTTACTAATGTGGCGGAAATAAGATTTTTATTGTATAACACGTCAACCTTTAAGTGGGATCTTTTCGACCATATGCCATATTCGAATGAAAACATTCAAATAGACGCCAACAATATATTGGAATAAAAGAACCCTTCTTCTTTTCTAAGATTACTACTGTGTGATGGGTCAATTGTTGCCCATCGAAATTTTTTTCTTCCTGTTTCCAAAAATCAACATGCCTTGCCCAATTGACATTTTTTAGAGCATAAATGTTATGTTGAAGTACCAATATCGCACTTGCTTCCAGTTGCACGTAACGCATAATGAAATGAAACGATAAAAGCTAAATTTAATATTTTTATTTAAAGATAAAATGTAAAAAAAACACTTAAACATTTATATGTGGCAGTGATAACCATTTTTACGCAGGCTTCGCTTGACACCAAATTAGTTAAATTTTGTTACAGAAAGATTCAGGAACCCCGGTAAGTTTGTGTGTCCAAAAAATAAAGATTTTATTTCGCCGCTCTTTCGGTAATTAGTTAGTTGATATTATTTTTGCAATATCCGATGACTATTAGTGGTAATATTCTGCCTTGAATGCTTCGTGCGATAATGGGTTGCTTCACCATACATTGCCAGAGAATATTGTGTAGAGATTTACCTATTACCGGTAATGAGCCTCTTTAACGAAGTAATCAGTTGTCCGTACCTTAAATTCGTTACGCGCGTGACTTTGGTTCCGGTCCGCATACGATAGCCAGCGATCACGGTGGCAAGTTTTGGTATTATAACAGCTATTGATGATAGTGAGATAGAAATAAACTATCGTCTGCTAGCAGACTGTTTTGAATATTATATAAAATCAGGACATTATTGTTTGGAACTATCATTTTTGTATCACTTTTTATCATGGATTTGCTAGTCATAAAAAAATCTGATAGTCCATTGTAGCTACATTGTTGAATGAATAATGCCAACGTCTCGTCTATCAATGCAACTGTTTACTATCTAAGGTGCCAATAGTACAAAACTATTGGCCACAAGCGATGCCACTTGACCTCGTACGTAGAGCGAATAGCCATCACTTCTCGAGTTAACCAATATTGATAAAGAAATGATTCAAAAATTGACTCGTGGACCGCCGGGGAACTTTGATGACTCTGTGTGGAGTTGAATAAACAGATGAGGTGTAGCGAACGAGTGAGGAAGAGAAGATCGCGACGGGAAAGAGCAAGAGTGGTAGAGCGTGTGCGCACGGCAAACGCACGTGTCATACGAATCCGAGAGCAGCTGCCCCCTCCCCTCCCTCCCCCTATCGTAAATAAGGACTTTCCGTCATGCTGCAATTCCCTCTCTCTCTCTTACTCTCTCTGGGCTGGAGCTATCGCGTGCTGCAAACTGAGACCGCGCGTGATAGCTCGCAAGACCGAAATTCGAACACAGACTATTCCCATTAAGTGTCACGTCTCGCTGACGTATATTGCTTCGAAATCGTGCAGACCCCACAAGAGTCCGGACATTAAAAAGCTTTTCGCATAGCCCCATATCATCCTCACCATACTCTGCGACGAGAAGTTAGTTTTATCGAGTGTTTATACCGATAAAGTGTTCCGTATTGTAGCGATTTTAAGATTTATGGCATAGCTTTTATATGAATGAGCATGCATTTTTTTGGTCGTCATGTCTCAGGAGTCAGATTTTTTGTCTCCTACCTCCAGATTTTCCTTATAACAAGTATTATGACTAATGCAATTGATACAATGAAATGCTTCTTCGTTTTGCTGAATTTCTCTATAAATTTATTCCTGAGGATTTAATATCTTTTATTTTCATAATTTTAACATAATTTCAACAGCGTCATCTATTATTATCTCTCTCGCACCTATACTTGCATCGCCCGGAGAACGAGCAGGTGGGATATGTTCCTGACATTTCTGTACCCAAAGATGGAAGCTCACAGCTCAAAAGATTTTTCACCAACTTTTGGGCCTGTATAACTATCATCTAAAGACTGTAGAACGTAATCCATCTACAAGATAATATCTGGGCCTGGTTCACACAGCGCACGAGCGCGATGAACATGACTAAGGTGTAAGCGACACCCCACACGTCTGTTGACGTTACTAGGTTCACTAAAAAATGCTACCATAGCAAATTTCGTTACCTTAAGGCGAGGCGAAAGACTCAATCCACGCTACCGGTGTTTGGGATAGACAGCACTATAAGAATCGCATGAGTCCGAGAGAGAGCACGTGGATCACGTACACGTATCACGTGGTACGCTCGTTTACGTTAAAAAAACCGCGAAACTGATCTGGGGTTAATGTAATTGACCGAAAATAACATTTGGGCGCCCAATAATTATTTCTTCTCTTTAGACGTTATTGAGCCCTGCGTCTCATCGAGAAAAAGGCAGCATTATTAAATGAACTACTAACAGTGAATACAAATACCAAAATTTATTCAAAGCAAAACACAATTAGAATTATACAAATATTAATAGTAATTCTTGAGAGCTATTTGTTATTCCAGGGCCTAGATCCGGAGCTAATGCACCGCTACGTTTGCTATGTCAACTGTTGGCGTAACGGGGCTTAGCTTAACATAACATTAGCCCTCGATCCAAGAGAATATCGCATCAACTAATTTCTAATATCATTTTTTTCGTCTCAGTAGAAATTTCTCGGTTGAGATGAGGACGATTAACAAATTTGTAGTATTGCCAATGCTTCAAAAGTTCAAATTTTCTATTGTCACTAATTCTTAACATATCGAAAGTCTCCCAACAGTCTAGATGGAAATGCTCGTTAGATCGAGAGATGTAGCAACTCAGTGGCACTTCTCATGAGTCAAGAGTTGCCAGCAGCAGTAGAAGAGTCAGCATATCGAGTGGAAGCTGCTGTTGGGACACGAGAGAATACGGAGCCTCGCGAGCTTTCACGAAGTATATTTTCTGAGGGGCCTCGTACGATGCTTCGAGTATGACCACAGGGCACAGCGGCGTCGGCTGCGAATGCGGCCGGACGCGTGCTTAGCACTTCTGCACAAAGTCGGCAGACGGAAGTAGCGACTCGGTACCGAGTCGTTACTCACTTCTCTTTCTTTTCTCTTTGGCTTTTCATTCTAGTTTTGGATCAAGATGCTAAGCCTTTCAAGCTGTTCAGGCCTGGAGTAATAAGTGGCGCCAGAGCCCTGATGTGAAGCTCGAAGCAATGTCTCCTGTAATTGCGAGCTCCAGTCCGTATTACGGATGTACAGCGATGGCAAACAATGCTTGAACCGCAAAAAATTTCAAGCTCAGCTAGTCCCCGTGGGGGACTTGCCTAAGATAAATTCCAAGTTAGTTTAAAAAGAAGAATACGAGTACATGGCACATCCTATCATCACATATCCAACATTCTGAAGTTCATTAATATGTATATTTCGCGGAAGTTTTCAGCGTGTTATAACGTTTTTTTTTTTCAAATGAAGTGTCTAAGTTTTCGACATCGGAAGACTAACGCTGCGTTATTCTCCCCGAAAGAATCAAAATAACCTTGCAAGCGAATGCAATGTTTAAACTGAATGAATAGGAAGCTCCTCCTTGTCCGACAATCGGATGAACAATCGCACGTTGTTCGTACGGAAGTGTGTTAAATTCGTTCCATATTTTTTTTATTCACGGAAATCTCGTAATTATATGATGAGATGGACACACTTCTTTTACTCTTCCCCCTCCTATCGTTCTGATGCAAAAATGCAGTGGGTATTTATAATGCAAAGTCTGGGGTTTCAATGTTGCCTCTTTTCCACCTAATGAAGACCCAAATAGTTATTTTAATTGATAAAAAATATGCATTCAAGCGTTGGCTATCTATATTAGCAGACGCATCTTTAGCTAATGATTATGGTACAAATGATATGCATTTATTGGATACGCTCTTGAAGGTTGCCGCATGAATTAATGTATATTAATCGTCCGAATATGAGTTTGACTATGCTCTTATAAGGATCAGAATGAATTTCTGTATATTAGTCGTCCGAATATCATTTTAGGTATGTTCTTTGAAGTTACCGGATGAACCAATGTATATTAGAGGTCCGAATATCGATTTTGGTATGTTGTTGGAGGTTGCCGAACGAATTAATGCAGATTAGTCCCCCCAATATCAATTTGCTTATTTTCGTATAAGTTGACGGATGAATTAATGTCGATTAATCATTCAAATATGACATTAATATTGATTTATTCGTTATTCTCGGACGGATAAATATATGTTATTCATCCGGAAACGTTAATCGTCGACCGTTGAAAGGATGAATGATACCCGTAAATTCTGTAACGAGTAAAATATATGGGAAAATGTAAAAAATTGGGGAATCCCCGGACGAATAACGGCATGTTATTCGTTCTGTTCCCGTCAGCATAGCCACAGCCTTTCTCCAACTCTCGAATTCCTGGTATCAAACTAACCAATTTTCGGCACATTGCTTCCTGATTATTGTATTGATATTTAGCTTCCACAAAGCCACCTTATATTCCCTATGAGGAATTATATTGATCCATGTTGGCTTCCTAATACAGGTAGCTTTGAAAAAAGTGGATAATCATGAGGAAGGTATGTGCTAAGTTCTACTTTTCGAGCTTATTTAAAAACTGTATACACTCGCTAAACTGTTTCAAGTTTGTCAAAGCTAGCGAATCAAACATTTTTTTAAAATATAAAATTTCATGACTGACACCCATTGTGAATTCTAGAAAAACTCAATACCAACTAACCTTGCTTGTAACTACACTTGGGTAAACAGTTTTAGTTCTAAAGCTTATATTCATAGGAGATAGCGTGCTTGGGTCGTGTAAAATATTTTTGAAAGAAAAGAATTTATTTCATTAAATTTTAGTGACTTTTGTAATTCTAATTAAACTCGATACGACGAAAGAGTAGTAACTGAAACATCAGTGTGCCAAATTTCAGCCTGATATTTCTGGCCGTTTTCCAGTTATAAAAATTAAATCTATTGTAGTACTATTTTTTTTAAGCCAACTTTTGAACCCTTTTGCTGATTTTGTCCAAATACAATACCAACCAACCTTGGGTGTGGCTTTTCTTTTGTAGGAAACTACAGCCCGATAACTTGCATCTTGCTCAAATTAGCGTGTTCACGTTGTTTCATTTAATTAAAAAAAACACGGAATGTAAAGTTTTATAAAGTTTCAATGGTTCTACAGCTTTCAATGAAATTGCCCACGAGGAAAGAGAAGTTACCAATCTACTTGTGTACCAAATTTTAGACCATAGTTCAGGCCATTTAAAATTTATAGTCCATTTCATTCTTTATTACACAAACACACACACACACACACACACAAATCATTTCTTCTGCTTATGATTGTCGGATTATTCAACGTATTCTGAGTACCTTGACATTGCAATTTGGAAAAAAATGTTATCGTGAAAACAATGCTTTCTTTGTGAGGAAACAAAAACAAGTAAGCGACACCAATTTTCACAAAAAAAACTATAAAACACTTAATGATTTTACCTATTAAATTTATTAATGCTTTACTTTCAGAATTAGTGATTTCAGTCACTATAATAATATTAAATGCGAATTCGAAAGCACCCCACGTGGCCTTCCGATTAACGCTTTTAAAGTGGAACTTCTAGATTAGATGTTCCGCTTATATGCCAAAAGGAGACTGAGAAAATAAGTTTATACACTACAGTAACAATAACTTCAACCAAATTGATGGTTCATATATGCATTTTCGTATTTACTTCAAAGCATTGATTGTCAACTTATCAATGATAATTGTTACTCAAGTTATAAACGTGCAGCTGTTCCATATAATTATATATTTATATTCAGAAGCAATGTTCATAACAGATTATATAAAAAATCAATTTTTTCCTCAAGTATCAATTTAAGATTAAAGTTGTGTTAAATAATAAATTATACTAATGAGAGTGATTATTACTTAACGCCCAAATAACTGTGCAAGACGTTAGATTTGAATGGAAAGCAATAATTACTCTAAAAGATTTATCGTTGACACGTTTCAAGTCATTTTTTGACAAAGATTGGTCCGTTTTATCTGAGTTATAAATTCATATTAGAAGTCTATCAGTCTGATTAGAATAAGTATGACTGCGTGTATAAGACGATAGATAAGAAATTTTCCTTTAAACATAAACGTTAGGTCGGTAAACTTTTTATCGACTTCGGTTAAAATATTTATCTCACATAGATCACAAGAATTTTATCACCCTCGGGATTAATTCTAAAGTTTCCTCAATTTTGAGACACCCAGTGCATATATATTTTGTATTTGCGAGCAGTCGGTAACTCTGCGGCATTTCGTGCCCCTACCGTACATACGAGTAAATACAATAAGTACCAGTCGGCTAGACATTGCTGGCACACAATTTTCTGACAATATATAGAGGCACTAGCGATTAAGAATCTCTCTGGAGCTCTGTCTGTTCCGTACATTTCATTCCCTAGTCTCTTGATTAAACTTTCTCTACACGTTTCCCAATCCTAAAAGATCTCTCGTCTCCTGCTCCTTAACGATCATTCTTCCTCTGGCTTTCACGTCGCCCTTTTCGAATGTTTCTTATTTTTCTCCTACCGCGCATCCGTCTGTCTCCATAATACATTAATGTAACTATCTAACTATGGCGCTCCACGGGGCTATGTCCAATTCGATCGTTATATACAGCGAGAGCGAGGTATTCGTACACAGCATCGCGCTCGCACTCACCAGTGGAAATTATAATATTATCGTCGTCGTCGTCGTCGTCGCCGTCAACGTTCTTCTCCACCCGCCTTCTTCTCGTCTTTGATTAGCGTGCGCGCTTGCGTGCGTGTGCACGCGGACGCATTACGCGACGTGTGCCCGGTACTCGTGCTCGGGGCTATCCGTTTCTGTTAGCAGTGTACCGCTCGGGCTTATGGCACCGGGAAAGACCAGGACCACGATGGTTTCGATGCCCAAGCACCGCAGCCGATGTACCCAGATATCCTCGCAGGCGCGTAGCGATGTACACCTGATGTTAGATCGTGTCGACAACGACAAGAATTTTAGGATGAATAGAAATTTTTTTTTTTTTTTGCCTCGAGTCGTAAACACCTGATCTTGATTATTGCACGTATTTATATATCCGGGGTTGGGGCACGTCACGGGGACACTCGGTGGTCGCGACGCACCACGAGGTAGAGCAGCAAGGGCGAAGAGAATTTGTCTTGGAGCACTCTCCTGTCCGATTGTCGTCGAAACCGCGGAATCTACGTTTTCTCGTTTTTAATTATTGTGTGCACGTAAAAAATATAAGCATGTTGTAAAATATATAGAAAATAAGACAGAGTACGGTGGGTGTTTGTTTAAAAAGCGGATTATTGGGTCGCGCGGCGTCCGCCACTTTCGTGCACCATGTAGTAACCGCAGGTTTACCCGCGTCAGCTGCTCGCCGCGGCTGCACTGAGTTCCGTTGTGACTACTACTATGCGAAGAGTGGTAAGGATGAAGAGGTGGTGAGGACGAGGTGGAGGAAAAAGAAGGAGGAGGCGGAGGATGAAGAGGAGGTGGAGAGAGCCTCAAGGGGCTTCGCGGTATGTGTGACAGAGCGAGCGAGAGATCATGAAAAGACTGACCATCAGTAGTGATCGCGACAGAGAGAAACGCAAAAAGAGAGAGTACAGTATCAACGAGCTAGAGAGAAAGGGAGATAGGAAATGAGAATCGAAGAGAAGGGATGAGGAGGACAGTTTGTAGTAAGTGCAAGACTCGGAACGAATGTGTGAGAGGTAAAGATTTTAAGGGGGGAAAAGCGCGCGTGTGTGTGTGTTAAGAGAGAGAGAGAGAGAGAGAGAGAGAGAGAGAGAGAGAGAGAGAGAGAGAGAGAGAGAGAGAGAGAGAAAGAGAGAGAAAGAAAGAGTACGAGACAGCCTCGAGAGGAAGACAGTACGAATTGGCTCATATTCGAGCTAAAGCGAGAGAGGCAGTGATGGGAGAAAGAGGGAAATATAAACGAGGGAAGAGAACTCTGCGTCTGTTGACGCAATGGAGGGGAGTAAGCTCGCCAGAAGACAGAGACTGACTAATATATATGTATATATATATATACATAACTGGCGCAGCGGTGGTGAGTGCGAGCGAGTTGAACCTTTGCTTGGGGCTGACCAGTCGCGATCGGCACGTAGGGGGAGAAGGCGGCGTATAACGTTTATCTGTACTCTTCGTAAGTGGGAAACCGAGAGAGACGAAACTATCGAATGGTGAGTCTCTCTGTTACATTGCACACACGCACTCTCTTGCTTTTTCCTTCTGTACAGCTGCATACAGCACTTATATACAGCTTACACCGTAGTTAATACAACTACATGTATATTTGCTCGAGGTGTACGCTGGAGAATATGTATTAGGGAGCATGCGCTTGTGTCGTTGCACGCGCGTGCCCCTGTTGCATGTACCACGCGCGTATATGTATGTGCACAGTCGACTATCCTTATTCGCGTTACTCTATAATATCCACGATATATTCACGCGTCCGCGCTCTAACACACTCGGCACTGTGGGTTAGCGGCGAGTACCCGCTGCGTGCGTTACGTCCGCACATGCGAACGTGGCATAGCACTCGGGCCATCGAGCGCGCGTCAACGATTCTTTAGCACACGATACAGATGCGCGAGAGGGACGGTGAGCAGCACGCCGGTAAACAGAGGAGAACCTTCGACCACGCGAAAATGTTGCGTTGTAACAGCGCGGAGTGTATACGCATAATACAAGTTGGTGCATACAGAGCTATAGCTATAGGCTCTAGGTTGTATAGAGAAATGATGCGTCGAGAGGAAATGCGCGCGTTTCACGCGTTGTATAAGTATATGCAAGTGTGCTTCGCTGTCTCGATTCTCGGGTCGTGGCTCGCTGTACTGCGATACCGCATCGGCGGCACACCATGTGTGCCCTCGGGATGAGAATCCGAGTCTCGAGTCCGATGTCTGTTCTCCAACAGTATATAATACCCTGCGCTATCCGGTACACTGGTATCTGTGTATAAGGTGGACGAACCTCTTGGCGCTCACGCGCTCTCGGAATGCCTGCTTTCTCGTGGAACATCGCGGAGAGTACTTATATCGGGGCAGGGGGAAAGGAAGAGAGACCGCAGCGTAGCCCGAGAGAGCCGAGGTGTAATCAATGAGCGAGCGATCGTGTGCACCGAGCCACACCTGCCGCCAGCACGTAAGATCGGTCAAGTCTCACGTCGCGCGGTTAAACGCTGTACGCAAAATGTTTTCACTGGGCTGAGCGCGACTGACGCGCGTCTCTGCTGGACCATAGCTTCGATGATTAAGAGGAGTTCACCACTGCGGAGACAAGAGCGCTTGTCGGATACGTTGTGTGCATGGGTATATGCGGATCTGTAGGGGAGCGTACGAGAGAGGCGCTATCAGCCATAGGTCACACGAATGTCTAATGAACTGGGGAATAATGCGAGGAAGGGTTCGTCTTGAGCGTACACCGGACGAGCATAGGTCGACGTTGCGGTATTATTTTCATAATACACGCATATTATAGATCTACGATACTGTAATGTACTCCATGGACCCGTCGTTACCGTCGTTATACGCATACCGTGTGATATCGTAGCGGAGCCGCTTTGCGCCCCGAGCGTACGAAGAGTGGCGCTCCCAATCATACGGTGAAGCATTCGCGCGAACAGGATATTCTCGAGACCCGCGGCGCAGGGAAGTTGAGGAAGCACACCCCTGTAATGCCGCAGCTAGTGCTGCACGAGATATTCTATGTAATACGCATAGTATTTGTTGTACGAAGTCGATGAATGACACTTGAAATTATTAAACTCCTGCCAATTGTCACTTTTATGAAATATTATATTTTTATATTTCGTATTTGCTCTGAATAGTTATTTACATACGTAAATTTCAAATACAATAGATTTTTTCCTAAAATAGATTTTGGATATTATTCATTATTTATTACCTTAATGACTATAAAAAATAAAATAAAGTAAATACATGTACTTGAAATTGTTAAGCACAATAAAGTACAGAAATTATTACTTCTATATATTTATTCGTCACTTTTATGGATTTTGGGGATTTTACCCTGTGCGGTTGCACTGGGACGATCTCGTCCCAAGCGAATTTTCAAATTCCCAGCAAACCGAAAGGGGGCGGTGCGCGGCTCCCGTCCCTAAAAACACTTAGTACAGACATGGTTCTGCACGCGTAGCCTCGCTGCCCTCGGCCAGTCAGTCTTCGAGCTGCAGCTCTATAACGTCCCAGTGCGATCGTCGTAAGAGTAAACGTTGCTTCTGCGCAACATGTAGCGGAGGCACATCATGTGAATTTTTTATTTATTTTACAATTATTTAATGTTAGTTTTTGTTCATAATCTCTTGTTTGCATAAAAATAATATTATTTTTGCGGTATAAATGATGGTCAATATAATTTATCATAAAAATCCACGATTTTCCTTTCCTTCAAATTGTGCATTTTCAAGCATTTCAATAAATATAGTTTTTTCAGCCGAAATGATCGAAGCGCAATTTTTCTTCAACATTATGGTGTCCATGAAGATAACCCATGATATTTTTTTTTATGATACCTCATTATTTTATTATTGAAATTTAAGCTAAAACGCTTTTTCTAGCGTTTTCGCGCAGATACCAATTTATAGCAAAAAATGTAATAACTTTTGTACTTAAACAATTATGGATTCACATTCTAGAAGGATTCACGAGTATTCATGAATTTTTCGATTTTTTTTAAAGCGATTTAACCTGTTGAAAACTGTACGTGAACGTTTTCGTCGTTTAAATGCGTCATCGCTTCTTTATCGTATCTTCCTATCCTCTCCACCAGGTTACGTTCCGCGATACTTTCTGCTAAAAAGATCATGGGTATTCTTATAAATGAAAACAATTGCAATCAAATTGACATTGGAAAAATGACTTCCCTTTCAACGATTCGATATTCGAGTCATTTAATGAAAAAGGGATCATCCACCTAACTTATGGGCGCATCGTGAGCTGCTTTAATTTGAAAACCGCCGAAGTCAAAATATATGCAAATTATAGAAAATTTGGTCACTAGATATGTTATAAATATAAAAAATCTTTGTTTCAATAGGAAATCAATTATTTTACCGCATACAGTTGACAAATACGAAGCTCAAAATTCACATTTAAAACATATTTCAGTAATGAGACTAGTGTAATGAGATAAAACCGTTTCCTCATTTGCTGCCATACACGGCAACAAAGTTGGCATAATATCGACGAGTACACGACGGTGTATGTCTAATCAGTGGTGAACGGGGCAAAGTTGAATCACTTGAAAATGTTCGTACCTATGCCGGAGGAGTATTTAAAGGATTATTCGATTTTGGAATTTGCTGGAGCAAAGGAAACAACGATGCAAAGTTGAACCTTGGACGTTACTTTCTCATTATTTTTCACCGTTTGCAAAGTCAATTCTGTGAGAAAGTATGTTCATCCATGTTGGCTTCCTCATAGAGGAAGCTTTGTCAAAGGTGGAAAAAAAATTACAAAATTTAGTAACATTGCATGCTTGATAATATTTTTTTCACAAAAATAAAGCTCTTTCTGTAAGGAATCAAAAAGGGAAAAAACAACACACTTTTTAGTGTTTTGCTATAGAACACATTTATGGGAAAACACGTTAGATATGTTGAATGAACCCGCTGAATATTCAACAACCCACTTGGTATATAGACACGCGTTAAGTTTACTACAAATGTTATAAAAAACACACACTCGAATATACGTTCGAATAAATCGCAAGGTGGCGGATTCGTGTTTCATATGGCACAATCATAGACGTCAGGGTGCTGAAACGAATACTTGCTCGTAGGTCGTAGGTCGTAACTTTCATATGAGCAACACAAATAAATATATGTTCGTCAAACAATATATATGTTAACAATATATAATAGGAAGAGACTCCCTTGTGCCATCGGTTTCTATGTGGTAGCGAGGGTTTCAGTGAACTCTTATTGTGAAATAGTGAACGTTGGAGTAAAATCTTTCGTATTCCGAATGAAATCAATTCCATCCAAGAATCATATCGGAAAGAATTGTTACACTTTTGTTACAGATAGAGACGTGATCGAGACATTTCAGTGTTAATTTTCGCTGGATACAATTACTTGTTGTACATGCATTTCTAACGGTTATATAGCGAAAAGTAAGGTTACAAGACGTTTGATGGGATCTACGTTAACCTCTCAAATAAATACCGTAGAGTTTGTACTGACAACGAACCACTTTGATTATTCATCTTCATAATAATAACACGGACAAGGATGATTAATTCCCTGTCGCATCATCAAAGTAATGATACTTTAAGGCCCTTTAATAATTTTTTTTTTGAAACTACTATATTTCTCCGATTTTTTATATATTCAACGAATAATTTAATTATCACTTCTGCCAAAAAGTAGCGGATGCATATCGAGAATAGGCAACGCACGTGAAACGTGTAATAAGTAAACACCTTCACATGCATTGGGGAGTCAACACACCAAGAAACATGTAACAAGTTGATAATTACCACACCTTAAAACATGTAAAAAAATAACTACTCGATTTGCACGGCTAAACCATGTTGAATAACTAAACCATGTTAAAATAACACCGATGCGGAATCGCAAGCTTGCGTAGCCGTTGCGAACCTTTGCAACAAAAAAAAATCACCTTCTCACGTATTACAACCAGTCCTGACATCAATCTAAAGCTAGTGAAGAATCGATCCAGCGCCCGCAATGCAATAACTCTACCGATAATAAATGCAGTTCGACGGATGTACGAAATTTTATCTGTGAGAACTGCTCCAATACAACCACTGATCAGCAAAAATCAGATCAGACGATCAGTGTGAAGGCACGGGCGCGTGTGGACATTTTTTCTGAACATATTTTTTGGATTATATCATACAAAGCTCCGCCGTGAGATATCGAAAACATATCATTATAATAATAAGAAGAATGCAAAGTAGAACCTTGCACATTGCTTCCTCCTTATTTTGCACCGTTCACAAAGTCACCTCTCTACGAAGAAAGTGCGCTCATCAATTTAGGCTTCCACAGACAGGAATCTTTGTGAAATGTGAGAAATAGTAAGAAATTAAAATTTTAATAAATATGTAATTTGAGATATAAATCACCTTTCTTAAGTTATTCTCCATATTTGTAGAGTTTTATGCTCGCCCAACATGCCTCTCATTAGGGCAATTTGCCGACTTCAGAATGATCCCTTACGCGATCGAGACCGATGTAGTAAGCAAGCAAATTGGTTTTATTGAGTTCCATTAATACGAACAAATGTTTTTAATTCTTTAATCAAAATAAATCCTACGTACTCCAATTTTCCTTAATGTAATTGGATGAATTAGCAACATAATTAGTTGCATTCGCGATTTTTATATAATCCATTCGACATTTAATGCAGAATTCTAGGACAAATACAATAGGACAGAGCAATTTTATTTAAACTTTTCAACAGGAAGTATACATCGAATAGTAATCTGATTCGTTGAAGGGATGCAGTGTTGGCGAGGTGCCCCTATTTTGACATAGTAACCACCGTGTCCCATAATATTACCCGAACGATATGCTACATGTTGCTATTTATATTTTAGTTTAATTTAGCGAAAATATGTACATCAAGTATATCGTGAGACGCGGCAGAGTTTTGACGCTGAGTAAAAAAATACTGTTAACTCTTACATTGTCTCGAGTTAACGATGCCGAAATGTTATTACCCCGCTGATATAATCCCGAATGATACAATGGAAAATCGATTTTAAAAAGTATACATACCATGTCAATTATAATTGGCTACGTTTTGTTCAATCTTTTCATACCTTTAACTGAATGACACGTCGAATCGTGAGTCTCATATTCTGATCGAATAGATGCTGTTGGCACTAAAAGAAAATCAGCAAAGTTCATTAACGTAACTTAACAGTAATTGCGTTGCTGGTAGCGTTTCTGGAAGGAACACAATGAGCGGTAGAACTCCTATCACCATGCATACCTCGCTACTTAGGTTTTTCCTATTCCCTTCTTGCGATTCCAAGCCCAGGGTACTCACCACCAGCGTAAACCAAAGTGTAATCAATGAGCGCGAGCATGCAGCGTTCGCATAGTCTATACCACACCTGCTACACTGGCAAATGCGTCCCAGCAGCAGCAACAGCAACAGTGCACAACGGTCCTGCTTCGTGGAAGCCGCACGCTTTTGCAGAAAGAGAGAATGGAATGGAATGGCGCACGGCTGCTGCTGCTGCGGCTGTAGCCCCCGGGATTTATTATGCGACGGTGAGGCATTAGCGCGGCGCGGTCTCGCGCACTGGGCTTCGCTTTGCGCACTCTTTGGCTCTCGCGTTCTCTGTCTCTGCTGTTGCGATTCTGGACCGCGTCAACCAGCGAACCGCGCACGTACTCACCGGTACATGGTAAGAGCTAGAACCAATATACAGCTTCGAGACGAGCACGACATACGGTGAGCTCCGAGTCGTGCTGGACACTCAATTAGGAACGTTATCGCTGAGCCGTCGAGGCGAAACGCGAGAAAGAAAACCTTGTGCCTCTCGTGAAAAGAAGGAATCAGTCCTTCGTACATATTTCTTTGGGAAAACTTTGAGGTAAAATGAGACTTTTTTTGACCCGACGAAAGATATATATTCATCCACTCTGAAAATATTTATTTCAAAAAAATTTCTTTTTCAAATAAGAAAAAAATGGTTCGACGGAATATTTAAATAAAATTGATTTTGAATCAAAGCTCTATTGAGAATGGCATAGCACTCGAGACGTGCGCTGTCGGTATCACACGCTCTCGTCGAACCTCGAAAAGAAGGAAAATGTTAAAGTATGGATTGCAGAAATTGTCGTGGACGATTTTCTTTATACCATTCTGACAAATGCATTACTTACACTCACAGTAGATGGTACTCAAAAGTATTTCCGGCAGTCCACGGCTAGGCCAAAGTTAGATTCTTTAACTATAATGAACAATTTATGCCACTTTTTAAGGTTTCGACGTCCCGTGGTATGACCTATGAATAAGTTTGATGTTCATAGAAGTTGAGACTATTATGGAGTCGATATAATTCGAGATCGAACACAAACATGTTGAAAAATTGCTATAATTTTCTTATCATGGGTACTCAACCCGTATGGAAATTTATATATCTATATAAAATATCTGCGACATATATTCGATATGCAGGAGATATATTCCGTGAAATAGTACACAACTATTTTGTATATGTTAAACATATATATTATGGATATATAGTACATATAGTACACGCTTTGCGCACCGGCCTCCCCCCCCCTGGGAGAACCCCGGCTCTAGGAAAACCCAGGGCTTCGTCCCCTAATCCCTGCCCCCTGTTGCCTTCACTGATCTCTTCCTGACCGTCTCCTTATCCTCTCTCGATTCATCTCCACGGCGACTGTGGTGAGTAATTTTCATAATACATATGTTGAATATACATTTGAGAAATAAATATTATATAATTCTAAAATCTCTCAATACTATAAAAATATCTCGCCGCCGTTGTCGCTGGGTAGGATCATCGAGAAGAATCTAAGGGATCTCTAAGATCTGATTTTCCAGGTTCTTTAGGTTCTTATATACGGTGGCGTCAACGAGATATTATTTCTCATATTTTTTCACATTACATTGATGTGTAATGTAAGGAGGGAGTTAGCGCGAGAAGTGCGCATGGGACTACACCCCCTAGTATATAATACATGTACATTTTTTATGCGTAATATATGCTCGTGTGTACTATGTTTTTATATTATACTCTGTGCGCTTTGCGACCGCCTCCCCCCCGCCCCTAGGAGAATCTGGGCTTCACTCCCATGAGCTTCCCCTGATTCCCTTTATGACCCTCCTGATCTACTTTCAGACCCACTTGATGCCCCCACCCCCTCTCGATTCTTCACAGTGCTGGCGCCGGCGGCAAGATATTTTTATGATATAGAGAGATAATAAAATACTTTCAAAAACGTTATATTCTGCTTGTGTATGTTCCATACCCAAAATACACCTCATTAAACAAATAAAGTATTAAACAAATAAATTAATAATAAACAAAAATTTGTCTAAAAATTAATGAAAATTATGTAAAAAACGTTTTAATTGAGAGCTGTTGAAGAACTAACAACGGAGTGGCCAAAAGAGTGACTTATACTCAAAGAATCAAAAGGCCCTGCATCTCGATATCTTGTTTCTTATCATTGTTTGTATATTTTACTGTTCACATTAATCATAGCGTTTATATCAAATACATTCTTACATTACTTGATTATTTTTGTTCATATTTCAACATATATTGTGACACGGTGAAATCGAAGGTGGAGTATTCGAAAAATTCCAGATTCGAATCCCGGCACACGCACCCCGCATTTTTTTCGAATTTTTTCTCATATATCCTTCTTTTTCCCAATTGAAATACGTAATCGTATCTATAAAATATACAATTTACAGACTGCATGTATGTTTATATGAACACGTACGTAATTTCATTATATATGATCTACATGTTGCACATATGTGTAGGAAGAATCGTTTATAACTTTAATATATACCATTTTACGCTGCATAAACGACATATACTTTGCATATATCTTAGAGATGCAAAGTATGTTAAAAAAATAAGGGGAATTTTGTGATTTCACGTGATGTATTAGTCCGTTTCGCGTTTTTTCTCGTTGTTGTGTTGGTAAAATTGTCTGAAAAGTTGCTGCACTGTGTTAGCCATATTGAATACTTAATCAAATGTCAGCTGTCAAAAAGGTTACATGTATTTTGGTAAGATCGACGATTTTGAAAATGGATCAGTTAATTTATATTAAATTTTGCTATAAGAATGGAATAAAGTGCTGCAAAATTTTATAAATGTTAAATATTGCTTTCGGTGAGTCTGCTATGAGTAAAACGAGGTTTTGCGAGTGGTATAAGCGTTTCCAAGATGGCCGTGAAGACGTTGGAAATGACGAGCCCCTTGACGCTCCAGCACATCACAAACCAATGAAAATGTCGAAAAAATAGAAGAAATGATTATGAAAGATCGCCGAATCACAATCAGAGAAGTAGCTGATGATGTTGGCATATTAATAGGCTCATGCCATGACATTTTTTCGGAGGTTTTGGGTATGAAACGTGTGGCAGCAAATTTTGTTCCAAAATTGTTGAATTTTAAACAACAACAGCGACGAATGAATGTTGCTCAGGCGTCGCTAAATGAAGTCAACAACGATGCAGAACTACTGAAACGTGTCATAACAGGTGATTAAACATGGGTTTAGGGATATGACGTCGAACTAAGGCTCAATAGTCTCAGTGAAGCCATTCTGGATCGCCAAGACGGAAAAAACTCGACAAATGCGGTCGAATGTGAAGGTTATGCTCGCTGCGTTCTTCGATTTTAACGGCATATTGCACCATGGGTTCTTACCACAAGAAGCAATCCGAAAAAAACGCCCGTATTTGTGGCGAAACATTTCATGGCTTTTGCACCACGTTAATGCACCTGCTCACACTTCATTGCTTGTTCGTGATTTTTTGGCCATAAACAACACTGTAATGATGCCCCAGCCTCCATATTCGCCAGACATGACTCCGTGCGATTTTTTTCTGTTTCGGAAAATAAAGAGAACCTTAAAGGACTGTCGTTTTGCAAGCATAGATGAGATTAAAAACACATCGCTGAGAGAACTCAAAGCTAGCCCAAAGAACGAGTTCCAGAAGTGTTTTGGAGATTGGAAAAAGCGCTGCCATAAGTGTATAATATCTAATGGGGAATATTTTGAAGGGGATAACATTGTTGTAGACGAATAAATAAAATTCTTTCCAAGAATTTATTTACACACCTTAACACACCTCGTATACCGGCATATACTTTCACTTACATATATTTCCATGGGGGAATTATAGACCTTACATACACCTCGTTTAATAGTCGCTAAATATGAAAGAAGAATGAAACTAGACATAAAACATGGCACATATGTTCTGATTCCACCCCATAGAATCGGAAATTTAAAAAAAACTAGAACATAAGACGGTTATAATTTTTCGACAATTGCATTTCCCATCAATCGGTCTTTGTCTAAATATCTGATTTCTATGGAGAAAACGATAAAACAATTGGTACAACTGTCAGCGACTGCTCTGCCTTTCTCAAACGATTTGTAATTCTGAAAAAATAATTAACAATTACTGTCACTTTTGAGCAGTTTCGAATGTGGTGAAAAATACAAAAAATGTATTATTCGCTTAGGGAACTACAGAAATTTTTATCTGCGTCAATGTGGCGTGTCTTTCCCTTTAAAATAATTTTTTTTTGATGATTTAACCGAAAAATATATTTTTATATTACTCAAGTGAATGAGAATGAATTTTTTAATTATAGTCCAAGCCGCAGATATTTGTTTTCTTAGTTTTATAGATGATTGACCGATTCCGATATGACGCTGTTGGAACGAAAACATTCCAGAAGTTAAATGTTTGCCCAGGCTCTCTGAAGTCCATCCATAAACACAGATTATGGCCAATAACACAACAAGTAAAATACGAAAATTTTTTTAATATTTTTTTTTAAATATCAACTCAATAATTATTTTGACTCATAAGTTAGTACAATACATTCATTTCCGTGAAATTGTCAAATAGATAATCGTTAAATGTCGAATGGATAATTGTTGTGTATGGTTAATATAAATCAAATTTCCATAACTTGTTACAACTGAGGATCATAATCAGATCTGGTTCATTCCGTTGAGGAATTAAGTGGAAAAATCAATAATGAACAAAAAAATCGTTAAGTAATTATAAAATCGAAACCTAAAATCGAACGAAACTACCACAGTTACCTCTCGGTAAGTGACTGCTTTTTGAAGTTCGCGTAGCTCAGTTTTTACGAGAAGTAACTATCAAACTTTTTTTTCATATAAATTAACAAGTCAAGTTGAACCAAATTCATGTTCATTAAACTCGCTATCTCGTAAAAAATGGAGTTAAAAGCAACGTGGGCTCAGAGAAGAGCGGGCACTAACAGAGACTACTGTAGATTACAAGCACAGTATAGCCGAAGATATCACTTGTTGCACATTCCTTTAGTCTCCTTCTCTATTCGATGAAAGATTAATATCCATCTCTCATTCAGACACAATCACGGGTGATGGATACCTCGAAATTCGATCCATGACTTCTGCTGCCTGACCAGATGCAATTCGTCGGGCTCCCGAAAGAAAGATGCTTCCCGAGATTCATAGAGAGAAAGAATGAGAAGGACCGTGGCTGATGGCGCGCAGCAGCCGACCGCTTCGTAGGATAAGGACCCACCGCGCCGAGTGAAGTCATCTCTCGACATTCGGATGAAGGATAGGGGTTCGCATCTACTTATCTCCATACACGTATATATTTGTTTTGGTCTTGTGGCCAGGTGAGATAACGGAGCTTCATTCTCACGGGTTCATTGCCCATCGTGTCTCACTCTCTGAGCCCCATTGTCCGCAGGCTGCTACGCAGTAGATAAAGTACACTGTTCATACATATAATATTGTTCAAAGAGAAGGCCTTGTCGGACTTGTCTACTGGTCTACAGCAGCAGCAGCAGCAGCAGCAGCAGTAGTAGTTAGTGTAGTAGTGGTAGTAATAGTAGTAGTATTAGAAACTATCCAAACGTCTTGAGAAGATTAATTTCTTCAAGCTGTGAAGTACTATATCTATATAGAAGAGAGTATATACATTATCGTACACGGTATACATATTACAGAAGGCCTTGGTAAGGACGCTCGGAGTGACTTGCGCAAGCAACAGTCAAGGAGTTCCGAGCTCGGAGCAGAGCGTGAATTCGTTGCTGTAACAGGCGCAAGGCCGTTTAAATTCCAAGCCCGCGCCCGAAATGTGAGACTCTTACATGATGAAAAACAGTCTCTTACTCTTTCGATATTCCGCTGTCTTTCTCTTGCCTCGGAATCTCACCAGGATCCGCCGAACAGCGAGACTTTCATTATACGCGTTGCAGACTCTCGTGATTAAAGTATATAGATATAGAGCAGGTTTATGTCGATACTGATTATGTGTTTTAATGAACTGCTCTTTCTCCAGACACTCGAAAAACAATAATCGATCGCAATAGCTTCGCTACTAACGATAATTTATCTGGCAACAACAATGTAGCTCGGAAAATGGAGTGCAATATCTCTTGGAAGTTCCGGTCTCTTGGGGTTTCAGTAAATCCGAGATTTCTACATTTATTCTCGACTCATACACATTTGCGCGTATTTGTGCAATATGTAAGGACGAACGAAATGATGAATGTACCAGCTGTGCTTGAGGCTAGGTCGTTTGAGAATTTCGCACGTGCCAAACACCTTTCCCAACCTCGAGAGAATCCGAAAATTTATTGCGATGTCGAAATTTCATGCTTTCGATTTCTCGTACTGTAAATGTACGGTTAAGCGACCAACCAGTCGATCCCTTCGTGCATCAGTCAGCCATTGCACGCATGTTTGGAATTGGTTGTTACGAAACATGTGCACTGTGCACACGTGGGTAACGTTGTGCAGGTCGAGGATAATATCTTACCCTATCCGTTGAATCGTCTACTTCTGGTGTCATTTGGTATTTGTGAGTCTATGAAGTCTTTTTAGGTAGACCAATCGAGGCTCCAGTCGAACCGAGAATTACGAAAAGTTCAAAAACGTGTCGGTAAGTTTTAAAGTCAAACGAATAAGACTTAATAAATTCTTTGCAACATTTAAAAAAATATAATGTAAGGAAAACTGAGGATTTTGATCATGCGGGAGGCTGGACTCTCTACTGATAAGGATGGAGGGAAATCATTAGAAAACAAACAACCGTAAACTGGGGATGATGACGTCTTTGCCAGACGTCGTGCCAGGTAACGTTAAAATGTTAGAAATGCGAAACAATATTACGAGTTATGAATTGCTGTCCATCTAACGATATACTATAAGTCAGTTCAATTAATGAATATCTGATGCGCTCTTTATTAAATTCGTGGAATAATCCGTGACCAAAATGATAATAAACTACAATGAATTTACGTCATTAAAAAAAAATGAATTTTAGTTTATAAAAAGACAATTGCGGGAGGTGTGACCCATACATTCAAGGGAGAGACCACGCTTCTCATAAAAATATTTTTATACTTTAAGAATACTATTTACATGGAAGTCGAAGGGTCAAACTAGAAACATAACATAACAGCTAATGCAATTATGAAGAATGCACTAAAACGCACTGCGCTTTTTTTTGATTATTCGAAAAACTTTAAAGGACGGGTCACGTATCAGATCGAATATTGTTGTTGTATGTTCGAAATTTCAATGAATGTAACTTAAGATATTAACTTTCCACTTTTCGACGTTGATTATCGGTGCATTTCTGAAATGGTTAAGCCTCTTACAGCGTTGGTCAAACCTCTCAAGCGTGGGAAGCTTTAAGCCAACTGTCAGCTACTTACAAAAAACTATAAAACCTTGTTATTAAAGTGAGATGAAATATTTAAAAAATCATGTATACTCTATACGGTGTAACTGTAAAGGTTATATTATTTTGAAGTTTCATAATTCCGATATGACATTGAGGGGTTGTCTAAAAAAAAGTAGTCAAGCCTCCCTAGTTTCTCCTAATGCGCAGAAAGGTGGGTCTGCGTTACGTAATGTTGATAAAATCTTTAAAAATCAATAACAATCCATTGAGATAAAGATAGATATGTAGTTTATGCCATTATCCCTCATGAAAGTCAACTATCGATTGAATCTTGATGGCGTAACATGATTTTAATTAGAAGCGATGTGTTGAGGTTTTTGAGGTTATTCATTACGAATCTGAGTTGAAAATTTGGATATTCAAAATAGCAGATCTAATATGGCGAACCAAATGTAAAAAATTACTTTATTTCGATGAAATTCGGTGCTCGGGAGTTTTTGAGATCTTATTAGCAATGACAAAATCGAATTAAATTCACTGTAAAAAACAAAAACCGAAATTTTTGAGGAGTTAATCCACGAGAAATCTAATGAGGCTCATTGTGGCCCAGTTTTCCGTACCGCGTTTCGTGCAAATCAAATCACTTTTTGCATTCTAGTTCGACATAATAGATCCGCCATTTCTACTTAATGAAGACCGGAAGTGCTGGTCAGCCAGGTCGTGTGCCATTGATCGAAACAAGTGATAATCAGAAGGAGCAACGTCTGGAGAATACGGTGGGTGGGGTTGAACTTCCCATTTAAACGTTTCCAAGTATGTCTTGACCACTTTTGCAACATGGGGTCGAGCATTGTCATGATGCAAAATCACTTTATCGTGTCTCTCATTGTATTGCGGCCGTTTGTCTTTCAATGCTCGGCTCAAACGCATTAATTGCGTTCGATAACGATCGCCTGTGATTGTTTCAGTCGATGTTAACAGATAACGATAATATACTACGCCGAGCTGGTCCCACCAAATACAGAGCATGATCTTGGAACCGTGAATATTCGGTTTGGCCGTCGACGTGGTAGCATGGCCGGGAAATCCCTATGATTTTCTGCACTTGGGGTTATCGTAATGAACCCATTTTTCGTCCCCCGTCACAATGCGATGCAGAAATCCCTTTCGTCTTTGCCTTCCCTAGCGGTTTGGACGACGCTGAAAAGACCGAAAAAAGACAGTCTAAAAATGCGTTATTCTCGACCATAAAAAGACCGTAAAAGACGACATTGGTCTTTTCACGGTCTTTTCATAGTCTTTTCTTAGTCTTTCGATGAAAAGACCAAGAAAAAACCGTAAAAAAGACCGTGCATGACTTTGACCGCGAAAAGACTAAACTGCTGAAAGACTGCGAAAAGACCGTGAAAAGACCAAACCGTGAAAAGACCAAACCGTAAAAAGACTATGAAAAGGCCGCGAAAAGACCGTTCCAGAGGTCATAAGTACACGGAAAAAGACCACAAAAAGACGTCTTTTTTCATGCATTTTTCGACCATTGAAAAGACGTCTTTTTGTGGTCTTTTGTAGGATTTTCATGGTCGTTCAATCCGCTAGGGTTTCAAGCAACTGTTCACAAGCAAACAAACGCCGTTCAAGGTCTCTCAAGATCGTGCTCAATTATTCTTGACTTTGACGCGAGTCATGATCAAGCAATGCCTCCAATTCTGCATCTTTGAAAACTTGATCTCTTCCACCGCTATGCCGGTCTTTGACGTCAAAATCACTGTTCTTGAAGCGTTGAATCCACTCACGACACGTTCTTTCACTAATAGTGGCCTCACCATAATATATGAGAGTATTCGATGAGCCTCAGCCACATATTTCTTCATATTGAAGCAGAAAATTAGAACCTCCCGCAAATGACGAGAATTTGGCTCGTAAACTGTCATTTTCAATCGAGAATAACTTTATGATGAAGACACAAATCGACTAATGTTTCTATGGGGTTATGTTGACAGATGCCTAAGTTTATTGCATGACGTCTATGATATATTTATTTCGATAACTACTTACCGCTAAAGCCATCTATAGGAAAACGGCGGAAGCAAAGTTGTACACCTATATTATTGGTATATTAATTCTTCACACAGTTACAATTTGTCAATAGTAATATTACAAATAGTTATCTGTTATCAATGATTATGTCCCAAATAATTACAATTGGTTAGCAGTAATGCTTCAGACATTTACTAATATTTAATGATTATACTCTGAATTGTTATCATTCAGCAATGGTAATGCTCTAAATAATTGCAATTCAATAATGTTAATGATCCAAGTTATTACAATTTGTCAAATGAAAAAAGATGAATTGATACTATTGAAAGTTTTAATAGTTTACCATTCATATCATTCGGAAACAATGGATGTAACCAATGCATAATTTATTGTACCATTAGGATTTCATTGTAATTATTGACCAATAGTTCATTTTCATGAGGGTATATCCCATAATAGAAGTGGATACCACTCGATTAAAAATCATAATAATTACTGAGGAAATGGTTATAAATAATTGTTCTTAGAATAAAATCAAAATAACTGAAGTCTCTTAATTAAGACTTTCACAGCTTTTTCTCGTCCTGCCGGTAAACAGGTCACATGAAAATTCATAACATTATTTTTAACCATATTACTGATACTCAAAGTGAATAAAAAAAATTATTAATTTTCTGTAAACATTTCACGAATTATTTTTTATATTGCTTCTTTGTAATTGCTGCTCTGCGTTTACAAAAAAAAATTCGAAGCATTTTTGGGCTTTAAGTGACTGCGAGGCAGGCAGCAGATAAACTAAGAGGGGCCACCATCCGCCCAATGCAAAAGCCATGTGCCAGCTGTAGATGACACTAACAGCGGTGTTAAACCGGATGAATCATCTATGTATTTGAATTAATAAAATAAACGCATGGGGACGTTGAAGTGGCGGTAATGGTAGGCAGGTTTCGAAGTAATAGCAGCGGCTATATAATACTGTCTATAATATCGCCAGACGCCTATTACGCGTAATCATTGCGATCGACTAAAGCTTCGGAGAACCTGCTGCTTTCTGTATTACACGCAATACATCGTCTTGCTAATTATACACATACAATGTACGGTATCAACGAAACGATGAAAAATAACGATGGAAAAAAATCCACGGAAAAAGGGACAGAATAAAGATCCACGGAAAAAATATCTGACAGTAACAAAAAAATCTAAGGATAATAAATACAACGAAAAAAAAAATGTTAAAATATGTACGAAAAAAAGCAGTAAAAATATCCGATGGCGAATGATATACACGTGTATATACGCGCAAGTATTCCAGCTCAATTCTCGTACAAATAATTGTTATTTATAACACTTTTTGAGATAAAAGTTTACCATGAATAATTTTTTTATTACCGGAAAAAGGAGAGTGTGGGCTCTTGTGCAATAAGGTCCTAACGTAAACATTTCTATTGGCGTCCACGCTCCCTCTACTGAACACTTTAACGAAGTATAGAAATCTCGAGCTGAAAAAAATACCTGATAATAGGTCTAGTGCAAATGAATCAGCAATTCGTCTCGTACATATGGATTTAAACGAGAAGAGTAAATACGTCAAGTAAACCCAAGTTCTTTTCACATTTCGTACAGCACATTCCAGCCGATTCTTCATAGTGTGATTAGGACATATCGACCTCCTTGAATGTGCGTTATTCGTAGTAGAAACCATGTACAACAATTAGTAAGTACACATTCTAAGCGATTGCTTGCGGTCTAACTTGATGACGATTTCTTTTGAAAATGTTATGGTCCGGGGTTGGGGCAGCAACCAGCTGCTTGTCCCTGTTACCGACAGTAAATGTTAGCTTGCTCTTCACTATTATATAATCTTTAAACATAGTAATAACTGATTCCTTATTTGATTGTTTAGAATTAGCGAATCCAGTAAAGATTAAATTCGTGTCCGCACTATCTATTTTTATTTATGGTACTTATTAATTAATTAGAATCGTCGCTCTGCATGCGGTAGAAAATACGAACACTGATGGTGCCATGGCTGGCCGGTATTGGGCTCAGCTATGTCGGTAGAGGGTACATTGACAAGTGTGTGTTTATTTTCCTTTATCTATCAAAATAATTTATAGATTGGAGCGAATCAACGATATTTTGAAATAGTAATGACAATATTATACAGGGTTATATAAATAATAGTCCAATTTACTCTTATCACGGCAGAAAAAGGTCATATCCCTTCCAGTCGGTCTTATAGGGGTTGAGATTAGGGACATTTACCTTATGTGGCGTTGCCCATTCTCAGAATAGGATAGAGTGGGGTACATTGGGCCACTTTTTTCGTAAGCTTTTACTACTTTTAACTTAAACCAAATTTTTAACAAATCACATAGTTCTTTATCGAGAATTTATCATCACTCAGCTATCAATTGATTTAGTGACCTATCGCAAACGGCTCATACTAGAGGGTCATAATGAGCCGAAAAGTTTTCCTTTATATAAAAATTAACTAGATTATCATTTGTTCTGTACGTTGAATAGGCTGTCAGAAAACTCCTGAATTTCTAGTGATATCTGAGCTGGAAGGACGAGTTTTAAAAATACACCTTTTACAGGTGAAATCTAACCTAATAACGCGAGGCGCGATGTCAATATTTTCCAGTTGTCAGTACGTATGGAATGAGACTGCAAACTTACTAGTCTTTCAATTATTAAAAGTCACTGTCAAAGATTTCTGAATATTATAGGATGAAAAGAATATTTGGCGATGATTTTACGCGAGATCTATCGACGGCTCATTTCGCCGCTCAAATTTGAGGAAGAAAATAAATAACAATTAAAGATAAGACACTGTAAAAAAGAGCAATTTTTTTTGAGTCTGAAATAAAAGGACTTTTTTCTGTTTTCATTTTATTATCGACAAGACCGAAAGTTTGTAGAAAAATCTCTACCTAATATAATTCACAATGGATCAGTGTTTCATAATTTATTGATCTGTAATTTAGCACAAAATCTCTAGGCTCACTGTGCCCCATGACTCATCGTTCCCCATTCTCCTTCACTCTTATAAAATATTAACTATTGGTATGAAAACTTTCATATTCTGATATAAAGTACTTCCAAAAATCACGTAGACAAAAGTTTTCATACTTTTATTGCAGATAGAGATATGATCGCGGTCTTGCAAAGTAAATTTTCACTGGTAATAATTATTTGTTGTGTATGCATTTCCAGTAATAATACATCAAAAAGTAAGGTTATAAGACGTTTGTTGGTATTTGAAAACTAATGTATATGCAATAATTATGCAATTATTCAGCATCTAAAATATTTGGAATAAATATAGAACGGCATAAACGGATCCTCTGTGCCCCGCTTACAATACCTACTAAGTGACAGCGCGAGTTTCCAGCATGTTACTGTCATGAAATAGTAAATGTTGGTGTCTTTTGTATACTATATGAAATCACTTCCATCCGAAAATCATATTGTACAAATATTTTTTAATTAATTAATAGACGTATAAAAGGGATAAAAAATGAAGTCACAAAATGTACAGTAGCGGACAAAAGTTTAAGACGATGAATTACAATTTGGTTCATAGATCTGTCATACAAGTACTAACGTTTCTTTCGGCTTGTTGTTTTTTTACAATACATGTGTACGTTTGACCTTCAAAATGTAGAAGTCTCGGTCGTCAAATGTAAACAATATAGATTATACAATTTTTTTTTTCTTCCAACCATCTGTAAACAGCGGACATTAGTTTAAGACGATCTGTCGAACAAGATACCCGTAGTCGATCCACGCAATAATTTGATATATTAATACTGTAAATAGTTTGTGGTGTATCATCCAGTGTCTTAAGTTTAATTACGTACGAAAAGAGTATGGGTAAAGCCCGTAATTTGTCACCAACTGAACGAAAACTAATCGTGTCTCTACGGAAGCAAAATGAGACATTTTCTTCAATTGCAACTCAAATGAATCGATCAGAAACTTCTTGTAAGCAAGCGTGGTACAAGTTTGTGAAGACTGGGGACTATTTTGATCGACCAAAATACGGTAGACCGCGGAAAACCACGCCAACGCTGGATCGTAGGATTTATCGATTAAGCGAGAGAGATCGTTTTCGTTCAGCAGTCGATATCAAAGCTGAAATATCCAGTAATAATAATGCACAAATAAGTGTAAGAACTGTCCGAAGACGATTAGACGAATTCAATTTGAAAGCACGAAAGCCACGGAAGAAGCCGATGCTCAGTAAAAAGAATAAAAAATTACGACTGCAATTTGCTAAGGCTCATCGGCATTGGACAAGTGAGGATTGGCAAAATGTGCTATTTTCGGACGAATCCTAATTCAACCGAATTTGTTCTGACGGGATACTGTATGTAAGACGTCGAATTGGCGAAGATTTAAATCCTCGATGTGTTTTACCGACAGTTAAGCATGGAGGTGGAAACGTAATGGTGTGGGCATGTTTTTCTCGCAATGGTCCTGGACCAATACGCCGAATTAATGGAATCATGGACCGTTTTCAATACTTGGATATATTGAAAAATACTATGTTACCGTATGCCTACGAAAATATGGGTGATAATTTTATTTATCAACAAGATAATGACCCAAAGCATACGGCTCGGGTAGTGAAAAGTTTTTTTCAAGATGAAAAAATCACTTTATTACCGTGGCCGTCGCAGTCGCCGGATTTAAATCCAATTGAAAACTTATGGTGTACCATAAAAAGAAGGGTTCAAAGAAATAAACCAAAAAATTTTGACGATTTGTACTCTTTGGTTGAAAAAACGTGGAATGAAACAACTGTGGACGACTGCAAAAAATTAATTGATTCAATGCCTCAAAGCTGTGCTGATGTGATAAAAAATAATGGACTGTGGACAAAGTATTGAAGGGAGGAAAATATCTGTATATTTTCTACCAAAAAATATTTTTTTACGTATAGTCTTAAACTTTTGTCCCCGAAGATATCAAACAAATTTATGTTTTCTTTGTTTATTGTATCTAATGTTGTTACTCGCAAAATTGAATTTATGTAATAAATATATGAATTAATGATTAATTAGCTAATACAAAAAAAAATCCACTGAGTCAATTCTTTTCATTAAAAAATCAACGATTACTTTTTTTTTCCTCTCCGTCTTAAACTTTTGTCCGCTACTGTATGTCCCTGTTTAAAAAATTCGTTAGTATTTGAACTGAACGGAGAAAGATAATAGTCGTGTTTAATCATATTTTATCAGTTGTACCTAGTCCAAGTTGAGATAAAGATTCAGTTTCTATTTAATATGATCATAACCTATCAAATACAGTAAGGCATTTTTACATAATCAGCACATCTATCTATAATAATATGAAGTTTACGCTCTGATATAAATATGTTGCTCTATGACATCTTATTAATATCAGAACTTATGGTACGAATAAAGTCGTTTTCCATCGTCACATTCTTTTAAAGAATCAATATGAATAAAGCTTTTAGGTGGCGTAATGAAAATTTATTTTCCCAAGAATTACAACTAATTTAATATAGTGAAATGACAATGAGTTTGTCGGGTCATGTATCAAGTAATCCTATTCTCATGTAATAGTTGTTATGTTTTTTCTTACCATTTTCCAGAAGATAATTTAATTATTCCGTAGATATTCATTACACTCCCGGTACCTCTAAAGTGTCGTGAAATAAATTTGGCGGCGGGGCGAAGGAGGGGACGTACAGTACATTTTAATTGATTTTAACTGTCGTTCTTAATTAAAGTAAGAAACTAATTAAAGCTCTAAGAAACAAGAAAATATATAAGCAGATGAAGAACCCTCTAACTAATTTACTAGCTAGCCAACTAACTAATTAACTAATTAACTAGCTAACTAACTAACTAACCTAAAGATCCGAGAATCTTTGTTTATCTGCCTATATTTTTTGCTTATAGGTTCTTAGAGGCTTCAGTTACTTATTTCGATACTTAGTTGGTTAATTTTTTCTCTATATACGCTAATTATGGGCGACGACTAAAATCAAGTAAAACCACCTTCTCCCATCTCCACTCAACCCCATATATTAATTTCCAGGCACTTTAGTGGTTACGGGATTATACCGAATAAGGAAAGCTTCAACTGTTTAATGAATTTCTCACTTAGTTGTATGTTTTTAGTGTTATTCACTAAAGTTGATCCATCAATTATTGCTGATACATAATCTGTCCATACGTTACATACAATTTCCCAAAACATTTTTCCTAAATTCCTGATAGTAGAGTAGGTACGGTTACAGCTGACAAACCCGAGTAACACACGTTCGAATCCCAGTCATGTAACATAAATTTATTTCGGATTTTCAAAGTTGTATGTGCTTCTCTTGATAGAGTGAACATGACCATCGATAATAATAGTACTAATCAACGGGTTAAGTAAGCGCAAATATATTTTTTTTATTACCTTTAATGATCAAGTTATCGCTCCTAGTAAGAGATAGAAAACGATCTTTTTTTTCTAGAAGGAAAATCAGATAACGTATTCGATATTTAGGAACCAAAAACACTATTGAAATTGATAAGACTTCATTTCTTATAAAATTCTATCGGATATTTTACGTGGGGGTTGTTATCAAAAGTAAATGAGCATACCATAACATGCAATCATTCACATCAATTGAATACACTGTGATACGAAGATCGTGTTCTATAATAAATAATAAACTATATAATAAAAAATAAAATAGATAATAAACAATATAATCCCGCGCATAAAAAATTAGTCCGGGATGGAGTCCAGGAGAGAGGTCAGGATGGATCATGGGATTCGATCCGGATGGATTCTATCCCGGACTCTATTCTCGACTTCATCATGGACTCCTGGAAATCCATCCCGGACCCAATCTTGCACTTCGAGGCGCCATTCAGGTTACGACTCTCATGTTGGGTACTGTGTGTGACGCCGCGATTCCTGAAATCTTTTGGTGCACCCACATAATTTCATACTTGAAACACGAATGACGAATGCAACCAACTGTCCTCGTAACCGTGTGAGGCAACGTCACCACCGTTATTGACTTGTTTTTCTCGTTTACTTCTTTTTCTTCGCATGACTGTATTGACTTTCCGACCATAACTTTCCTTTTTTTGAGCGTGTACTGACGTATTTGGGGGATTGATCATACTCATCGTCTTAATGGGATTAATCCATTATTCCGGTTTGTGACAATCTGGCCAATCTGATTGACGAGTATAGCTTATTCAAAGTCGGTGTTTACCGGTCGCGGTTTTTAAGGTTTGCAAAATTTACAGAAACGGTCATCTCATCCGCTGTACGTGATGACGTTCCGATGGATTCACGGGAGTCCAGGATGAAGGCCAGGATGGAGTCCGAGATTGAATCCAGGATGCATAATGGGATTCGATCAAATACCCATTGCACATCCTGGATTTTTTCTGGACTGCCCAGACTCCATCCCGTACTTCATCCCGGACTATTTTTTTCTGCGTGGGAGCACACCTCCTTTATGAATCCCACGCGTGGGGTCCAGTGTGATAACCGAAGCATTTGGAAATGCCAATATTTTTACATTTTTATCGTTGAAATGTTGTATCTTTGTGTTGCTCAAACAAATTTCACTATATTTAAATTCCGATTGATATTCTAATCAAATTACGAAAACGCAGTTTTACCATCACCCCTATTACACAGCAGTACTACGATTTCTGAGGTGCCAAGAATTGATGTGGATTTACCATGTCTGGACCCAAAAAAAATTTAAGTTCAAGAGTTATTAAAGTCTATATCTCAATTATTTTTCGAGATATAAATTTTGTTTACATATATTATGATATACCAAACATCCTGTTTCGATCATGAATTAGGCACTTTCGAGACGTGTCACAACATACCGCGAGTCGATATCGCAATTTGAATCGGAGTATCTATTGATATTAAAAAAAATGCCATACAGGAGATATTTGGGCAATCTGACGCAGGAGTTACTCGACATACTGACGATAACCTTCTTAAAACGAAAAATAAAAATGAAGCAGATAACAGTCAACAAGACTGACATTGTCGTCTTCGATTCCGCTTTGGAGGAAAATTTTCGAGGGCTAGTCTCGCTGACGATGTTCCCACATAAAAATAGTTATTGTATTCATTGGTGGTGTCGTGGGGGGGGGGGGGGGGGGGCTTACTTAAAATGAACATACATATATGCACACGCACACACATACATAAAAGTCTGCTATATTTCGTGTGCATGTAAAAAAGAATTGTACTTCTTTTTTATGGCCTCAACATCTAAGGGTGACTGTAATACAGAAAATTTTTTACAGTTTCTCGTATATTCGAGCGGATGCCTAGATGGGTTGGGCAGAAAATCAGATGGATACCGTGGCTTTGATGTTCGATCGCATAGGTATCAGTGGGTGAGAGGTTCGAGTGCCTATTTATCTTCCATCGCGTCAATATGTATTGTTCTTTCCTATTTTTAACATAGGGAGACTTTACAAATATATCGTCTCTTGTATCGTGGAATTTGGAAGCTTCGCTGGTGAACCAAATCGCGTTCCACTTGGACCGGACCATATGGTGTGCGAATTTCGCGATGTCGAATTTAATCGAACAAAGAGTGTGTGGATCGGTGCAGAGCGTTATGAACGATGTTTTGGGCATGAGACGAGTTCAAGCGCAGCTTGTGCCGAGAGTGCTGAATTTTTTGCAGAAACAGCATCCCATTGCAGTCGCTAAAGAAATGGCTTCTTTGGGCCATTAGGTATTATTACCGGTGACGACACATAGGTCTATGAATATGACATCGAAACGAACCAACAATCAATCAAGTTACCACTTCGTGGAAAGCGTTTTGAGACGATTGAAACGAAAAAGGAGAATTGGAAGAAGCGTTGGAATATGTGTATTGCTTACGATGGAGATTACTTTAAAGGGAATAAAATAAATATCGATGAATAATTGAACCGTTTTCGTTTCATTGACAAATTCCGTGTACTTTTTGATCGTAAGGTAAGTATATATCTGTGTGGCTGTCGTATTTCCTCTTTATTATATACTTGAAACGTCTTCGGAAAACCATAGGTGACGTGTTAGCCTTGTTGTTGTTTATGTCTACCAAATCGCGGTCGAAATTTAATATCAGGGCTTTTCACGAGGAGAAGGGATTAATGCGTCT
Organism: Cylloceria caligata; assembly: GCA_963942595.1. NCBI lineage: Eukaryota > Metazoa > Arthropoda > Insecta > Hymenoptera > Ichneumonidae > Cylloceria > Cylloceria caligata. Next base: position 37,550,955 of record OZ012708.1, read on the forward strand.
ACTTTGAGTTGGTGAAATCGCGAAGTTTGTTTCCTCTGGATACAGTTTTATGCGGATGGTGTAAGGTCGAGGGAGGGAAGGTCGACCCCGATATTCATCCATCGTTCGCGAAGATGTCGATGCGTCGTACTGCTCCGTGCGGCCTTGGTTGTTACGGGCTGAACCATTAATAATAACGCCGTAGTCAAGTTTGACTCTTATGGTGGCTTTGTAAGTATTGACGAGGTTGTGCCGGCCTGCGCTCCAGTTTTTCGATACCAAAATTTTTATAACATATACTCTCCGATTGCTTTTAAGAATTTATTATGGATCTTTCAAAATAGCATTGGATTAAATATTTATCCTAGGATTTTTAATGTATACGTTCTTCGGTGCTTGGAATTGACACGGGAGATGGTAAGGGCTGGAACAATTGATTCCCATCCGTTCTAGCCAGTCCAGTAGATTTTTTCATATTTTGGCTAGTAGCTGGATTTTTTCCAAAACAGAAGATTGTTAAGACGTCAGCGAATAGTAACGCTTTCACTGGAGTCCTCAGGAGGCATAATATTTTATTGATGACGATGAGGAATAGAGATAACGTTGATTACCAAACCCTGGGGAATTTTATGTCTTTTTTCGTAAAATATATTTCCATCAGGCTTTTTTCCATATATTTTTAGATATATTTTCTAGGATGATGCTCCGACGATCGGTATCAATTACGCTCACCCAGTGTTTATATACAGCAATTTCTTATATTTAGCATTTGCTCTATACTTCGTTCATTTATGACTTGAAACATTGAGTATACATAAACGAGGAGCAAGAAGAGCTCACTGCAGAAAATTAAGTGAAAAGGAGAGAGAGAAAGAGAGAGATAGAGAGAGAGAGAGAGAGAGAGAGAGAGAGAGAGAGAGAGAGAGAGAGAGAGAGAGAGAGAGAGAGAGAGAGATCAACGCTGCAGGGTTTCCTTTGCAGGCGGTCGACCCGAGTCGACTTCCAACAGAATTTGTTATCGTACGTTTGGGATTTCGTGTCCTACTGTGCTAACGTTCCCGCTCGTTGGTTAACTGCGTTTCGAGCAATTTTCGTCGAACTCGCGGTTTAGCCAACGCGTAGAAGCTCGTGATTCGGATATACAACTCGGGAGTGGAAAAATATACGGGTCGCACGGCAGAGCTAGGCCGGGTATTATAATTGGAACGATCAGAGTCTAATTTGGGATTGGAATTAATGCGATCCGAAATAGTCACGTTTTAGTATATTGTTGATTAATATTAGTGTCGTTGTTATTATTATTATTGTTGTTGTTGCTGTTGTTGTTGTTGTTGTTATTAGAAATTAATTATTTATTTTACTCGTTAATTATTTCAGGAGCATACAGCTAGCAATGTATATATACTCCTTGTGCGTTGTGCAATTTCACGGGTGTTACCGTTGTGAATCGATCGTTCTTGCAGATCTATTAAAAACAATGCAGCTTGGATATGAATAAAATTTTTAATAAAATTTTGTTTATTTAGAATGTATTCCATGTGATTTCATTCAATAGAATTTTTGTTTCTAGCCATAAATATGACTGAAAGAATTAAATCTTAATCTGAGATACCTAATCGTACATTTACTGAATTTATTACTCCACTTAACTTTTTAATATTTTTAATGTCAACCTATAATTACTGATGTTACGTATATCACCTCTAAGGTCGCATTTCTGATCTATGTCGCAATAGGTGATCATATTTGTTAGATCTTATTCATCACTTTGAACCTAAATTTCGTATTTTTTGTCATTTTTCTTTCTTCAAACACGATATAAATTCAGTTTCACGAAATTAGTTAATATCTGAATTGAATATGCGAGTTATCCTTTAAATGACTCATATTACCCTGATTTCACGTATCGCTGATCAAGACCAATCAGCTGTGATAAGAACAGCGAGGCGAATAGGATCTTGACGCGGATAACGGAGTACGAAATCAGGATAAAAGAGATTGTTATTGCGCTGGTTGTATATAGCATGTGTGTCTATGTATGTTTTATACGTAGATACCCACGAATCGGTTATTAAGCCAACGCTTATTATACGAGAGATCTATAGGCCTCTCTGGAAATAACCAGGATTGTGCGCCTGCAGATCCCCGTGGAATTCCCTTTCACTCGACGTCGTCGACGTCGTAGTAGCGTCGTAGCGCCGGAACCTTTGAGCTCAGTCAGCAGATACTCTTTCAATTCTTACAGCATCGAATTTATTACACGATTTCGCAGGTGGATTGTTGCTGCTCTAGAAACTGATCTACCGTGCGAAACCGATTAATCGCGTGACCCTGCTCCTACCTAATGTCTACATATACTATAAAGTTATATTGATTTGCGCAATCGATCGCGCACGAGATCCGGTGTTGAGCGCGATCGTAGACTTCAAACAAAGCAGGTCAATCCAATCTCGTCGTCGAGTTTATACGTAGCCGTATTTCAATCGCTTTTACTTTCATCACTTTGCAATTGCCAGACAAAAATTACGAGGTAGTTCTACACGGAGAGAAGGATATGATGAAAATTACTATAAATCCGGTAGAAACTATCGTAAATTTCTAATACTTTGACATCGCAGTGACATTATGGCAAATAATCTTAAAAAACTTAACACATTCTTCTAGATGATATCGTAATTTTCCCTGTCACAGATGCTACCATAAACTTTAACTTCATATATGAAGCATTCCATGTAAAATCAGTCGGCCCAAAACCCTGACTCTCTTGGATCATGTTCAAACTTCATAAAGTTACAGTGAGTGACATAGAGCGAGTCTATGTATTTTTCAACTATTTTTTATTGGCCACTGCTTTAAGGGTAGTGGGTAGGTATGCCCGTATTTCAAATACGTGTATCTTAGAAACTATTAGTCGTACAAAAAAAAATCACGCAAAAAAGTTTCATTTTGCGTTAGGTATCATTACAAAATTTAACAAGTGTCATAACACTGATAATCCATGAAAAATTGTACTTTTTTTATTTTTCGATCAGTATGATATTTTGTTTTGGTCAAATTGCCTTTGAATATTCTTTCATTAGTACAGAACAACATACACTGTGTTCAAAAAGTAAGGTGAATTTTGTTTTAAAATTAAATTTTTTTATTTATTCTGCCAAATCGATTTCGTCCCCCTCAAAATAATCCCCCCTAGCTACAATACACTTATGCCAACGTTTTTTCCAATCTTTGAAGCATGCTAAAAAGTCGTCCTCAGGTATAGCCTTCAATGCGCGTAGCGATTCACGTTTGATCTCTTCAATCGACTCAAAACGATTTCTCCGGAGTGGTCTCTTGAGCTTTGGGAACAGCCAGAAGTCACACGGTGCTAAATCAGGCGAATACGGTGGTTGTGGAGCGACATGAGTGGAGTTTTTGGCGAAAAACTCACGAAGAACCAAACGCGAATTTTGGCACCAAACGCGATTTGACTCTTCTGAGGCACAAATGATCCTTCAAAATTGCTTGCACTGATCCAATTGATATTGCAAGCATGTCGGCAAGGTCTCGAATTGTTAATCGACGATTTTCGAGCACCAATTCCTTGATTTTCTTGATGTGTTGCTCATCAATTGACGTCGATGGTCGTCCAGAGCGTTCCAAATCATCAACACGTTCTCTGCGTTCTTTGAAGTCTTTGTACCACTTGTAAACATTTTTCTGTGACATAGTCTCGTCACCGAAGGCCTTTTGTAACATTCGATACGTTTCAGCGGCGGAAATTTTATTCCGCAAGCAAAATTTAATAGCACTTCTTTGCTCAACAAAATTCGACATCATAAAAATCGCCAAATTCACTTTTCTTTGTTCACAAAACCAAGCGTAAACTAAAAACTAATGATGATATTGACATGTAATTTGTCACAGATGTCACTAACAGTCCTACCAACTTGAAAAAAAATTAATTTGTCCGATTCGGTTAACGCGGGAAGTTTAAATTAAAAATTCACCTTACTTTTTGAACACAGTATGTCAATTAACCAGTTCACTGGTAATGAATCATATATGGGCAAAAAAAGTGCCGTAAATGACAATGACTCACATATAAGCACTATGAATAACTTTGTCAATTTTCAATGGTTTTCCATCAAACATTACAAACCCATGGGTCGCTGATTACGAATCTGAACTCGAAGTTGAGAAATTAAAAATGGCGGATTCAATATTGCAACCCAAAATGCGAAAAGTCACTCGATTTAAATGAAATTCAGTATCCGTGGGTTTGCGAGGTCGTTGGTTACAAATCCGAACTTGAAATTGAGAAATAAAAAATGGCGCATCCAAAATGGTGGCTGCGAATAAATAACAGTATTCCATCGTAGCTGTTACCTCTGGTATTAGCTAGCGAAACATAATCATGGTCCCAGAGTTCGCGATGGGGAGGCTGTGGTGGGATTTTACGCTGTATTGAAAAAAATGTTTGCGTTTAATTTCAACAATTTTTTGTTTTTAGATTTAGTGTTTTTTTCTTGTTTTTAAATTTTGTATATATATATTTTTATAATTTTGTAATTGAATGTAGTGTACCATCTTACTGCAACTTCTCCGTGAGGCATTCTGGGGTCGTTATTATATTTCGATATAATAACGGAAGTAACAGTAGCCATCATTTAATACCCAAAAGGATTTGATTTAAATACAAATTCTAGTTGTATTAATAATTTATTTCGATTTCAATACAATTTCCAGTGGTATTAATAATTTATTTTCATTTAAATACAATTTCTAATTCCTTATAATTTTTATTTATTTTACATTTATTTGAATGAAAATAAAATCCTACATCAAGAAGAAATTTATATTTGAATAGAAATAAAATACTAATTCCACAAGGAATCCGTACACAAATTCCTTTTGGAATTAGTATTTGATTTTTATTTAAATCCTAGCTCCTGTAAGAATAAGTATTTACTTTTTAATTAAATCCCTATTCCACAAGGAATTAGTGTTTAATTTTTATTTAAATACAAATTCCTTCTGGAATTAGTATATGAATTAATTAGAATATCCAGGTTAAAATAGGAATTCTGATTGTATTATTCAGAATTTGCCGATCTCTGGTCAATTGAACGTGTGATCGACGTTCTAATTCCCTCTTGAAGGAAACATGTAGAAATCTATGTACTTGGTTTTGTTTATTGGATGTGTTCTCGTCATTAAGTAGTAAGGTACCTACACGAATTATTGACCTGATAATACACGAATTATTAACCTGATAATTCCTGTATGTTCGATATTAGTATCTTCGACAATTATGTTCGAATCTGGCAAACGTCAATTTTTGGATTGCATTACAAAAAAAATCATATCTGTACACGATTTCCTTTGTTTTTTTTTTTAAATATTGGTACAATGATATTATTAATATGACTACATAATGATCTGTATTGAAAGGTACTTCCTGAAATTAATAATTATAATAATATCCATATTTATTATACTGAATATTACAGTCGTTCTGTAGGCATCCATAAGACTGCTATGAATGGCGGTAAGTTTAGTACGTCAATTAGACGCCCAATAGACACATTTCAAATCTATCTTCACGAAAACATGTTTGCCCGGGTGGAAAAAACTTGGCCGTGATCTATATTGTTGGGTTTCCTCTTTCACGTTACTTTGCCCGTACCATTGCGTTTCGACAGTTGCAATCATACCTCGTGCGTCTTGAGACTCACCAAGATGTGGAGCCGATGCTATTAGGTACGTTTCGTTTCGAGTGGACTTTAATTTCATTTTCATTTCGGTGGATAATCCAGCAGTCTTTTCACTGTAGGATCTAGTATTCTACAAGTTATCTTAAATTTCGATATTCCGATTGTTTATCTACGTTTGTATTTTTGAATACAACGAATCATTGTTATTTAGGAACATGTGAAAATTGCTCAGGGTCAGTGAACTCTTCTTGATATTATTCGATGAAAATTATATCGAAGAGACTACCTGCAGACAATGGGTATAGAAGCCTCGAGCAAGCCTAAAGACCCAGGTATACCTTTGTCTGTTTTCATACACCAAACTTGCGAAATAGCAAAGACACAACTGCGACTAGCTTTCATTGTGAAACAGCCACTCTCAATTCTTAAGAAACTTGAAATCAAATTTAAGTGAAGGGGAGTCCGTCGTAATTTGCAACTTCGCTAATAATAATCACGCCCTTGTTGTTCAAGATGCAGTAACCAGGATTTCTCTGGGATAATAATCAGAATACGATATAACCAGTCGTCGTATACTTTCGCGAAAATGAAACATTAAGGCACGACGTTATTGCAGTTTACATGTTTAGCAAGATCGTCAATAACTTCATAATAAAAATTGGTGAAAGGCCGTTGTGAATTTCTCTGATAGAACTTCTCAGCAATTAAACATTGTTTAGGAATTTCGTGAACCTGTATGTTCATGAGCAAGATTCCAGCGTACCGGCCAAATGCTTACGCCAAAAAAACTTACGACGGCAATTTTGATACCGGCGGTATGACGTTCCTTTGGGTAATCCATTAGATCTTGTCAGCTTTGATCGGGGGAGCCCGATCAGGGCCGTATCATGTATGTAATCCGATTCCTTACAAGGTCCTCATAAGGCAGTTCGAATAGTGTTAACCTGAAAGATTCTGACGACCTCCTTAACATCTTTTATAAAGACTTTTGTTTAATCAAGTGATACATTTGAAATCTCCCGGATGTGTTCTTTAATAACAATATAAACTTAATACGATTACATTCAATAAATGTTTAGACTACTTCGTGAATTTGTTGATATTTTTTTTTGCATTACATAATTCTGTTATCGATCTAAGAATTTCCAGGGAAGAAAAAGTATTTTTATCTGTAGGAAACTTTTAGTGGAAGCACTTAGCGATTTAGTTGATTTAGAAACTGATTGAGTACCGAAGTGCAAAATCGTGAAATGCTACATTGCGATATAAAGAAACATTTTATTCTGCCTTATATAACCGGTAATATGGCCGTGAATAATTCATTTACCGCAGTCACTACAGTTTGCAGACGTCTTCCGAACATTGCAACCATCTTTTACATATCAAGAAAAATGCTGGCGTCTGGACTCTAATTTCAAAAAATAATTATTTACGATATGGACGTTTTCTAACGCAAAAGAAGACGTCTCCCGACTGTAGTGACAGCTGTAAATGAATTATTGTAGTTTAAATATGAAGTTAACTGAAATGAAGTCGAAAGTTATTTCATCCTTTTTAGATTTAATTTCATATGAAAACTTTTTAAAGCTAAAAGTCTGTCAACTATAGTTTCTTTTGGGGGGGGGGGGGGGTCTTGAAGTTCCGAATAATAAAAACTTTGAAAGGTTGAAATATCGATTTTTTTTGTCTAACTTAAAGTTGATACGAATGGTAAGTCCCGAAATTTTAAAAAGGTAATTATTCGTAATCTAGAGTCGTAAAATTTAGAAAAGATAAATTCTCAAGAAAATCTAGTCAGACGGTAAATGTACCAACAATCAATTTAATGTACATAACAGAAATTCTATTGCCATTATTAATAAAGGTTATGTCTTCAAAATTTTTGTATCAGACAAACAAGTTCATTCTTGGAGTCGGGAATGTTTAACATTTTATATTGTTTTTTATGCCGAAAGGACTCGCCCGTTCGTCTTTTAGTGACCGCGAGTGAAACTATCATAGAATATGCCTCAAATAGGGCACCGATCAGTCAACATGTTTCCGAATTTCCGAGCAGTATTTCCATCTGGGGTTCTTGTGTAATTTGTGGTCGCGGGTTTCATATTCGAACTGAAAATTAAGAAATAAAAAATGGCGGTTGTAATAGGGTAGGGTATACCGAAATATGTAAAAAGTGATTTGATTTGTATAAAACTCGGAATACTCAGGGACTTTTGAGGTCGATGGACCTGAACTCAAAATACCACAATTAAAAATACCGGACCAAAATGAATGAGTAATTTGATTCAACAACATTCTTCACTGCTTAAAGGGACAGATAGTGAAAAAGTTAAAACGTCACGAGGTACATTACTCTAAGCACCAAAATTAGTATCAGCAGTTTTTTAATCAATCGATAGACTTCACCTGGGGATCTCAATAAAAATTCCTTTGCTTAAGTGATGTAGAATGTTGTTCGAGCGGTTTGCTTTGAATCACGCGCAGATGAGAAAAAGTCCAAAACTGGTTTATGATGGAACTTGTTGACCAAATCGGTTCGGACACTGATAGAAAAATTCTTCATTTCCGACCTCAAATGATAGAATGTAATTATATTTATTAATTGTCAGGAAAAAAATTGTAGTTTAAAAATAAATCTTACTTTTCTTATTTACTCAGTCACCTTAAGTGAGGTTAGATTAATCTGACCTCACACGAATCGTAAATAATTTATATCAACTGGCGGTTAGATATAAAATACAACTTTAAACACTGCCGTGTAAGATTTCCTGACCAAAGTAAATAGAGTAAATGGTAAGGCAAAATATGTATGGCCCTGACAAGGGTTAGCGGTAGACTTGCCTTATCAAAATGCCCTGTGTACACCTCATGAGACCCGTATTAGGTTAATCCTAAGCTTTCTTTATTAAGAACGGATACGGTCCTCATAGTGCATCAGGTACTCTTGATGGAATTTTTTTCCGGGTCGGTATATACTTACTCGTTTAAAGTATCTACACGGAAAATGGATAAAAATTACCATAAATATAATAGCAGTAATATAGTTGTTACTAATGTTATTAATATCGCAACGAGGGGGAAACAGTAGCTTAGTTATACATTTTTGAGTAAAGTTATAAGTTTTTATTGTTTGAAGGGCAGTACAAGTGTTTTCAGTAACAAATTGACAGTGTTAGATCTATTATAAACTAGGTATCGCCGAGTTACTGTTTGGTACCCTATTTGCCTTGGTTAGATTTCTCAGAAATGCGTGACCCAGCCGAATGTAGCGCTGTAAATTTTCCACTCGGAGAGACTCTGTCTATTCAAGGTGGAAAAATTAGTCGCTCCGTAGAGTAAGGACGCACTCTTGACCTCGCGCAATAAAAGGTGATGCAAAGTAATGATTTTGTATTACAAAAATTATTTTACCGCACTACGTTCGTTCATAATCTCCGTTGTAAGTTTGTGCGATTATACCAACGAATAATGAATTACACGAAAGCTCTTATATCTTTCGTAATATATTGTCCAGCGAAGCGGAAAAAAATGTCTACACACAAGACGTCACGGTACAGGGAGAAAGGTTCTCGCTGTGCAGACAGACCACCTGCGATAGTCGCAGTTCTCGAACCCGAGACCTATGGTCAGGTGAATCCCACGTGTAATATAGCCCGCGTTCCACGAACTCTGAGATGTTTCGAAGTAGTTTCGAGCGTACTCATATACCCACGGTATAGCATTATGGTTACAGCGGAATCGAGTTGTCCGTGAGAGCGTAGGGTTCCCAAACTCCGAAGCCACACATTGTATGTGCGTATGTACGTTCCGAAAAGAGCGCGCGCGCACGCACCCATTAAGACGAAAAAATATATCTTTTTTAGAGACCGCGTGCGCTGGGACTCGGTGATCGTTCGTTCGCGGAGTCCACAAGGAGCGGACCACCTGCAGGGATCAGGAGATGCCGACCACGAAGGAGCGTGCAAGCCATGGGAGAGCCACACGAGAAGTCTAGCTATGGCCCCCGCAGGCAAATCCTACAATCCAAGGAGTCGTGTTCCCCACCCCTCTCCCCCGCGACATTCCGAGTTGCGCACCGCGTTCTCCACTCGCTCGACTCGCATAGTCTTTATCTAAGCGGGTCTGCTGGTCTCCCGCGAGACACCAGCGTCAACGAGGATGAGGAGGGGTGGAGAGGCTGGTTGGCCCGCCCGCCAACGAAAAAACAATATCTACCGGTTATATTCTAGTATACTAAATGGATCTTTCTTTCTGTCTCTCAACCTTTCCCTAACACACACGCAGTGTCTATTGAGAGATCATTCTCTACGAGGCAGGACCACCTGTGAGGCGGTAAACCGCTGTGGACCACACCGGGTGCGGGGCGCGAGCCTCCATCAGCCCCGCAAGAGTTGGAACGAGACCGGAGGGAGTCTCGGGGAGTGCGCACCCCCACGGGAACACGACCAAGCCAAATCGGTAAATCTTCCTGGAAAAAGATCCTTTACCTCTCAGCCGCGTTAACGAGCTACTCATCTCGAGGTCGGGGGCTTTCATCAGCGCAATCTCTCGTTGAAACTGTAGGGAGAGACAGAAGGCCGGGCAGAGATGGGTCGTGTCATCGTGTTGGATGACGAAGATCATTCTCCGCCGGCTTGTTTCGACCAGACTCCGAGTCGTCGTCAGGTGCACCGATGACGTTGTTTTTAGGGTAATGTCGAGTGAGACGGTCACATGCTAAACGCCCTTCCTCGTGTAATTTTTAAGGTATCGGACTTGATGGTTCTACACAAATGGACTAATATCGATCGAACGTTGGCATTAAATTTAGTGATAATCGCGAAAAAAAAAATTGAATAGATTTAGTTTTTATTGAATAGTTTTTTTTTCGTAAAAATAGTATAACGATCTCGAATCTACCAAATTTCGAGTTAACGAGATGAAAATATGCACGAATATTTAAGAGACTTATAGGATAATGATCGAGTATAGAGACAAAATGTATAGATGGACTAATTTTACGAGATTTTGAATTATTCGAATTTAGCAAAAAAATTATTATACGGATCCCAAGTTTTACAAATCCTAGATTAAAAATAGATTAAGCTTGTACATAGAGTAACGCAGCAAGCTTGCAAAGGGGAATCTTTCACATTGCTAGCTCATTAATTTTTACCATCCACAAAGCTTCATCTGTAAGGAAACCAAAATCTATCGATATATTTCCTTACAGACATGGCTTTGTGAAAGGTGGATAATAATGAGGAAACAATGCGCAAGGTTCTACTTCGCAGGCTTTTGTTATGCTGCATTATGAAGGCGTGGTGACATTCTTTAACTTTGTAGTTTTTTTTTATTTCACATCCATTCTCGCACGTTAGTAGCGAACTTGAAACGCAAAAAAGTAGAGAACATTTTTTCTTCTTTAAAACTATTACTGCGCTATTATTAATAATTTCTAAATTATTAATAATTATTAATAATTTCTAAATTATTAATAATTAATCATTTAAATAGCATTAGATAACTTGATGTGAAATTGCATTATTGCACACGACACATTTTTCTTATCCATAATTAAATACAAATACAAATTTATTTTATTTTGCTCAAATTAGTATTCGGATGACCTCCAGTTTTTTTTCAATCCTACTAATGGTTCCTCTCAGGGCATAAGTTACTAAAGTAAATATTCGATCATAGTATAGAATTTGTGGAAAGCCAATCATTATTAGTACTTATATATATTAATAATTATCGAAGTTAATAATGTAGTGAACATTGGTTGTGGATTTGAATATCTCTGCAAAAAAAAATGTTAGAACTATGAACTAAAAAGAATTTTTAAGTTTTAAGGATTCTGTATAAACTAAGCGTTAATCTGTATAGTTTTGATAATTATTTTCGCAATAATACATCGCGTGATAACAAAAGCATTAAAGATATTATTCAACTTGAATTACCCTTAAAAGGACATTCTGGAGGAGCTCTATAAATAATTGTCAATTATTCCTGTCGTTTTTTAACAAGAGATAGCAAGTTGATCCTGATAATGCATACGTGGAGCCGGTGAAACGTCGTCGATTTTTTAAATGTATTAATTTAGGTACAATTTTACGACAAAAAAATGTGGTCCTTTAATCTACTTTTTAGTTAATTGCTTCAATATTTCATATCAGATACCACATTCAATGGCAAACCCAGTCATCAGAATTTTCGACTCGAATGTTCAATAGCCGAGACTTTTGCGAATGAATCAAACAAGTCGTGTGTACACCATCGAAAAAAAACCTTTGGCCATCTCTCCCTGAATTACCCTAAATACAGATATACATATATATATATACTAATATAGTGGTCGAAATGGCGTGGTACGTTAGATAAAGCGGCGACTTAAAAAAGAAGAACGGCAAAGTGAGGTTGTGGGAAGGTCTTTTTCCTTCTCATTACTTGCTCTTGGCATTATCTCGAAGAAACCTACCAGACGAGGCTCGAAAGTACGGCTTAGGTATGTCGACCTGGAGGAGGCAACATCCGTGCGCATTTTTAAGTATTTAGGTAGGAGTCGAGTCGTCTTCATATAGTCGACTCTCAGTCGTTGTCTTTCCCACTCCATCACGAAAGGATCTTCGAGATGCCGACGGTAATTGGTGCCTCGTTGTTCCTGGGAGGCCGGAAGCCATCAATTACCGAAGGCCCCGAAAAGTCGAATGAATTTGCGGTGCTGCTTTGCTTGGTTCTTCACTGGCCCACGGTAAACCGATCCCTCTTGTGCTATCCTCTGTTATCCTTATACCAGAATGGTAAGTGCATCGCGCACGATGCAGAATGAGCATTTTCAGGATCTTCAGAAAGCACACTAGCTACACTACACTAATTTCAGCTCTTCACCTTCCCTCTACTTCGTTCATCCTAATTATACCACACAGAACGTGGGAGAGGCGTAAACGTATAATCCGCAAATACTAGACCCATCTTCGATCGTTAGCTCCTCGAGTTAAGACACGAGGATCCTGACTGGGATCTCTCGGTGAGAAACTTCAGCTCGTTTTAACGATAGGTAAAGGGGACGATTGAAATAGACAATGCTAAACAAACCATTATTTGATTTAGATAAAATATATTTTTGTCAACTATTTCTCTAAATTTATTTCAGTGTTTAATTTCAAATGATATTCTATCAATGTAGACATTTAAAGAATGTATTGCCAATATTATTATCGAAAATAAATCTTCAAACTACAAATTTAAAATCATTTTCAAGAGTTTCAAGATTCAAAACATCACGTATAATAATTATAAGCCGATAATTACCGAAATTATTATTGAAATTGTAGGAAATAACAAATTAAATTAGTTTTTTTTATTTTATTACGACCAGCAGTGCGAGTCACGCATAATAATGAATGGAGAGAACCGAACTTACTTCATTAAAAATAAAGCAACCCTTCAAAAATCTTGGTGAATAGGGCTGGCAAGAATCTTTTTTTTTAATGTTCAATGAATTCTTAAATGTATTCAAATAATAATTCTATTGTATATATTGCATAATGACTTCGGAATTGTATATACATGGTGTCCGCCGGGAAGGTATACTACTTTGTTTGTTTATAATTTTTGATTAAATGAAAGAGAATGGATCTTATATTGATAAATGTTTTATTTAATGTCGGCAATTATGTATGGAATACAATATCAGATAAATGTCCGCCTCTGTTAGCCTCACAAATGCGAGCCCTTTTGAGCACATTTTTCATTACATTCTCACACATTTCACGCGGTATTTCATTAATTTCATCACGAATATTTTGTTTGAGTTGCTCAAGCGTTTCTGGTTTGTTTGCATAAGCCTTGCTTTTTAGATATCCCCACAAAAAGAAGTCCGGAGCAGTCAAATCGGGCGACCGTGGAGGCCAATCAACATCACCATTTTTTGAAATAACTTGTTGTGGAAAGAGGTCTCGCAGTAATTCCATTGTAATCCTGGCTGTATGCGATGTGGCACCGTCTTGTTGATACCACATGTTAATCAAGCCCAAAGCATGCAGTTGTGGCGTTAAAAAGTTTTCAATCATATCACGATATTGCTCCCCATTCACAGTTACCGTTACGCCGTTTTGATTTTCAAAGAAGTAAGGTCCAATGATTCCTCCTGACCAAATTGCACACCAGACTGTCACTTTTAATGGATGTAAAGGTGACTGATGAATAATTTGAGGGTTTTCCATTGCCCAGAACCGACTATTCTGTTTATTCACATATCCGTTTAAATGAAAATGTGCCTCGTCACTCATTATGATTTTTTCATGAAAATCGGGGTTGTCATGGGCGAGCTGTCATGGGCGAGCTGTCATGGGCGAGCTTTTAACGATTAAAACACGTTGGTTTATCGAATATTTTTCCATACTAAATTTGCCACGTGTCTACTTCACGACTGCCAAATATGAACTGTCAAGACTAACGTTTACCAAAATGGCGGCAAAACAAAGTAGTATACCTTCCCAGCGGACACCCTGTAAAACCGAATGTTTAATTATTTAAACACATTTCATATCACATGAGAGGAACTTCGACCTCCTACGTACATAGTTTCCTCCCTCCAACCCTCACCGTCCATTTTGTGCTTACATTTTTCAACAAAGTAAACGAATTATACAAATTGGTACGTATTATAAAAATATCTCGGTGCACATATTGTTCTTATTCAAAGCAAAGTTCAAGATCATTCGAATATTTTCTTCTCTATTAGTCAAAGTGGATAAGTTAAATCGGGAACTTGTAAAACCTTCTGGAGTTGATATCGGTCAGTAGAGAATGATAGACCCAGGGGGTCGTATTTTACGTTTATCACCTGCACTGTTGCCAATATTCATATTTTAAACGATCTTCGACCATATTCCTGGTGATGTTCTTCCCTCTTTGTTACTTTCTCATCACATACGAAGAAAGAAAGTATTGTAATTTCAAAAATAATTGACTCTCACATTATAGAGTATACGAGTATACTTGTTTTGAGTGTCCTAGAGTATGGAAGAGCATTCGTTCATTTCTTTCTGTCTGTCTGCATCGTGCGAAACACACAATAACTTTTTAAAGAGACTACGGATCATTGCCAACTGTGGAATGCATACTATACTAGCAATACTTAGTTGTATTGTATTGCGATACAATTCCATAACTTCTTCGGATACTTCAGTAGCTCGAAAACGAATTAGTTAAAATCGGTCAAAAAAATTATTTTAATCCGTAGACTTTTGATTTTCTCACATAAATTGAAACTGAATGATTAATCATCCGTGTTTTGTTTCCATTTTGCATCCACTCATAGAGGATTATAAAAATAACATTTAATTTAATTTCAAAATTTCGATACATCACAAGATCCCTCGACATTTATTTTTATTTATTTATTAAACTTGAAAAGAAAGTTCCAAAGTACTAACAGGCCATTGGCACCTTTTTACTCGAACGTTCGTCGTCTGTATTTCCAGCAACGTCATTTCCTCTGTTTTCTCAAACGATCTTCATCTATTTTTCCAGTCATGTCCTTTTCTCTTTCCTTTTTCAATCCACCTTCGTTCATATTCCTGATGATGTCATTTCCTTTTTTCTTAATGAGACAGAGCAGGTAGAGAGGTTGCTGAGTCAGGAAGTGATTGGCTCTACGGAGAAGTGCGATAAGGGGCAGGCGAGAGCTACTATGTCCTTTTATTGCAAACAACTGCAAGTGATGTGGCTATGTCGAAAAGTATTCATAAATTAAGTGTACACTCAACCTCATTTTTTTATCACGGTGCTTTATTCACCTGCACTTTTTAAAAATATCTGTTTGTTTTCTTCATTTCCTTCAGATATATGACGAGACAAAACACACAATTTGCACGTACGCCATAAAAACGGATATTAAAAGATTCTCATAAGATATTCAAATTTGATGTGAACAGCGTGTAAGGATGTCTGCCTTGCAGATAAGTAGACGATTCGAATGAGAGGAACATATAGGTGACATCAGCGCAGTGGTTAGCGCTCTTACTCACTATCTGAACAATTCGGGTTCGATCTCCGATGATCATTATATATTTTCTCTCTTCCATACTTCGGCAAGCCATCGTCACTGCCATTCTAATACTTTCCCAAATTCTCCGTCCGGTCATCACAAGGATGGGCGAACATTTTCAAATAATTCAACCATATTTCTACAGGAGCTGGAAGTATCTGATACAAATTTTAGATTTTTCTGTGTATTTCTCTCTAACCTGCTGAACATCCTTAACTATTCAATCATCTCTCATATTGTTGATGATATTCTTGTTTGTTGAACGAAGAACGACTTCAAAAGAAATTGTGTTGTCGCTCTTCGTTCATATTCCATGCCAATTCCTTTTTCGTAACTATATTCGTATTTTGACATTTTCAACACTGTCCGAATTTCGTTTCATCATAAATGCTGAATCATTCGACCGCCTTCTAACGTCAATAGCATATCTTAATTTTCCACAATATTTGATTTCAACATTCTACATCATTATAATGCCGAGCATAAAAAATACCAGATTAAGTGTTAATAGACCGTTAATACTACTTTGTCCATATTCTGTTAAAATTTTAACACCATTTTTGCGAATAAGACGTTATATGAGTTTACAAAGGATTGGATATCTACTATTATATATTAGATACATCTAAGATATATCTTTAGATATATCTAGGATATATCCGACGGATACATAAAATATAAGATGACATACAGCTTTTTGCCATTAAATATATATAACATATCGTACATATATCTCGCATATATTTTATTTTCATGGGGGTATTCCAAATCATAAACAATTTATATGAGTTGTAAGCTGTAATGTAGTACGGTCCGTCACGTAATATAAATGGCTCATAACATGGCCGATTATCAATTACGTTTGAACCATTTTTGACTCTGTCAGTTTCTCTTTAATCAACATAACTTTCATGCTCGCTAACTGTTTGTATACTTTTCATCTTTAAATTATGCACTCACGTTATTGAAATAATGTAGTTGCGTTTGTAAAATTCTTTCTTCAAATGTTAATTTGTCAGGTTTCATATAAATTTTTTCAATCGATCAACTTTCTCAGATGTTTTATTTCAGATTTGTGTTATTTATCACAGTCTCATCGTTATCATCGCATAGTACCAATAAACTCCCGTGTTCCAATAAAAATAACCATTAAATATATTTTTAAATCAGGGGTATCAAATGTATTCAGTAAATGCTAGTAAATTACAGCTCAACTGCTTTAGTTCATATGATTCTCATCCATTATTCTACACGGCGACGAAACTTTCTTATGATATAGACAGAAGAGATTTATCGCCCCATCACATCCGGCTCAACACTTGAGGGAAATTTCATCTTGCACCAGTGGCCCATTTAGTCCTGGGGGGAGTACACTAGCCTTTTGTGTCCTCCCCGCCCCACAACATAATTTTCTTTGGGCTGCTTAGGTCATCTTGGTTTTTTAGGTTCTGTAGGTTCTCTATTTGATTTGGAATCATTGGGTTCGTTGAGACCTGGAATAATGAGCGTGACCCTCTTCAAATACCCTGTCTCTCATTTTAATCACCAGTTAAGCTCCTAAATCTAATATTCGGTACATGAGTACATTTTTAAATAGCAGACAGTTGAATCACTAATTAGTAACAAATAAAAATGTAAATTCTTTCATCTCCGTCTATAAGTGACGAGACTGTCAAAGGTGCAATCTGTATCGCATATACTATAGAATGCCTGGTGTACCAGGGTATAGGTGAGTAAGCGTAACTAAAACCGTAACACAAGGCATACTCTGCGAGGATCAAATAGAATTAATAACGATTTTTCTTTTTCCGTCGTTCAGTGCTTCCGAGAAAAATATGAAAGCACCGAGGACAAGGCCTTTCCGAGTATATATGAATCGTGGCTGATATATCCCGGAGAAAAAAAAAGTGGTTTATATATCTTGATCTGATATACGCAACAGCATGTGTACGTACATATATAGACGTGTACGGTAAAGTCAGACGTGCACATAGCCCGAGAAGCGCCACAAGAGTTGCACGCACGGAACATTCAATCAGCGAGATGAGAATAATAATTTTCTCGCTGATATTAGAGTTCCACGAAGAGCGTATAGCGGATAATATATACCGTAGTCGAGTTATTTCCTACGCTATTAGTGTACCCCTAGTGCGCGATTGCACGACTCCGCTAGCCGGGAGAGAAAGAGCGTTATTAATGTTCGAGTCATTTAATAATCTGACTCACGGGCGTGAGCATATAACAATGAAGAGATGCTCACGTGAATCACTCACTTGCTGTATGCTGCGGGTCCGAGTGTCGTTTACTGCCCCCCCCCCCCTATCTGTTACGAGAGCATTAGCATATGTGCGCGCAAGTGACGAATTTTAACGAGTAAACGACAGCGAGACAGGTTATAAAGTTCATAAAAAATTAACTTATGAAAAGAAATGAGCAGTCATCAGTTATTGCCATCTGTGTGAGTAGATTCCGTCGAAACGCTGATTCGTTTCC
Source organism: Cylloceria caligata (assembly GCA_963942595.1). Taxonomy (NCBI): domain Eukaryota; kingdom Metazoa; phylum Arthropoda; class Insecta; order Hymenoptera; family Ichneumonidae; genus Cylloceria; species Cylloceria caligata. Next base: position 37,569,159 of record OZ012708.1, read on the forward strand.
GGTCTGTCGAGTTTATTAATGTAAATTATTATTATTGTGTCGCCTTTATCTCGCGGTCCTTCGCGCTGTCACTACTCTCTTCTCGACCAATCACAGGCAATGAGGGCAATGGTTGGATCGCGATCGTGAAGGGAGATGAAGGAAGAGGGGTTATCTCTTCTTATCAATTTCGGGAGCTAATTAGTCCTCGCACGAATAATCGAGTGCTTTCCGGACAGACATAGAGAAGTTTTGCTCTTGATTTAATGCCTCGCATTGTAGTTGTAGGATACAAATAGTAATACAAGTCAAACGTTGTTATTCTTGATTCGATGCGAAGTACAGCTCACTCAATAAAATTATTAATATGAGTTTTTGTTCAATTTTAATCACTTTTAGGTTTTTTGTCAGCCATATGGACACCACCGTTTTAGTTTCGAAACTTTGATACTGAATTCAACGTCGGCAACGTTGGATACATCTAAATACTAACTTTCGTAAAAATCGGATCGTTTTTTGTTTATTAAGGTCGCTACGTTCACATCGGCATATGAAATTTCGAAATTTTTTACTTCACTCTGAAATCGGTGACCCCAGAAAACTCAAGCGAGATATCAATTGTTATTAACCCTTGATAAGTTACACCGCCCGAAATCGACCCGGAGTGAGAGTATGAAGAGCAGAGTGGGGATAACGCGTTCTTGTGGCAAAGCCGAGGAGTGGGGATATTCTTGTGACTTATAAAAGGTTTACATCGGATTATATTTTCTGACTTTAGGTCAGTCATGTTGTCTCGGCCATTTTTAATAGTCGTACAAATTAGTTACATCTTCAAGTACAGTATCAATGTCAATGCCCTGCAAAGTTTTATGTAAAGCCGTTGACGTCTTTGGCGGTAATCGTGGAAAATAGTCAAGCAAAACGAAATATCAAAACGATTGAGTCAAAATCGCGTTTAGAGAGCCATATTGGCCAATATTTTACATATAGTTTACTCACATCATTTTCCTATGGAGGTAGTTTCAAGAAGTTTAAAATTGTAAGGAACAAACTTATCGTCTAGATGTATATAATGTTGATAGTTGCATCTCAGGCTTCTGGGTACTCGCGTCCGTTGAGCTGAGACAGGAAGCCAGTTGCAGCTCACACTACTTCTCCGGAGGATCTATGTGGCTACGGTTTGCCGAGAGTGCTTCCGGGAAAAACGATTACAAAGGCCGCGAGGTGAATTTCCACGTAGTCCAACAGGCGAGTGAATAATGCATTCACTTATAAACGTATGGTTCGCAGGAACGGAGAGAGTATCATGCAAAGGGACCGGAAGAAAGAAAGTCGGCGAGTTAGATTAAGGGGCGGCAAAATGTTCATAAGTTCGAAAGAGATAGAACTAGTATGGTACTCGCAGCGGAGTGAGAGAGGAGCGACTTATCCGTGTAATTATGGAGGTTTTGCCTTCTCTTAATGGTACAGAAACGATGTTCTTTCAGCAGCTAAATTGCGCAATTAAAAAAAAATAGTTTATTGGAATTAAATAAGATTTTTGTACGTGAGTCGAATAAATATTTTTTTCATTTGAAAATACAAATTTTATTTATGACGAACAAAATGTTTTATTTAATAATTCAACAATATTTTTTATTTCTATGCATTATGCGATTATGTTAATTAATTATTACTTCGTAGATCGAAATTAAAATCAATTTGTGATACTCCTTAAGGTAATACAAAATAAGAAAGTTAAATATAAAGATGAAATGCATTACTTGTAAATCAGCTGATTATAAAATTGATAATTGAGTGGTCAAAAAGTATAATTTACATTTTTTTTATCGAGGATAAATATTAAAGTTGTCCTATGCTGATGCAAAGTTTTTTAGTTTTAAGTGATGATGGGGTAAGACGAATTGGCTAGACGGTTACTTCAATTATTTAACATTTATTGATTTATTTTACTTTTAACCACATAGCATGTACAAAAATTTCTCAACAATTTTACATAAAACTATAGAAACATGTCACTCTTGGCAAGTTTCATCAACCGCACACGACCCGGTTGACTTAACAGAATGAATAGCATCGGCACAACTGCACTTTCGCATTCATCACTGGCTAGCGGAGTAGATGTCTCATCGAGGATGCGGTCTATCCTCTCTCGTTCCTATCATCTCGTTTGTTGTCTGGCACAGCAAGAGTCTATCCTCCCCGTTCGCCACCTGCTACTAGGATCAAGAAGACTTTCCACGAATCAGCCTGAAACAAAAGAGCCAGATTACCGTGCTGTAAACGAGACAAGAAGAGATGGATAGCACGAGAACGAGCGCACCGACATCAGCACTAGCAACAAGTGTAAATATACTGCGAGAGAAGTGACTGTTGTCCGGAGGGGATATTAAAAAAACTCCCCTACTGCAAAAAAACTACAAATAAAAAAGATTTTCGTTGCAAGAAGAATTCATTTGAGGATATGAATCTGAAATGGATGAAATAATATCCAAAATCATTTCAGTAAACTTATTATTTCAATTATAATAATACACTTACTGACCTCACGATAGTCGGGAAACATCTTCTTTCCCATTAGCAAATGTCCCCATACCATATAGGTTTTATTTTTCAATAAGTGTACAGACGAAAGTACGTCTCATGACATGTAAAATATGGTTACAATATTTCAATTTAAAATTCAAAAATATTCAATTTAAAAGACGGGAAAAGAAGCTTGATTATGACTACCAAGCACTTGGTTAAATGTGCGTCAACCGATTAGTTAGTTAGACAAACCAAGTTATTGGTTAGTTTAACAAATAAAATGATTGGCGCTTATTTAACCAAGCGCTAGGTAATCCTGACCAAACCCTTTTTTCGTATAGGAATATTGATAAATAGGTTCGGTCGAACCAATCGAAATAGCTGGCATAGCGGCAACTACTCAGATGGTTAAAGGAACTGATCTTTGATCTTTGATCGTTCGGATAAAGAATGAGAACGGTTAACTGTATAATTGTGAAACACAGTTCACCCTTCTCCTCTTTTTTATTAATTTCATTTACATTAAAGTTTTTATTACCGACCGAGGAGTGGCATATCATCTTAAGGAGAGGCGAAACCTTCATATAGACGCAGATGTGTTGTTTCTGTTTCACTCCGCTCTTCTATCTCTTCCGCACACATAAATGTTTTGCTTCCCTTTAAGACTGATCCAAGGGGCATCAGCTATAGCTATGTTCTTATCTGTAAAGCGTCAACACCCTAGAAAAAACTTGCACAGAAACGTTTAATACCGACCGAATTAGTGTTTACGGGAATGTAATGGAGCGAGAGAGAAGGGTTTCACCTCGCCTTAACATATATTCAATAAATTCGGCGATAATTCTACGTTCTTTCGAGCACGCATATCCATTTACGTGCAATTATCGCATCAACTAATGGTATCGTTTGCGTGTGAAAAGTTTACTAGTAGCGAGAACCAACCTGTTGTTTATGGAAGAAAAGTGATTGGTAATGGGACCTAACTCGTAGGTTCCCGGTAACATCCAGATGTTTGTCGTAACTAATGCCAACCATAGTTGCCTTACCTCACGCCTCGTGTTTAGGACAAAATTGCGATTGATTGCAAGAAGGCATTGGTCTTGCGTACTATTTTTCGTTAACCAATCGAAAATATATAAGAGTACTTTTTCGATTTGGTTTCTGTAACTAATTCGCAGCATTGTATATGTTGGAAATGGTTATTGCAAAAACGACTTTTTTCCGTATGTAAGGATTTATCGGGAGTTACTAGGCATTGTACTTAGCGGGTACAAGAAGTTTAGTTGTGCAAATACATTTCATACCACATCTAGCGACAAAAGCGGTAAGTGACCTGGATTGAAAGTTTCAAATGATAAAGTTGAATTAATAAACTAATGTCAATAATACAAAATTTGTAAAAAGGAGCATAGGCGAGGACGGCTATGAGAGATAAATGGTAAATATTTTAACATTTCGCCCTTTTGTCGGGGCCTCATCAGAAAATTATTTTATTTACTATCGAAATGTTTCCATAATATTATCTAGTTTCTTGTCTCTTTTTTTTTACTGATGACAACCTTTTAAAGTGTATTCTGTCGTGCTTTTTCTGTATTTCTGTAAAATACAGAAAATGTTCAACAACATGTTTTCTATATTTCTGTAAAATACAAAAAATGTAGCAAAAAGCTACCTGGACTCACCGATTCACAGAAGTAAACATATTTTAACAACACACAACAATATTTTAACACATACCCATAGAATCTACGTCCCTTAGCTGATTCCTAACCTCAATAACCAATGTGTGACTAAAGAGCTCAATCCTCTTTCACTTAACTCAGCCACACGGCAGAACAAATTTTTCGAAGTTGCCGTCGTTAGTGAAAGAAGTGACAACAACTGTATAATATAATGGAAACATTTCAATAGTAAATAAAATAATTTTCTAAAGTGACCAAAGGTCGGAAAGTAAAAACATCTACCAACATCTATATCTCATGACCGTTCTCGCCCATGCTCTTTTTCACGTTGAAACCAAATCGAAATATTATCCCCAGCTATTTTCGCATGGAGACTAGAGGTAAGGAATACGAACACAGTGTCGGTGGAACGTCCACAAAAGTGTATACAACAAGGGTGGCGCTGCTGTCCGTGCGAACCGATTAAAGTCAGAAACTAGCCAGTGCCGTACGATATGCAGAAAGCACCCTCTGCTACTTGATATGGAGTGATAATTTGGACAAAATTAATTATTAATACAGTTGATGAACAACATTTTTATATACAAGGTGTGTTAAAAAAATAACGGGAATTTTGTAATTTCACGTATTGTATTAGTCCGATTAGCACGATTTTTTCGTTGTTGTGTTGGTAAACTTGTTTGAAAAGTTGCTGTACTGTGTTAGCCATATTGTACATTTAGTCTATTGTCAGCTGTCAAAAAGGTCACATGTATTTTGGTAGGATCGGCGATTATGAAAATAGATCAGAGAATTTGTGTTAAATTTTGTTATAAGAATGGAATAAAGTGCAGCGAAGTTTTAGAAATGTTAAATATTGCTTTTGGTGAATCTGCTATGAGTAAAAGAAGGGTTTACGCGTGGTATAAGCATTTTCAAGATGGCCGTGAAGATGTTGAAGATGACGAGTGCCCTGGACGCCCCAGCACATCACAAACCGATGAAAACGTGGAAAAAGTGAAAGAAATGATTATGAATGATCGCCAAATCACAATCAGAGAAGTAGCTGATGATGTTGGCATATCAAATGACACATGCCATGAAATTTTTTCGGAGGTTTTGGGTATGAAACGTGTGGCAGCAAAATTTCTTCCAAAATTGTTGAATTACGAAAAAAAACAGCGGCGAATGAAAGTTGCTCAGGAGTCGCTAAATGTGATGAAACATGGGTTTAGGGATATGACGTCGAAACTAAGGCTCAATCGTCCCGGAGGAGGCATTCTGGATCGCCAAGACCGAAAAAAAGCTCGACAAGTGCGGTCGAATGTGAAGGTTATGCTCACTGTGTTCTTCGATTTTAACGGCATAGTGCACCATGAGTTCTTGCCGTCAAACAGTTAATAAGGAGTACTGCTTACAAGTTCAACGCCGTTTGCGTGAAACAATCCGAAAAAAAACGCCCGGATTTGTGGCGAAACAATTCATGGCTTTTGCACCATGATAATGCACCTGCTCACACTTCATTGCTTGATCGTGATTTTTTGGCCAAAAACAACACTGTAAAATGATGTCCCAGCCTCCACATTCACCAGACATGGCTCCATGTGACTTTTATCTGTTTCAAAAATAAAAAAGAACCTTAAAATGCTGTCGTTTTGCAAGCATAGATGAGATTGAAAATGCCACGCTGAGAGAGCTAAAAGCTATTTCAAAGAACGAGTTCCAGAAGTGTTTCGGGGATTGGAAAAAGCGCTGGTATTAGTGTATAATATCTAATGGAGACTATTTTAAAGTAGATAACATTGTTGTAGACGAATAAATGGATAGAATTCTGATATAGATCATTTTAAGAATAAAAATGGAAAACAGAAATGGAGTGAATATGTTTTTTTTTTGTTACGGAAGTAGCAACAAACGAAATTTATTTATAGAAACAAGTATCTTAGTTCTCAAGAATTTTGAATCTAGACAAAAGTTTCACATATTATGTTTGAATTTTGATATATTATCTTTGAATTGTCCTCCTTTCGAGGCAATGATACACTCTGTACAGATAAATCGATTTTACAGTTTCCATTTTTTCCTATTGTCTTTCGTCTTGATTTTTCTTGCATTATTGTTTTCGTTGACCGATCGCGCTAGAAAATGTCCTCTCATCGTGAGATACTAGTGTATCCCTCTCTTCGTGAGCTCTTCTTTGCATGCTTGGCACCCAACGTACTGCAAGCTTTTGATGTCCGAGACTTTGTCGAGAACCTGATGGAGAGTGTTGATTTTAACGGTCATCTTACCGGTTACGTCCAGTACGACAGCTTCCAAAGTAGACGTCAGCGAAAACAATTGGTCACTTGGATATGTGCGTTCGCCAAATTTACTCATCTCGTCGATCACGATGTCCCGTTCTTGATGAATCGTACTCTTCAACGTGTCGACGCACTCGGAGCATTTTTTGAGACAACATATTTTTCGCGCAACATATCCCGCGACGTAGAATTGTATCGGCGAACTTGTACTCGTCACATCATCATTGTGACAGGACAGCTGGTCCGACTGGCTATAGATTGACACGGATAATGAAATGATGTGATTCGTCGATACTGTCAATTTTATCGAGCCACATCTGTTTCGGATAATGAAATTATGTGATTCGTCGATACTGTCAATTTTATCGAGCCACATCTGTTTCGGATAATGAAATGATGTGATTCGTCGGTACTGTCAATTTTATCGAGCCAGGTCTGTTTCGGAGAATTGACAGCAGCCATTGATTTTTCAGTATCTATTCAACGTCTTCAACAGTTCTGTGCCCGAAACATTGGATCCCTTCGGCGGCTTAATCAGGGAGTCGGAACAGAGCAGGCGGAAAAATTGGATAAGCAACGCTCGGTCGCAGTGATCGTACGACCTACGCGCATTCCTCATCGTGCCGAAGAATCTTTAGAATAAGGTGATAAAAAAATACAATTATAGCGTCTATAAGTATATCGGTGAACCAAAGGAACGGTACTAAAGTAATCTTATTTCAAGTGCATCCTGATTGAGTCGAGCAGTCATGAGATACTCGAAGATTTTTTCTTCGTGCAGATACTGCAACAGTTCCAACGTCGAACCGAGAGTGATCTTGGATCCTTTGCGCAGTTGGAAATTAGTTTTTACTTCCAGACGATCAGATTTCGGAGTGGAATGAGGAAGCAGCAGTAGCATAAACAAAATGCCACTCTGCCTAGCTCCCCAATCCATGTTTCCTATCGATCATATACTCACCTGTACATGCGTTCACTTATATTTTTAAAAATATTCTTTTCTTTTTTTGGATCACCTTTGGTATTGCAAAATGAGAGAGTGACCGCTTTCCTCGCGTTTTTCGCAGCTTCACATTGGAGTATTGTTTACTGGAGCTATTCTCCGCAGCGCACACTTTCCATTTATATCTTCGAGAGAGACAATTTTGCAAAATCGTAGATGATTGATTAATAAATAAAAATCATCACAAAGACGACGACATAGAAAATTAGTGTCCCGTCGATGAGACAAAACGTGTGATATACGGATTTTATGGGACGATTCTTTTTGTGCATGTAAGTACTATTTTTCCTACCTCCGTTTAACCGTTTTCACACGCAGATTACTATAAACAGCAATTATACCGAGACACAATTATTTTGAATCAAATCTGTTACAATTCGTTAATCTGTACACGCTTCATTCCAACATGGCCGACGACAAGCGGGAATCATCGGTGGCGTTGGTGCCGTTCTTGTCGCTCAGTTCACTTCGGTTCACACAAGCAATAGTGGCGCGCGCGGTGAAACCAGTAACTACTACTCAACACAGTTTCACGGATGGTTTAAGATCGTGATCGCCACGAGCGTTCGTACTCCTCACCTCTAGTCTCCATGTATTTTCGATTGGTTAAAGAAAAATAGTACTGAAGACCAAGGACTTGTTTCCTGTAACCAATCAGTGCCGTTGCCACCACGAGCTGTTAGGTGGTGCAACTAACGTCGGCAGTAGTTGCGACAAGCATTTGGATAGTATTGGCGATCTACCAGTTGGTTCCCATTACGAATTGGTTTCCTTCTATAACAAAGCCGTTAGTACGTGCTACGAGTAAAACTTTTCACAAAGGTAAACGTCGCCATTGTTTCAAGTGACAGGCGGGTCACTTGAAGGCTTGCAAAAAATAAACGTGAAATGCATTAAATATATTGTGAATATACAGTGAAATATTGTAAAAAGATGGTCTTGATCTGTCAAAGAATCGCACAAAGTACGTGACGGTCCTCGCCACAATAAATTTATAGAAATATCCGTATTAACCTTGCTTTTATCGCATTACACTGTACCGATGGATCGCACCAACCAACCGGTAAGCTAAGGTTGCCATCTCGGTTGGTTACTTTTACTACTCACGTTTTATCAACGACATTGTAGTTTCTCGAACCAACTTAGTAGTTGGTGCTATGCTAACTATTCCGGTTGGTTTTCGGAACCAATATGTCAGTTTTCCCAAATAGTTTTTTCTTTCCGTGTTAATATACGGCCACTGCTACTTCATCTCCAGAAATCAAAGTTTCGTATATCAGTATGATTTTATTTTGTATCTGAACGGTTTTTTATGCTGATTAGATTTAATAGTAAATAATATAAGATTGTATAAATAAACAGAAGCATAAATAAAATAGGAAAAATGTTGCCCGGAGAAAAGCCGGATCACATCCACGCACCAAATCATGAGTAAGACGTCAGAGAACAGCACAAATAATGACGCAACGAACAATATATGTTGTGTTTATTTGAGTTTAAAAAATGCAGATGACGTGTTCATTCGACATTTACGAATAATTTTGTAAGAACCTATAGAGTACGAACCTTTATATTCGTTTTCATTTTTATTGTTAAGGTCCCTACTCTCGAACCATATAAGGCCGACTCGACGAATCTTTTCTTATGCCTTTTTCTTATCCGTGATAAGAGACAATTGGACTATCATTTAAACAGCCCTGCCTAAAATTATCATTACTAGTTCATAATATCGTTGATTTAATCCAAGTCTTCAATTATTTTGATAGATAAAAGGAAATAAACGCACCCTTGTCAGTCTCCCCTCTACCAACACAGCTCGGCCCAATACGGTCAGCCATGCTTCCATCACCGTTAATCTTTTCTACTGCATGCAAAACGGAGATTCTAATAAATTAATAAATATTATAAAGAATAGTAAACAGTAAGGAAACGAATTTAATCTTTATTGGTCTCGCTAACTCTAAACAATCCAATAAGGAAGCAATTATTAGGTGTACAACGTTGGTTCCGCCGTTTTTTTTCCGAAATTCGAGGTTTTATTGTAAAAAAACTGGTTACACATTTATGATTCAAAGTATTGTCCATCGCTGGCCACTACTTTCTCCCAACCTTCGGGCAGCATACGAATCCCGAGTTGAAAAAACTGGTCATCTTTTGAAGCGATCCACCAATCGATCCAATTTTTTACTTCTTCGGAAGACCGTAAGTGCTGGTCAGCCAGGTCGTGTGCCATTGATCGAAACAAGTGACAGTCAGAGGAGCAACATCGGGAGCAACGTACTATGTTTAAAGATTGGTTAATAGTAGGCAACAAGCTAACGTTCACTTGCGACAATAGGGACAAGCAAGCGTTTGCAGTCCTTAACCGCCGACCATCAAATTTTTAAAAGAAATCATGATTCCCGACGATTTTTTGTACATTCTTAAGTTAAGTAAGAATGTGTACTTATTATTTGTTGTACATAGTTTCTACCATGAAAAATGGACATCCAAAGAAATCGATATGTTCCAACCACACTATGAAGAGTAACCTCGGATCTTGACGTGTGGTAGGAAATGTGAAAAGAACTTGGGTTTATTTAATATATTTACTCTTCCCGTTTCAATCCTCATGAACGGAACAAATTGCTGATTTTTTCACTTCATGTATTATCAGGTACTTGTTTAAGCTCGTCTGAGATTTCAATTCTTCATTGAAGTGTCCGGTAGAGGGAGCATGAACAAAAATGGAGACGCATTTACCTTAGATATTTTCGTTTTTGGTATTTTGTCGTTTGATATTTAAAGATAAAGTCCCCAATTTATGAAATTAATATCACCCGAATGTATAATCATGAATACTACACAAATAGGATGCAAGACATGTTACCAATAATACCTACATATAAAGGGTGGTTAAATTTTAAGGGCCGATGTTGAATGTGAACCACACCTAAACGTCAAGTTTTTTTCTGCATTTCATTTGACATTTCTCAATTTCAGACTAACTCAATTTGAACCATGGAAAGATACACAATCGAGCAACGCGTTAAAGTTATTCAGGCTTATTATGAAAATGGGCGTTCAAATCAAAATGCATATCGTGCACTTCGTGATTTTTTCGGTCAATTTAATCGTCCAAATGTGCGTACAATCGGAAAAATCGTGCAAAAATTTGAGCAAACCGGGTCTGTAGGAGATATTAAAACACCAGTGCATGCTCGTACAGCTCGTACTGCAGAAAATATTGCTGCTGTTCGCGATAGTGTGGCTGAAGAGCCGTCCACCTCAACTCGTCGTCGTGCCCAACAATTGCACCTCTCACGCTCGTCGTTGATGAATATTATGCATAAAGACTTGCATTTACACGCTTATAAGGTGCAATTGACTCAAGAACTAAAGCCTCTTGACCATTCCAAACGTCGTCAATGGTCAGAATGGTGGCAAGAAATGGCAACAGTGGAGGATCAATTTTCGAAGAAAATCATCTTCAGTGATGAGGCACATTTTCACCTCAGTGGATTCGTCAATAAGCAGAATTGCCGCATTTGGGCGAATCATAATCCAAGAGTGATTGTCGAAAAACCAATGCACCCACAAAGAGTGACTGTTTGGTGCGGTTTATGGGCTGGCGGCATCATCGGGCCGTATTTTTTCCAAAATGAGGCCGGTCAGGCAGTTACTGTGAATGGTGTTCGCTATCGTAAGATGATAACGAACTTTTTATGGCCCGAATTGGAAGATATGGATGTGGGCGATATGTGGTTTCAACAGGACGGTGCCACTTGCCACACAGCTAACGAAACAATGGCTCTTTTGCGCGACAAATTCAATGGCCGTGTTATCTCACGTGGTGGCGATGTCAATTGGCCGCGAAGATCATGTGATTTGACACCGTTGGACTTCTTTCTTTGGGGTTATTTGAAAGAAAAGGTGTACGTCGATAAGCCAGCAACAATTCAAGAGCTAAAGGATGAGATAATTCGGCACATTAACGGCATAGAACCTCAATTATGCCTAAGCGTCATCGAAAATTTGGACCATCGGATGGAGGTGTGCCGCCGAGGTCGCGGCGGCCATTTCGCCGATATTTTGTTCCATACATAATTGAACCATACCATATTATCATAATAAAAAGAATTGACAATAATTTCCTAAATAATTTGTGTTTTATTCAAAATCAACATCGGCCCTTAAAATTTAACCACCCTTTATAACCATTATATCGATAAAACACAACACATTTTTTCAATCCAAAAAAAAAGCTTCGCACTCTTCACACATTATCGTTACACGTATTTCGTTAATCGTAATCGAAAGTTCACCAAATATTGATAAAATGCAGTAAAAAAAATCTGAATAACATTACATTAAGGACTCTCGTAACGACGCCCAGTTTACAGTATGGCGTCGTACAATCTCGCAGTATGCACATTGCATTTACACCTGGACGTAATGATTTATTATTGTCATAAAGGAGAATCGCTTATAATTTTTGCTGATTCCGAGAACATCGATTACAATGAAATTCGCCTTCATCAGCTGACCGTTTTTTATACCCTGTTGGCGATCGGGAGTTGAAATAATTGAATTTATTATTTATTCACTAGCGTTGGTCGAACACTAATCAAAATCAACTTGCATTGAATGCATACAAAATAATTCGTGCAGTACTAATGTGAATGAAAATATTAGTTGTTAGTACATAGTAAGAGATAGATCTGATGATGGCTAATGGCAGCCATACTCCTATTGATATTTATGTTCCGTTTCGACATGTACGAAGAAATTGTTTTGTTCTCTTCAATCACATCTGATCTTAACGATATATGGCTAAGAACCCAATTCGTAACACGCAGAATAATTACGCCAAGTTGTGCCGAGTCATTAATATGCTTAGCATAAAAATTTAAGAACAACGAAATACCCTCACCAGCTGATCAGAGTGAAACGCATATAACCAGTCTTGGCAGTCGGGATTTAAAAAGTCGGAGAGTGACCGATAGATGAATAAAAATAAAAGAGCAAGTCGTTTATATAGCCAGACCGCGACGGGATGTCGAAGAGACGGAATTGCATTATTTATCCGCGCATCGGCTTGCAGAGTTTCTACAGCCACGAACGAATTCCACGAGAGTCAGACGGCGAGCAATGAGGAATGAATAGACGAGAATGTAGAAGGAGGTATATCCTTGGTGCACACGCGATTGTAGTACGCTACGACTTGCAATTATCGATGCTATATACATTATTCTCCTGATTCGTATTGTCGTTCATTACCGATGCATTAACGAGCCTCCGCGACTGACGGCGGCACGCTGTCACAGGCGCCGCGTGTCACACAGCACATCGAAAGAAGAAGAGAAAGAAATATGTAGAAGCGTGTTCGAGAGAACAGGAAATCGGCTATTTAGAAGTCGTCTTTACACTTCACCTTACTAGCACACCTTGTTCCTTCCTTGTCTGCGCGATTATCGCTCTATGGCTTTTCTTCTTTTATCATTATTATTATCCGCAAGACTATGCGTTTGATCGTTGATCGGTATGTCTTCGTGTATGGTATGTACGCATGAATGGCCGGGGCAAGTTGGATCAATTTAAATTTGTGAAACTTGGCGATGTTTTGAATGACTGTAATATAATATAATAAAGGCGATTTGTTGGTAGTTAGTATTTCAGCTATATGTTTCAGTAATTTAAAACTCTCGTCGTTTATAAATTTCGTAAGAAAGAGATTATTAGAATCCCCGCACATCTATAAAAATTCGTACTATCGCATCAGCCACGATACAATAGGAATCATTCAAATTATTTTGTAGCACCCGAATGAATTTTTCGCCAGTGTCTGCTGACCCGAGTTGAATCAACCAAATTGTAATACAAATAAACAATTGAAAAAAAAACGTCAATTCGTACATTTCGTTCAAATAAAGTATCGTTGTTGTAATTATAATATGTATAATAATATCGGTGTTCCGTTGAGGTACAATGAAATTTCGCAACAGGACGTCAATTATTTGCTTTCTTGATGTTCGTGACGGACGACAGATATAATTTTTGTGTAGTTGCATTGACCAATATGCAATATAGATGATTGAAATTAATTCATGCGTGCGTGCGTTTGTGTGTGCGCGAGTGTAAAAAACACACACACACGAAACGAGTTCAAACTTTAGAAATGGACGTAGTAGCGTTTAGGGGTAGTTGGTATAAATTGATACAAATCTTCAGAGGCGTTCTGATTTTATGGACCATTGAATTTTTCTGTTCACGATTGCCAAAGCTGGTAAAAATAAAAGACCTGTAACTCGTAAATGATTTTAGACGTTAATCTAAAATCGATTACTTCAACATTCAACAATTATAAACAATAAACTTAGGGAAAAGTCTGTACTTTGCATCCTCTTTTCTCTACCATATATTTGTTTTTGCATATTTTTAAACCCGTTGGAATAATTTTGAAATATAATGAGCACCGGTTTGATGAAATACGTATATTTAGTGAATAACGACGTTTTGTTTTTACTTTTTTCTTGCAAGCAAGATGTATTTAAAACAAGTTTACGATATAAAAACTTAAATTTATTTCGGTAAAAGATTTATTTATATTAATTCTATCAAAAAACACGACGAAAACGGGTAGTTTTTCGACGTTCTAACGCGGGATAACAGTTTAAGCTGTCTCGATTCAAGTTTACTCTGACTCATTAAACCCCGGTCTCACCGTCGAACAATTTATCAAAACGCTCTGTTTTTCTCATTTCTTTTATATAAAGTGCAATATTAATAATGTCGTTCCGATCGCCCTGAGCGAAACGCATAGGAATGCACTTGTGTCTTGTTCCGAGAACAATATAGACGTCAGAGTACATTAAGTTCTTCTATAAACGCTCTAAGAAATGTGTAAGAGGAGACAGAGGAGCACTATGTGAGCGAGTAAGAAACAAATGTCGACAAAGTATGAACTATAGAGAAGCAGGAACTAGCGCTCTACTCGGGCAATTTAAGAGCTTACAGCGAGAGAACCACACTAGTATGTCGAAGATAAAAAGATATCCCGCGAGGAAAACTCTTTGCGGCAACGTCAATCACGCGCGCCCGCGAGATTTCGAGCTAAGGCGCGTCAGACCCTGACCTCTCTTGTGAACCCTCCTCACTTTTCCGGATACGATAGAAGAAGGTATTTAGTTGAAACCAACTGAAATTAGTATAGTTTCAGCCAGAAACACAAAGATATTATTATCTATGCACAGAGAAAAAAGTATTTAGTTGTATCACTCGAACAAATGTGTCTACTAAACAATTTATTATTCAATTGGTTCTAAGTTTTATCTCAGTGCATAAATAGAATGATTTTTCTGTCGCATCTTCTCATTTGAATTGAATTCTATCCACCTCTCCACGAGAGGGAGTATTCGTAGTTTTCTATCAAGAATAACATCTTCTTAAGGTGAGGTGAAAACCCAACAACACGCGAGAGAGACAGCACCGTATGTATCACGCGAATACGAGAGCATACCAGGTGTCACGTGGTATTAACTCGTACATCGCCCTTCGCCTTGTTTTAAAGAGAAACGAAATACTCAACACACACTACCGGTGTGTGATAGAGAAGGCACTATAGTGATCGCGCGGTACATCGTTAAATGAGTCTTTCGCCTCGCCTTAAGGGAAGGCACTTTGTGCTAATTTCAATTAAATTGCATACTTTTCACTTTGGTAATCTATCTTCAAATGTATTAAAAAATATTATTAATATCTAAACCAAAGTTATCAAAGTTAAGGTAATATATATTAAGTATATTTAAGAGAATAAGAAAATTCTCTTTTATTTTCAATCTGCGTCGATTGAGTTAAGGATTTTGATTGATACTCGTGGATTTTTAATAAAACGTATAAAGGTGTTTGTACGAGAGAATTTCTGATGTGTGCGCGAATGCCTACAACTATATGTGTTAGTTAGTGAGTGTCTGTGCGTATCGATCTTATGCCCAAGAACACACATCTGTACTGTTATTGAAATAATAAATTTGCCGTAAACAATTATCTATACGAACGAACGCTACTTTTTCAAATCAATTCATCATCAGTTTTAATGTCGCCTGTATTCTTGAGGAACACGAACGTAAAATAAAATAGTTAATATCTGAACGAAGTAAAAGAGAGTGGAATACCTACTCGCATGCAAGCGAGTAAATCTTCTGGCAACTTCGTCAATGCGAGAGGCGCACGTGTGGGTACCTGTTGTATGCCTACCAGGTATATAGTTAGTTAAACTATATGTACCAGATCGATATCACATACAGACATGAGTGCACGGAGATCTGGTGGCTGAATAGGCTCGCGATCGGCTCGCCTTTTTCAATCCCTAATTATTGCACCGCTCAAGCTAGCGATCGGCTGCGCGTTTGCCTGGCGCCACTACGTCCGGCCGTCTCGCGGTAAATAAAAAGTCTGTCTAATTACGAGCGTTTACACAGATCGATATCGCACCGTATTCATTATATAGCATAGTACACGCGCCACTTCTTGATATCAGTTATTATTTTTTTCTCCTTCTTTCTTCCATATCTTCTCCTTTTTTTATCGACAGCTATATAATAATTCTATTGATATCTTCTGATAAGCTATTATCGTTATATGCCTGGCCGAGCTTGTAAGTATTTCTATTACACGTCTCACGCGCTCGATGGTGTAATTCAAAAATTAAAACTCAGCGTTCATAATTCCCGTTCCTATAAGTAATCCAACGTGAGATAGAGAAAAGATAAAGTGATGCCGAAGCTGGTGACTGCCTGGCAATTGATTCATTGTACAGAGGTGAGGGCAGGGCTTATTGGATCAGGGACTGATAAGCAACCAGCCAGTTTAAAACTTAAAGCTTTCCTACAGTGTTTGCAGGATTACAGATTTTTATTTATTTCAATATCAAATATAATTCTCGCATACAACTGATTTGTTTATATGCGCTATGACGTAATGATAATAATAATAATAGTTATAGGAGGCATTACTGACCCACTTAGGCCTAATGTGCACTGTGCGTTATGACGTTTATACCTTGCAAAGATATATTCTGCTTGAATAATCTTTATATAAGAAATAAGTAGAACATAGAAAAAGGTTCAAGGGGACGTCAAACATCGTAGGCAGTTTAAAAATCAATGGCATCGATCTGAACAATGACAGAAAATTATATTGTTAAAATAAATATAAATAGCCTCATTACTGTGGCAAAAATAATTTACGTTAGGCCTACCTATATGTTGAATAATTGGAGCACGACATAATTACAATTACTCTTAAATACAAATAATAATTTCAATTAATTTTATGATGATAGTGGATACAAATATTGTGAAATATTTATTTGTGATGCAAATATTGAATTGATCGAAACAATTGTTAACAAGTAATAAGCTGTCTTTAAGTTAGGTTTTCACTGATAGGTAAAACGCAGAGAACTTTATGAGAAAAATCGATTGTATGCTGAAATTACAGATTACCAAATCGATACCAACATTTCGTATCAAATTGGTACTTTTCAAAATATTTATTTTACACACTTATTTGTCGATTTTTCGTATAAGAAAATATCTAACTGAAATCTGCTTTGTCAAATGATTATATTAACTATTATTGTAATTTCTATACAAATAAAAGTATCTTTGAAACAAACAACTGTAACCTTGTTTGTTATATTTTTTATTTACAAGTATCCTCTTACCTATAACCAATACTGTTGCTTCTACACGAATGAAAATTAATTTGAAATATTCATTATTGTAATGTAATTTGAGAATATTTTAATCGATGTAATATACCAAATGGCTCCAACACAAGAAGCACAATTGTGTTATTTGTGTTGCACTACAGCACAGACATAGAGCAAAACGTTGAAAAAATCGAGATTGCTCCAACTAGCCCCGGTTCCCCTGACTGGACAGCTCGAACGGCACCGGCAATCAACCGATGCCAATTTCGTTGGCTGCCAAGTTTTTATCACTAGACTCTATTCTTTTTCTCTGTTTTAAACCAGTCGCCTAGCGGCAGTAGACGAGCTACCGATGGTAGAACCAGTAATTTAGAGCGTACACATACACGCACACACACACACACAGCGTTGAATAGTTTTTACATGCCCGTCTCCTAATCCTTTTATGTGTATATAACGCGACTGGAGGCGTCGGAGTAATCGACTCCTGGAATCGAAGAGTTGTTGCTATTCTGTAAGGCGTACTTCGCGATACTTCGAAGTGGGAGTTTCGAAATAAGAAAATCGACGATCGAATAGATCGACTCGGGTTTTCGTCGTTGCTGGTAGGAAAGAAGAACATGTGGAATCGAGTTGGCGTATCTGCTATCGTACTTACAGTAGCTGCTGAGTATGCGCTAAGAGTCGTAAGTCACCCGGGGCGAACAGGAGCCGCGCGCAATTCCACGGCAACAGTCCAGGCGCTGCGCTCCGATCATTATCCACGCCGGGGTTACTCTTCTTCCTCTTCGTCTTGTGCTTTTTCTTCTTCTTTTTCTTCTTCTTCTTTACCTACTGATCCTGTACTCGCGGTCCCGCGCGCGCCAGGGTAATTGAGCATCCTTGAGATTTTCACGATAAGACTGCGAGGTTTTACGCACTCGGATATACGCGCCCGGGTAAAAGCAGCGGTAACCGCGCGTTCACGGAGTGCGTACATACACCAAGCGAGCCCGAACGTCCTGCTGTCTTCTCGAACATCGGACGGTATACGTGCCGTGCCCACTGGACGCCGCTAAGATTTATCGTCGTCGTTTTATTTTTACAACGGGATGCATACGTACCTATAAGTACGTGCGTATATATAGTATAGCTACTACTGTGCGTACGCGTATATCGGTCTGAGAAACCGAAAAGAGTCTCGACGAGGTCGTGTTGACCGTCGATCGCGCACGTACATCCGATCTTTCGCTTCATACCGAGACCGCACCATCAGTATCGCAGCAAAATAGTTACTATATTAAAATACTCGATACCATTACTACTGTGCACGCCTGCTGGGCATTGAGAAGATGTACCTAGGTTGTAACTCGCCAACACTCGATCAAACTCGGAATAATATCGAGAGGGTTGAATTACCTCTCTTTCTTGCACGAAGTTACCAGACTCATGCAGTGTCGATACACGACACTTATGAATGTTATGAATGTTACGTTATTTATGAATCTCATACATGTTATGAGTGTTACGAAAGTTATGAATATCATGAATGTTATGAATGTTACGAAAGTTAAGAATCCCATGAATGTTACGAAATTTATGAACATCGTGAATGTTATGAATGTTATAAATGTTATGAACGTTATGAATGGTACGAATGTTACGAATGTTATTGATGTTATGAACGTTACGAATGTTATACACTTTATGTCATTAGATTAACAATTATAAATAAATAATAAATTAATATTAAATGAATTATAAATGTGATGGGCACTCGTTGTTGCACTATAAATTGTAGATTAATCTACTCACATTTTCAATTACTCTCCAGATTCAACCTCCGCGATGTCTGTTGTCTTGTTGAGTCGTTCCACCGCATGGACGACCCTCTTTTTCAATTTAGTAATATCCCTTGTCGTCTCAAATTTGTTCCAGATGATAAGTGGCTTCGGGATCGACGAGTTAGCGGTGTCGGACTTTCGGGCCGTGAATCGTAGCAACGCACCGAGTGCTACGTCCGCGACTTCCTCCCAATCCTACGCACAATGTTCACAATCTCGATTATAATTTGAATACTCTGACAACCACGATTACCGATTAGCTACGGGTCCGTTGGCTCTGTGATATTTTGATAGTAAACATACCGTGAATTCATTTATAAAAGGAAAATGCGTGTCGAGGATGGATATGAAGTCGCTCGGCAAATTGCCGATTAATAATCACTCGCCGCGGAGTTTAATATGCAGGTACATAGATATATAAACAGGAGCAACGAGAGTGCACGCATTTGTGTAACTACTTGGCTACCGTGAACACACTCTCGTATACACATCGCGCAGCAATAATCTAGCACCGGTTGGTACTCGAAGCGATATAAATCCATTACAAATCCAAAGTTGAATGTCGAGGAAAGAGAGAGAGAGAGAGAGAGGGAGAGCTGTGCATACAGAGTACGACCCCTTCGATTTTACCAGTGCCTGTTTCGTGTATCACCACAGAGAGACATAAAAGTTTACAACTTTTGCCAACCGGGAAGCGAATACGTCTTCGTATAGGAGTGGAAGAATGGACGAGGAAGGGTGCGTGTGAGGGAACTCCGTGATACACGCACTCGCGCACGCGGAAAGGGAAAGAAAAACCCCTCGAGAAAGAGTGGCTGAAAAAGAGGGGAAAAAAGAAAAGGTACAGGGTATAATCGAGAATGCGAATCTTTAGTGGCGGCAGTGTATGCACAGGCAGAATACACGCATATGCAGACATTGCTGACCATTATATATAAGCAGTATTATATAGTGCTATATAGTGCTGTAGGGATAGGTATGTACGTACGACGTCGTCGCGCAGCTGCGGCTCGAATCCGATCGCGGACTCGAGCATCGCGTACTTATCGTCGCTTACGTTGAGCCGCAGAAGAAGGAGCAGTAACCTCAGGGCGCACTGCAAATCGTGCCCTGCTCGCTCTCGTTCCTGCAATAATATGTCGAGTTAATATGTCGAGATCTTATATAATTCTCTGCACGTCTGCTTAGGTACAAGTACTAGACTTTCAAGATTTTATCGATAACCGGAAGCGACGATTTCCTTTTTTTTTATTTCAACTAAAACCGTATTGTAAAATAAAAGTTTACCATCTGTTTAAAAAATGTATTAAATTTATCATTGGGTACCGGAATTCTTTGAGTAACTTTTAAGTTACTTCTAGGTTTTAATATATCACATTTCTAAAAAGAAATGATTGATTCAGAATATAAAAAAGTGATCAATACAAATTTTCTTTTCCAGGATAATGAATTATAATATTTCGTTAATTCAACGAACGACCCATCAGTTTTTTTTTTAAGGAAAACTTATCGTTGACGGTGGATACATCTTGCTTGTTTCTAGAAACAAATATAATAATCCAACATTTTTCACTTGACGCACTTTTTTTCTTATAATGATAATCGAATCCGTTACTGCTATAACGATACAACTTTATATCACCGCAAAAAAAGTTTTTCAAAAATATTCTATCGTTAAAAATTAATAAATTAATAGCAAATTATATTTTATTATTAAACAATTATTTGATATTATATTTGTCATATACATAGCAAGTATTGCATTGAATAATTAATTAAAGAAGAAAAAAAAAAGATACAGAAGATAAAAAACAAAGTGTTTCAGAAACGACTCGACTTTAGGAAGTTTACCAAAGACGCGTTTACTCGCAATTCACGAAATAAGTTTTTACCGTATACGTAGGGCAGCCGATAACTTATTTTTTTACGATACCAAGAGGCAATATATGCATAGGAATCCCGGCGTCTACTGCTCAATATCACTGAAAATATGTGAACATGCACTATAGTGATTCAGTGCATCAACGGCTCATATCTACATTGTAACGTAGAAACTAGACTACTGTGCATCTTTTCATCACTTCTCGGGCACACGCACACGCTTCCCGCGTAATGTATTTCTCGTGAACGGCGGCAGATTGCCGGCATTTCCCACTTAAATTTTTCCATTTGGCTGGAATGCATTGGCAACAGCAGCAGCCCCGTGGCACTCGACGCCCCGGTTCTTCAACGGCATTAATAGTTCGTTCTCTCGCTATCGTATCGGTTCGACCCGACGGTCCAGGGTTCGTCGTAAGGCGATTCACCACAGTGCAACGGCGTGCGCCTCTGGCACATACGCTGCGAGAGCATTAGCAAACTCGTGAGCGCGAGATATATTCGCCCCCGAGCCTTTCCGACGCCAGCACTGTCCGCCAATCTATTAAATCTACCTAACCGAAGCGAGAAAGATAGACGGGTGCACGAGAGTTTACAAAAAGCTGCGCAAGAGACGGCAAGATGGTGATTCCCGAGATACGAGCGTGTGCGTGCCTCCGGGTAGAATGGAGCCGGCGCCGGTCTTCTGCTGTTACTTAGTTTTCTTCTTCCTTTCCTCGTGCACTTCAACGTGCGTATATGTATACCAAGAGCGACCGGGGCCTGTTGAATCAGGACTATGATACATCAAGATAGTTTTAAAAACTCATATTTCATTTTTCACTTAATTGTTTGGACAAGTTAGAAAAAAACGTATTTTTTTGTGTTGTAGATTCAAAAATTCGTCATGATTGATAATATTCGTTCAAATACTATCGGAATCCATGCAAAATCCTTCATTGAACATCTCGATTAATTTTTACACGAATTAATATAAATTTATATGCGGCAGCGTAAATCAGCATGATTTCAAGATTATGTTCTTTTGCAACCCTTGGATACATGGGTCTTACTCTTCTCGATGATATATGATAGGACATTTAATATAAATAATGCCATGTCAGCCTTAAATCAAACGATGGCATGCGATATATTAAGCACAAAGAAAAAAGGTTAGTTGCAAAGAACAACTAGGTACGTTGTTAAATGTATCCCAGCGAATGAACTTGGTTTTCTCAATCAACTGGTGAGTTAATCAGTAATTAATCAGTTGATTGATTAACCCAACCAGCTAAATTTGGTTTAACTAAACATTTTTCTTCGTTAAAGTTACCTTCTTGGATTGATTTATTTAAGAATTTGGTAAAATTTTGCGTTAGTATCATTGAATACGTTATCTCAATGGCTGTACAATTTAAACAAGATTTACCATTCGCGAAATGAGATAATTACGAATGAAGTTAGCACGATTAGCATGTATCTCCTATAGCGACAAGATACAAATAACACGTTTTGCTTTCTCATGCCTGTACGAAATTAAATAATTGAACCAATTGAATTTAAGTATTTCGTTCTAGTATTTTGAAGAATTGAACTAAGATTATTTTATAGGAGCTTAAATAAATATGCTAAAAAGAAAAAGATATTTTAAGATATCGCCAGTTAAATGTCATCACACGTATAACCGCCCAACACACCGCGCGCCTCCGCATTAATCCCCGGCACTCTAGTGCGGAGGTAATACCTCAAGGATATCCTGGATGACAACAATTATCCAACAAGGTACATCGCCATGCGTGTTCATTTTATCCATGCAGAAATTATAATGGGAATCTAGTTAGATTCTCGTAATTAACTCAGGTCACTGACATAGAGATCCGTAAAGACATCTGATCGGATCTTAAGAACCGAAATGAAACGGTTGAAAACTGTATGCTAGAAGGAATTCCGGACAATATCACTGATTGTGTTCAACTTTGATCCTACGAGATACTAAAAGGACTACGTAAGAAGATCCAAGAAGATCCTTGAAGGTTCCCTATCATTATGAGGGTCATGTTCGTTATTGACGTTCCAATAAATACGTTCGTAAATTAATTATTTACATTTGATCGTAGGAAAATTAAGTGTCATACACAAAAATTTCGAAAAAATGAAACGATGGAAAGAGTGAATAATGAGGAATTTGCTGTAGGCGTTTTAGGTAGTTTAAGTAAATGATAATGTTTATTACGTGAATGGATGCGGAGTCGACACCCATCCCAGTCTTTAGAACTAGATATCACATTCCCTGCGCGATTCAACGATTCGTGGGCCTTAACCGGTATTAACGATTGCGTGTAATTATTTGTAAGAGCACACTTGAACTTGGATATAAAAAATTAGGTAAATCTATTTACGCCATTGTATTTTAAATGCAGATGGTCATTTTCTCTCGTTACATTAAGATATATACCAGTTTGTTTATTTATTTTATAATTTTAATAAATTCATTTCAGATTAATTATTGTGTACTTATCGATTAATGTAACGTAGGAACAGATCCGGGATCCATCTGGAATCCTAAAAGGATACTCATTTCGGGGATTCCCCAACAAATCCCGATTGAGATTTTATACCGAAAAGTTCAATTTAAGATTCCATATATGTTACGTTGCGGTCGGATATGGTAACAAATGTGTTTAAACTTTATCTTCATGACCAATTTAACGAATTAGCGAAGCAATCAGAGTCGACAAAAAAACGGAATCGAATGTGTGAAATCTTCTTGTAAAATCGATTACGTAGGAATCCAGGCAGCTCTGACTCAGACCCGAGTTGTGGTTACACAAAAATGCCATCAAATAAAAATTGATCGTGAAGGCGAAGCTTAAACATATTTATAAAATTAAGATTGTCTGTCAGCCTTATCTAGAAAACAACTCTGGATCCACCTAGACTCCTGGAAGGATACTATTTTTAGAGCATAACTAACTAATCCCAGTCGTGATTTGACAGTGGGTGCTAGGATTCCCAGGCGTATTTCTGCATGGATAGATTAAGCCACATCTTTTATTCGATTTTTACGTTTCATAGCTTGTTTTATTTTTTCAAAGCTTGCTTTACTTAGTTTTGTTACAGAGTACTTGGTTGTGGTAACCGATAACTTGGCTTGTCTAATCAATTAATCGGCTGCGGGATATTTAACCAAGCGCTTAACTGTAACCAACCTCCTGACTGTCCTAACGAAGCCCTTTTTTGCTTGTATTATTATTGTCTGGCTTTTTGTCAAATTGAATGCATATTCTTTGAAAATTTAGTGCTCATTTCATCGGACTACCGATCGACCCACCTTAAAGGTCTAATAACTGTGTTACCTTGTGTTTTATAAATTAATCTGAACTATTCGATTTACCACTTGACCGGTTCACCTTACCACGCTAGGAAGATTTCGATAGATAAGTGCAAACATAATATAATTTATCCCCTAAATAATAGCCCTAAGTTATGATATTTAAATAAATTGAGTACATGCATTGCATGCCATTTTACAAATGCCTCAAAGTATCATCAAGCGAATGATTAAAGTATAACGCATTAAAAAAATGTCTAGAATTGTGAAATCGAAATTGATTTAACATACCCCGGCCTCTTCTAATGGACGTACGAGTATGTGCATCTTATGCTATATTCTTATGGGGTTATAGAGTGGAGTATGTGCATTTGCCGTGGCCCCGAACACTGTGCGCATACATGTAACGAGCAATTACCGCTCGTGCGTCCGTAAGATCCTCCAAGTGCGCGAAGATGGTGCGATAGGTCGAGTCCAAGAGGGTCGGGAGCCCGGTAGCGGCCAAAGATCGGGAATTCCTTTCCCTGACGCCGCGGAGAATCCTCCTCTCGATGTTTCTCAACTGGGTCGTCAGCAGGCCGATCTCATTCTGATGATGTTTTGTGTATGTTCGAGAGTATCATATACATATGCATCAACATCAGCGCATGTTAGCGCGTCAGCGGAAGCCCCAATGCGTTTTGCCGTCGCCGTCGTGGCGATGAGGAGCACAAGAGAAAAACGAGGGTAATTAATCTGCGATGATAAATCAGACGTCTGTCTCTCACGCCGCAACGACCGCACGGATCCACTATACGTTTGTCTTCGTCTCTCGCTCCCACATCGTGCACTCAGTCTCTCTCTTAATTTGTCGTACTCTATTCTGACTTTGCTCGTTCTTTCACACTTTGGTATAGCACACTCACTTCATACTCTCGTCCAAAATTTTCCGGAGAGGACTTCTGAGATCTATATATATCATGTATAGGATAAAGAGTATTTCGTAGCAATGGTCTCTGAGCCAAAAACGTTTAAATGTGTGGACATATGCCCATTTAAAAAAATATATGTTGCCTCTGTTGGCTCTGGAAAAGCAACCGAAATTTGACTAACTTTCCAATTATAATAATAATGCAGTTTCAACACATTTTTTTAAATCTTAGAGACCTACTGATAACTGGGGGATAGCAAAAAGTGCATTTTGTGGACGATTTGAAGAAACGTATGAAGCAAATGGATAATTATTTTTTATAATTTATTTGGTACACCAAAAAGAAAAGTTAATTTGTATTTTTTTATTCAGTAATAAAATACGCGTATCAGGAATAACTCGACGAAAAAAAAAAACGTACGTCACGCGTTATAATTTACCAAATACCACGGGATGATAACAACCAATCACTGGATGATATAAAAAAATCTTAAACGGACTGCGTGACTAGGTACCGGAATCTCTGTATCATGATTTTCATGCTAGAATTGAATAAAATAAATTGTACATTCTCTGAAATAAATTTAAGAACTCGACGGGGTTTAATCCTACGAAGAAATTAACGATTGTAATACGAATGTAAGAAAATTGGATTTTTTATAGTCTGTTAAAAATTGAAATAGCGATTGAATTTATAATCTACGATGCACACATGTTTAAATCAGGAATGGGCAGATTAAAATTGGCTAGTTCTAATAAATTCCAATTCCTCTTTCTGCACAGTTTTTACAAGTTTTTACGAAATTGCAAAGCTGTCCATTAAAACTTTATGCAACAAATCAACATAGCCATCTATGAAATTCAATTCTCTGTATTTCGTTATACGTTAATTCGACGAGAGCATAGAACAATGTTTCTTTACAAGTAATTTTTTTTAAGAACTACAACCTGTTATGTTGCCTAACAATAAATAGTTTTGATGTCAAGGAACAAGTAATAATTAATAGGTAACTAACAATAATCTTTGCTAACTAACTGAGAGTCTTTGCTTGAAATCTTTGTAGGATTTAGATGTTAGAGTTGCTCGCAGTTCTCCAAAGTTGGATACCATACGTCCAGATAAGTTTGAGTATATTTTTGTATATCTTCAGCTTATTGTATAGTGATAGTTTCGACCTCCTACTTATGAGCCAGTACATCTTTTTTACCCGAAGGTCCAGTTCCTTCCTTTTTTTCTGATATCGCCTGTCTAAGTTATTCTTCGATCGAGGTGCATGCCTAGGTATTTCACCTCGTTAGCGACTGGAAGAGGCTGGTCATTCAATGTAACGGTCGGGCAGTCCTTTTTTCATGTAATATGGACTGATTTGTGTCCACTGGCCTTGATTCTCCATCACTCTAACCAACTGGCTGTCGTTTAGTCCCCTTTAAAGGATTCTTGATGCTGTATCCAGAACTTTGTGAATGAATAGGATGGCTGTGTCGTCAGCAAATATGGCTACGATGATGTTTCGGTTCACAGAGAGGTCGGCTGAAAAGAGAGTGTAGAGGACTGGGCTTAGGGCACTTCCTTGAGGAATCCCTGATTTTATAGGGAAGAATTGAGATTGTTCTGTTTCGTGTCTCATCTGGAATTTCCGGTTTCTTAAATATGATTTTAGTTGCAGATAATATTGTGGTATGCCCGCTTTGATTTTGTAGAGCAAACCAGGGTGCCACACTTTATCGAATGCTTGTTGAATGATCAGGAATACCGCTGAACAATACTTTTTTCCTTCAAGTGAGTTGGCTGTCGCGTTGAAGACTCTGTTGACTTGTCTCACCGTTGCGTGGTTAGATCTGAATTCAAATTGGTGGTCAGGGATAATCCCTCTGTCGTTAATCGGGTCCTACATTCGTACCAGGAGTAGTTTTTCCAAACAGTTTGCATATTATCGGTAGCAAACTTATAAGCCTATAGGAGGTGATAGCGTTTGGAGGATTTCCTGGTTTTTGGATCATTATAATTTATGCAACTTTACATTGACTGGGCATGTGGGATGTACGAATGATACCGTTGAATAGATTGGTGATGTAAACTATTCCCTTCCTTAGATTACCGGAGCAATCTTCGGCCAGGAGCTTTTCTAGGGTGCAGGTCTTTGCGGATCGTACATCCCACTTCTTCAGGTGAGAAGTGGTGGATCGGTAGTTCCATTGGTAATAACTGTTCGAGGAAATCATAGACATTCTGATCGTTTCGCTGTGGGGCGAGCGGTGTGAATACTTGAGCGAGGTATTCACCAAAGAGTTTGGCTTTTTCGATGTCGCTTTGAGCCCATTCTCCGTTAGCTTTTCTAATCGGTGAATTGTTGTTTTCTGAGTGATCAATCCTTTTTCTTGCCTTCCAGACTGAGTGATCAGTGTTCGCTTTGTTAGTCAGGTTTGGTAGGTACTGCTCGATGCTGTTGTTGTTCTGGTTAGCAATCAATTTTTGATGTTTTTGGACTGCTCTGTCAAATCTGCTTTTGTCTATTGGATTTTTCCTCAAGTGCCATTGTCTCCTGGTGCGTCTCTTTCCAGCGATTTTTCGTTTTATTTCGTCAAGGTATCTTATCGTATTAGAGCTAGCCCGAGCATCCGGTGTGGCCTCCCAGGCTGTGTCCTGAATTAGTTGGGTAAAGTATTCAGTAACGTCGTCTATGTCAATCTCCTTTTTCAGTGAGACTCTTGAATTGAAACTTTTGTCGATTCTATCTTGGAATTCAGCCCAATGCGTGTCTTTGTTGTGGAGTGACGGTCGTTTTTTAATTGATTATAAGTAATTAGAAAATTGAATTGTCCCAGTCGCTATCTTCCACATATTTAACATTTAACGTACATACAAATTGTCTGGTTACTTGTAATACAGTTTAATTACATTTTCTACACAAGATTTTATGAAATTATAAAGCTTTCTATTAAAATTTTATGCTACGAATAAACTTAGCAATCTATGGAATTGAACTATTTGTATTTCATTATAGGTTTAGTCCATCAGAGTATAAAATAATGAGTTTTAAGAGCAATTAGAAAATATAATTTTTCCTACCGCTTTCTCCTACATATTCAAGATTAAGGATAAATAGAAACTAGAACACTGTCTTTTGGTAATGTGAATGAAAAAATGAAGGGAAAAAATGTCAATGTTGAAATCAGTGACAGAACGATTCGATAAGAAACCAATAAATGTAGCACTTTAACCTCTATAGCATGTTAAAGCATTATTTCTGCATCAGGGTATCACCGTATCGATCACCGATGACGAAGAGTTCATATGAAAGGAGAATCCGTTTCTCTCTCGCTGACGTACTTACTGTATACATACTGTGTACCGTTCGCAACATTCAATTCAGAATATTTGTCTTTTTTTTTCATCTTTTTTTTATTTTGTAAAGAGCGAGGCCATAATCCCAGGGGTATTTGCCTGCGGTTATTCTCGAGGCTTCGTTTTCTCTCTGTCTCTTCGTCATTCTCGTTTTACAGTTAAGGACGATGCTACGACGAGATGCTCTTGTACACACATTCTGTGTATCGATTATATATATATACTGAAAGTATGCGTGGCGTGGGCACGCATCCTCGCCTCTTATAATTCGAGAATGCACGCGCAATGGCTCTGTGTGCCTTCGTTCGAGAAATCGGCCAGCCGCTAGGCGAACCAGACAAACGAGTCAACGATCGGCTCGCGAAGCCATATTTATTCAGACCAAAAAACAATGAGTAAGATCATAGTACAATGAGTCTTTGATTCATTCTTCTGCAATCATAAATGTTGCCATAGATCACAGTATAAAAAAAGGATATAAAGTAGGACTTTGCACGTTGCTACCTCATTATTTTCCTTCTTTCACAAAGCTTTATGAGGAAGTATTTTGATGAATTTCGACATCCTCGTAAAGAAAGTTTTGTGCAAGGTGGAAAATAATGAGAAGGCAATGAGCATGGTACCGATAATTTGCATTCGACTTAAAAATATTTTATAATCTGATGAAGCATGATGTTAAAAAAATAGTAACTGCTCTAAAATCGAATGTGTAGTCGAATACGGCGTCGTCATAAAAATCTAGTGCCTGGTAGCGTCAGTAATTTATTTTCAATACTCATCTTATGTTTATCGATTTCAATAGAAAATTTTAATCGGTTAGCTTAAAATTGGCACGCAATAAAATAGCAATTTTTTTAAAAATTCAACTCATCACGAATTTGTTATTTTATCGTCATGCGACCCATGGAGATCCCACTATCGGAAAAACCTTATCGGACGTAAAAATTTGCAATATGACGTATGGAGATATTTTTTTCAATGTTAAAGTATAGACATATTTTTAAAAATTCGTTTCTTGTCTTTTTTTTAGCCTTTCTGACATTCTGACTGCTTCCCTTTATTTTAATCAAATCGGCAGTATGTGCATCAGAAAGTTGTAACTTTATCACATAATAATGCCAATTTTTCCAATTTGAACATGTTTTTTTCGCGTGAGACAAATTTTTTTTAATACTTTTGGGTTAAAAAATCTGAAAACATTAATATATCCTGGAGTTACAATCCGATCTAAGATTATGAGATCCACGAGTATATCGATGTTTTAAAGAATTACCAATATATTTTTTGTCAATGTTAAAGCATAAGGTGGTTGGATAGAGGTTCGCGGTTACTGGGACCTTAACCTTATTGATTGCCGACATTATTGCATTACATTTTGCTCCATTTGTATATGATTTGATAGTTTTCGACCATTTTCCCTTTGAATACCTTTAATAAGTGGAATGAACTTACGGCCATATACTTTCCGGATTCCTCACCTCGACCACCAGAGTCGCATTCCTAATAATCTGTTTTCCAATACGAGTTGTGGGCAGTTGTAGTTACAACTGTGACAAAGTTCTACAATATTTTTCTATTCGTATCAAGCGAAAAAGAAACATTAACATGTGGGAATTTTAGTGTTAAATTGCATAATTAGTCGAAAAAATGAGGAAACGTTTAGACGATTAAACGTTCGGAGAGACATCCGTGCGAGCAAGAGAGGCAAATCTACAAGAAACGGTTTGCATCGTCGATCGATCGAGTATGACATGGTGCAAGGATTTGGCGAGTCGTTCAAAAGCGAGAGACAGACATGTTGTATGTATAGGTACGCTCACCGTGATCCGTTTAACCCGTTGACGAGACACGAAATGGGCCTCGATCTGACTCTGAACGAGCTGCAGATGGTTCTGACCGATCGATGCGACGTAACTTCCGGGATATCGGGACTGCAGTCTGGCAACCAGCTGCTGAAGTACCAGGGTCATCGACAACGGATCGTTCGACTGTATCCTGTAACGATTGGTGCTCGACCCAGCGACTATGGTAACCACTTTACCGGTATGCGTGTGCTGTAATCCGAGCGCGTTCGAGCTCGGCCTCTGTGGGTGTTCACCGATGAATTCTACGAAATCAACGCGTTCAGATCGATGGCTCAATAGAAAATTGGTCAAACACCGGGGAACGAGGTACACGAGAGATTTCTTTTAGCGTCCACATGCTAGATAACGATTTAACTACATCGACAAAATGTTGAAAGTCTCTTTGGAAATCCAACATTTTTTTCACATTTCTCGATACTTCGTTCTAAAGCTAAGCATGTAGCGTCAATTAATCTAATTGACGCGGTGAGATATCAAGTGTTGGGACTTTATATTTATTTGTTGTTTTTTTTTTTTTTTGTCTTATTACCCGGAAACAGTTGGCTGAAATTAACGAGGGAATGCTCGTGACTCTTTATCGTGACCGTGAAGGATGTCGTGTTTTCCGGTGGACATGCGTGCAGAAACATTCTCAGTGGCAGATTTGCGGTCTTCTGCAATACGCGGAGGCTTCCATTATCCGTTTCGTAGGTCGCGGTGACGTTAACCTCCGAGGACAGAGCCGGTTGATGGCCATTTATGTAGATTGTCGTCTGGAAGACTCGACGATCAGCTGCAAATAAATCAATTTGCAAATCGCTGACTCGCATGAATATAAATAATGATAATGTTTTTTGCAGTACAGTGGCTATGATATTATTGTTGCCGATCATGAAATTAGTAAGAAAAAAAAATTGCAACGTAAAAACCCGCACATTGCTTTCTTATTATTTTCCATTGTTCACCTCCATGAGAAACAATGTTCATCAATTCTGATTGTCTCATTCAGGAAGCTGTACAAAAAAATAGACAATGATAAGGAAGTAATGTGCAAACTTTGTATGATTGTTTTTAAAAATTGTAGAAGCGTAAATTAAATGAAAATTGAGTAATTAAGGCATAAAAAAACTCAAAAGTACTAAAAAATCTCATTGTTTCAATATTTTCATCGATAATTTCAGCCACTGACGGAAATAAATTTTAGATCAATTTCTTAAGTCATCTACATATTACAAACAGCGTATTTTTGCAAGTGTAGGCAATCGTGAATATAAAAATTCAATATTTTATAAATTTTAAACGCCTCCATCGATATCCACCAAATTTAGTATCAAATACCCCATAATGTTATGAACATACGTGTCTTAAGTTTTATCTCATTTTGCCTCACATTGCGAAAGTGGAACCGATTTGAGATCTTACAAATTCAAATTGCTATATAAAACCGAAAACCTCTACCGATCTTCGCCAAATTGAACATCTGCCACCGCTGAATATTTGTTCGCTCCTGTAAAAAGTTTTAGCTTTATTGGTCAAAGTTGACGCCAGAAAAAGCGACAACGACAATTTTTCACAAAATAAAAAATCTTGTAAAATCAAAACCTCTTGATAGATTCGGCTCAAATTTTTTACCAATCGTCATTGAACATTATTTCATTTATAAAGAACTATTTAGCTTCGTACAGTATGCTCGATTTACTGACATTTTTCTCATAAATCGAAACGTCATACAAAATTCCAATCCGTGCATCAACGAAAATTATACTGAAGAAAGGGAAGTTTCCGCTTTATCTGTTTGCCAAATTTTATTTCAATCGGTCGAGTAATTCCCGAGATACAGAGGTTTGCATTTTTAAGGTAATGACACACGTACACAGACAGACTTTCATCCGGACATTTTTGCTAAACCATTTTTCCCGATGTTTTAGATTATTTGATAAAAATCGAAAAATATCCAAGCAACGAAAATTTATATCTGACATGACAAAAAAAAATTAGTGAGGTCTACCGTTCCCTAAACCATTTATTATATTATATAAAAGTCTGGAAAAATTCTGTACTTTTGTTTTTACTATTTATTTTGATATATCTATCAATTAGGGCATCAAGTTCCTACTTTATGATGCAATTTCCGCAGGAATTTCTCAAAGAATTTTGAATTTGCATTTATGCATTTATGAATTTTTCAAGTTTTTGAAAAAAGAGCATACAAAGTCGGACTTTTATAGATCGTCAACTATCGCGTCAAATAGTTATTATAATTGCAGATATGTCCTAAACGGTTTATTATTGAATTTGGCCGAAATCGTAAAAATGGTTCAAATTTTTCGGAATTTCGAATTTTTTTTTAAATTAGCGTTATCGCTTTATCGTTCGTAAACTTTGAGTTGACGAGCCGAAAGTTCCTAAACAAGCAAAATAATATTCAGTGATGTTTGGTACAAGGTTTCGTAAAAATATGTAACGTGACAAAGATTGTATGGAATTTTAAGTATATTCAAATGATCGGATTTTATGTAATTTTCATTATAACTTATAAATATGAATTTGTATTTGTGATCGTTGTCGTCTTTTAAATTACTTGATCATTGAAATTTTATTAAACTTTGGTTTCTATAATATTTTTTAAACAAGAATGCAACATAGAAATTTGTACACCGCTTTCTCGTAATTTTATATTTTTCACACAACTTCGTCCATGATGAGGAAGCCAAAATTTATCGGCATACTTCCATGTATAGGTGGTTTCATAAAAAAGAGACAATAATGAAAAAGTTATGCTTAAAATTCTACTTTACATCCTTGTTTTTGTTTTTTGATAGAAGAACATTTGTTTGCGTGAAAAAAAATTTAAGAACGCGCGCGCGTGTGTGTGAAAATGAAAATGGCTGTACCTCGAGAACGGGTTATAGAATTTTTCTGAAACTATACGTACTCGTAAGTCGGGTCGCAACTCCCCTCGGCATGGACAATTTTCGCCAAAATCTAGCGAAAATAGCTAGCGGATGTCTCATTTTATAGTTGGATGAATTTTTGGAGTAAAGGGTTTGTGATCTCGCTAACTTTCGTAAACTTTGAGGTATCGAGCTAAATCTTTCTACAAGAATATGCCAGGTGACAAGATTGTTCGGTATTGAGTTTGAATCATGCATTTTTGTAATATTTCGAAAAAACATCTATTTTTGCTCGAACTTTAGTCAATTTTCATCGATCAAACCGAAACTTGGTATACAAATTGGCTAGAGTACTAAGTATTCTTATACTTAGTCTTGAGTTTGGTGAAAATCGATTGAGAGGCTTAAATTTTATTGAATGTGCAATCTTACTAAATTTTTTACTTTATTTAAGAAATATGTTTTCCATCTTTGACAAAGCTTTCTCTATGAGCAAGTGAAAATCGATTAACATACCTCCTCATAGAGATGATTTTGTTTGATGTGGATAAAAAATGTGGACTCAACGTGCAAGGTTCTGCTTTGCATATTTTTTTGACTATTCAACTTTATTTGTGTTCTATAAATTTGCGTAATTTTTTTTTCAATACTCACCAACGGTTGGAAAGCTATGAAAATGATCGGAAACAACCAAAGGTTTTGCAACTTCAACGTTGACCTGAACATCTCTGAGTGGAGTGTACGACGATAGATCAACGCTCACTCGACACATGGTGCATCGTCCTTCGTTTTCGTCGTTTAATTCCGTTAAGGGACAGGGTTCGAGGTCCTTGGAAACGTTGATAACAACGAGAAGCTCCGACTCCACGGTCGAATTAGCGAGTTGACCGTCTGGGATGTAAAATATGCGAAAACAACAGCGGGGTAATAAAAATTGATACGTCGCGTGGCTTATCTGCGAGGGCGCGCATAAAACCAATACACCCGTAACACAAAAAATATATTCTAATAATAATCTCGAGAAGGAATTAAACGAAGCATAATAATCACCATAGCTTGCTGAGCTGCTTGCGTGTTTACGCAATTCGAGGAGCTCCTTTTCGGCGGCCTTGTAGTCAAAGCCACGACGATGAAGAGGCGGAGCGATGAAGAGAGACGGCTCGGCGCCGAGGTAGCAAGCCTCAAGCCGGCCTTCGTCCGAGAGGGCGACGATGACCCCTTCCAAATGCTGTGTAAACCATTCATACGCACACATATATATTTATTATTCCACATATATTCTACATGCGAATCCGAGAGTTGACAAGCTTGGGACGAATCGGAGCGAGTCGCGTTGAGATGCGATACAAGCTCGATGAGACGACTCCGAGCACCACCACAGCAATAACAAAAGCATTATAGTATACCCATTCGCAATTTCGAGCTCGTTACAATCGGACATTAAACAACCGTATAACTACGAAAAATTAAACGAGTTTGTGAGTCGCCAGAGCTCGTGAATTTTAATCCTCCGGTAGATATACTTCTTTACTACAGACTATACAAAAAGATACGAGTCGAAAGTTACGAGTCTTGCGGTTTCCCTCGAGGGTTAAAAGGAAAGACCTCGAAATGCTCTCGCATCGTTTCTTTCTCTGTCCGCACGGCATACATAGCACCCAATGGAGTTTCGAGTGGACCATTAGCTTATCGGGGCTGTAGGACAGAGTTTCTTCAGAGGTTTCGGGCTCGGCGGTGTCGGATGCCGTGCATCCTCCGAGAATATCCTCTTTTTAAAATCTTTCTTTGACAGAGAAACAGCGAGAGAGAGAAAGTGGTGAAAAAAATCAACAGCGAGGAGAGAGAGCGCGGAGATGAGTTCCCATAGGACTTGCGTAGACCACTGTGAAGAGAACGACAGAGGCCATCGCGCA
Source organism: Cylloceria caligata (assembly GCA_963942595.1). NCBI lineage: Eukaryota > Metazoa > Arthropoda > Insecta > Hymenoptera > Ichneumonidae > Cylloceria > Cylloceria caligata. The sequence continues at coordinate 37,604,246 of OZ012708.1, forward strand.
AAAGCTCGTCAGCCGTTCACGCGCTCGAGGCTCTACCGCACTCAGCGCGATAAGATAAACCGACGTGCCAATCGTCGACGACACCTCCGTAGCTCCTTCTTGCCTCGTTTCATGTCGATTTAAGGGATAATACGAGTCATCTGAACGAAAATTAGCGTACTTTCTGCTTTCTCAAGAATTAATTTTTTTTATTGACTGTTGTTCCAAGTCTCATCACTTTTGTTCATGCTCGTTATTTATTTGCAATTTACAATTAATATGCTTATGACTTTGAAGAAATTGTGTTCCATCCTCTTAAAATTTTATCAATAATGTGCAATGATTACAACAATGATTATCATCTCCTTTATCATTGACATGATACGAACGTATATAATGATAATATAATTGGCTGTGTAATTTTATTTTATCATTCGAATAATTGTTAATCTTTCCTTCTGTAGCAATTGGACATTGATACAGAGACGGCTTATTATTACCGAAAGGCTTAAATCGAATCGATTGCTATACCAATCTCATTCGGGAACCTAATATTGAGTAATAATTGCAATATGTGCTCAACGATAAAATGCACTTGTACCATCATGGAATATCACTCAAATTTCTTTAAGTATTTTGTAGACATTACTGGAATTTTATTGAAATGCGGAAAATTTTTTTAGTACTGAAGTATAGAAATTATTTTAAGGGTAATCCCCCATGCGTCTGTACTCCCCGACATAAATAAATGTTTGTAGGAGAAAAAAGTAAGATGGATATATGTTATTTTGCTTTCTTCCAAAGATCTAAGTAGACCAATCACAACACACTTAAAAATAATGAATAGGTACGTGAAGTAACTTTTTCAAAAAATGATCAAAATTTTGCAACGTTCATATATGGCTAGCACTTTGCGAGTAATATGGAGTCATCTAATGCACTGTCATTAGGAACAATAAAAAAGACTGTTCGTACAATTAGGACTGTTATGGGTCATTGGGTTCAAGTCAATTACCATAATTATTAAGAGAAGTCATAGGAATGTTGTAAATGTAGCTATAATCAATTCAGAAAACGTGTTGGAAAGTTACTAAAGTTATTACGTATATTTACAATTTTGCAATACTTTAGAACACTGATGTCAGGCATTGTTTTAGATAAATGCCTGACTTCAAACTACCCTTATTACTTTAAGACAATCAACCTTTGCATTGTATCTTCTCATCGCTTGTCAAAATCATAAAAGTTATGTAATTTTTATTGTCATTAATCACTTTGGTGATGGAATTGCGTCCAAGTCGAAAGATAAATGTGACAGAAAAGAGTCTACGTATAGCGTATCGACACCCTCATGGCCTTAATGCCTACCAAGGGATTTGAATAATTCTGCAAATAAAAATAATAAAAATAACTTTACACATTGATTCCTGCATTTATTTCATAACATACATATTCTCATTTATAAATGCGTTAATCAATTCTTACTAGGTACTTCATGAATGAAGCTTTGCAACTCTATTTTATCGGAATAATACAAATATTCATATTTTTTTAACCTCGTTTTCGATTCTCGTCAAACTCGATTACAAAAATCCTTGATAAGAACTTGTTGGATGTAAAAAAAATGTACCCCATAAGCTTGATATTAACTCATGTTGGAACAGTCAATGGCATTTTTCGAAGAATGTCTAGTTTTATAAAAAATTTTTATGCCAGCATACACCTTGACAAAAAGTATTACTAAGGAAATATTCTATTTGCGTTTCAAATTTCACTTGGATAGATCAGGGCATTCTAAAATCATGTAAATTGACTTCTTTAAAGATTTTACTGATCCAATTTTAATTTCGAACCAAAAACCGTAGTGAAAACAAAGCTTCTTACACGAAAATTGCAAAATGTAAACAATATTTTGCAAATATTTTTACAAACAGTGGGAAAGATATATTGAATTAATAATCAATCTTTATTATATAATTGAAATATATACAAATTACAAATTCTGTTCAACTTCGGTTATCCAGCGAAACGCATTGCTCCATTCTTTCCCTCTCGAACTTTTCCAATAGCCAATAAGAGGTTGCGTGTACATTCTAGTTTCCAGCATATGGATCTTATCCTCATGGAGTGGTTATCGTGCAGAGATCTCAAAGATGCACACGCTACAAGTACTTGCCTCAGTTATCCACTCAGCGTTTCTCTCTATAGTCTGAAGAGCTCCAGTCACGGAATGGGAGATAGGCCGGATGGTGAACTCCCGAGAGCTCTCCGTCGACAACAGGCAGTACGGAAGAGGAACACTGATAGCGTTCGGAAAGCAGCAACTCGCGAGAGAGAAGGTCTCGATTTCGTTGTCAAAGGTCATCTTCGGTCGATTGTGGGCTATCGTTGAAAGCGCTGATAACGACTCTACTCCGGTGTCCTTCATGCATGTTCTTTTCCCGTATTTTTAATTCAACTTTTCACTTTTTACGGTCGTGTCACACCGAATAAATAAAACGAAGCCGCCGGTAAAGGCCTGACGAAAAGGGTAGGCTGTTGTCACAAAACAATATATAATTGTAGATAAGGGCGGGGGACATAAATATAGATCGTCAAATCTATCGCTGATGCAGTGGTGACGACAACGACAGCGTCGCCGTTTCGTGTCTTCGTCGTATAATTATCTATAGGGTATTTCCGGGCGGGATGACCACTCTACTTTCTCTAAACGTCGCCATTGGCAGTTCTTGAAGTTTAAGTTTTTTTGTCGACGGTAGGTTCCACTACGTAGAGCAAATCGCATATGCGAAAGCATCACATGTCAAAACATGTGATGTTAATTTAAGGGTACACATTTCAGCCTTGGCATTATGTAAGTGGTGTTATAAGGATTAACTCATAACGTCTTATCAGGCACTGTCAACCAATTTTTTCATATCTGACACTGTACATTACGCCATCAAACACAATATTGCCCTTGATATATACCTTATCGGGGAACCCTGAACTTGCCCGGATGAGGAATTAACAGGTTCTGATCAGGTCCCTCGTAAAAACACATTTTTAATATCTCGAACATATTTTTATATAATTCTGAGATTTTTTCTCATAGCAAAAACTTTGTTTTCGTGAAATAAAAATGTCACGTTATCGCATTAACGTTTTGCGAGACTTGAGCTGGCAAGTTAAATTTATCTACTCAGATGAAATACTATTCAGTCGTGTTTGGTACAGAATATTGTCAAACTCAGTAAAGTTGATCGGATTCCAAAAGTATTGAGATAACCAACTAAAAAATTGTACACATATCTAATAATATTTAAGGATCTTTGATACAAAATTTGGCTAAAGTCGATAAAGGAGTTCAAATGTTACACCAGACAACAATTTTCCATTGAATGTTCCCTATGTTTGCAAAAATCAAAGATCTGTAATGAAAGATCAAACTCTTTAGTTATTGCAATTTTTATGATAATATATTGAAACGATCGGACTCTAATGAACTTTGAATTGAACATGATGAAAATGAATTTGAATTCACGTTGAATCTTTAGATATTTAGTCGCCGGAACTGTTAACTCAAAAACTATTGCTCGAAAGTAATTAGATTGAACTGTAGAATGGATAGACGCAGTCGAACGTAATTTGATTTTGTCCGAAAGATCATCCATCTTGGGAAAAATATATACCTGGGCCTTCAATGATTCAGCGGGTGTATCGCGTAACCGATACGTATGAAGGTATCAGTACCTTAACAGTTTTGTAAGAGTAATGTTTGAATCCTGTACCACGGCGGAACGCATAATGTCCAGGATTGTGGGCAATAATACGGACGCAATGTACAAGGTTCTACTTTTCGCGATTATTTTAATACCGGTAACTCTTATCTGCTCGAAATCTGTAAAAGTTCGTGAATTAAACATTTCTAAAATATGGCGAATTTCATAACTTTTGATACCCATTGTTAATTCTAGACAAACTCAATGCCCGTTGACCTTGATCGTAACTACACTTGTGTAGAAAGTTTCAGGTAGATAGCTTGAAATGTGAACCAGTTGGTGTATTTACGTCGTTCTGCATTATTGAATATTTAAATGAATAAAAATATTTCTAAAATATCAGTAATCTCAATAATTTCAATTAAATTGTTTACAGTGAACAGGTGCGTGCTTCACATGTTCACCAAATTTCAGTTTGATGCCTCGAGTTGTTCTGGACTTGAAAGAAATTAATTTTTCTATGAAAAAGCGAAATAAAAAAAACTCATAACTGTTGATCCACTCGATCGATTTTGCTAAAATTTCATGGCGATTATTCTTGATCTGAATTTCAGTTTAATACAAACTTTTGGTCCGATCACTCAAAAACCGTTCCTGTTATTGCATTGACAGAAATTTTTCTAAAAATTTTAATCGTATAAAATTTCAACTGGCTTAACAATTGTAATGGAAATTACGTCAAATTGGAAATGAAATGTGTGTGTTACTCAGGCAGAAAATTTCAGCACGCTCCGTCAAGCCGTTTTCGAATTATGCGCGATTTACTTTCAAAACCCTTGGCACGCACACACACAGATGCGCGCACGCGCACATATACGCCGTACGCTGTTTCTAAATCACTTTTCTCGACGTTAAAGATAATTTTAAGTATGGTGGCATTAAAATCGTGAATTTTTTTTATGACAACAAAGTCTTTTTCATGACAAAGAAAAATCCTAAGAAAAACGTTTTGATATTGTTTTGAGGTACAAAAATAATAGAATCATTCTTAAGTAAATCTTGATGTACGTCAAGTCTGTCGAGCGCAGTTATTAGTTAGAAATTACTATCCAAGAACTTATGGGAAAACATCCGATAGACAGTGTGAGTGTTGCGCGACAAGAGATATAATCGATCAACATGACAATAGGACCATTGCGTTGTTCCTTCTGGCTTCACAAATAAATAATTAAATTTGAAATTCCTGAAGAACCTTAAGCGAGACTTTGAGCAACACCCTTCAGATCTGATTAGGATCCGCGTCTATGCGAGAGTGACTGACAATGAGTGCAGTAAATGTATCATATTGTATCGTTCTTCTGTCTAACATATGGTGAAATCACCAGTAAATGCACAGTGACCGGTGAATAAACGAAGGTTTTTTTTCGGTTTCATAAACATTTCTCATGATTTAAATCAACATTGTCTGCTAAAGTCGCCCATTATCTTGCTATTTGCGATACCCGAGTTGCCATCGAAATCTAATTTCAATAAAAATTAGAGTTTAGAGTAGCCTGTTCGTGTATTGGTCTTTCCCGATTTTTCTATTGAAATGTTTTCTTTATTTTATTGTGCAATGATAGTGAGATATTGTTTCTCACGAAAAGAAAAATGTTTTTCCTTTCGTGAGAAGCCATCATAAACAAGTGCTTGAGCTTAGCTATTTAAGTACTGGTAAGTTAACCGCATGCTGCTTGAGATACCCAGTAGAAAATTGTAACAACGTTAAAATTAATTTACTTGATGAGTGACGCGTTGATTCTTCATTCACACATGACTGAAGAATCATGCGTAATGAGACAATTACTACCGGCGTTGGGGTATTTGCAACACTAATGGCCATCTCTCCCTGAGTAACTCAATATGGGTATATATATAGGGTTATTCTGTAATATATATGTACAGTTTCTCTGGCACTTTGTACTCTACGAAAATAACTCTCGCCTCGCGAATTCAAGTGTGTTACTATCTCGCTTTATAATTGCTGAGCTAGAGATAGAGGGGACAGAGCGATTAACTCGACAGTAACTCATGGTGTGCTTTTGCATAGAGTGTCACGCTGTATCAACGAGTAGGACTCATATACATATTTACATACTACTCTATGATACGTGGAACACACGTTTACCTGAAAGTGGGCTCTCGCAATGGCAACAGGTGTGAAAGGCAATTGTGCGGACCACTTGAGCGTCGTACCTTCATAAAGCAGAAGCGTGTCAGTGTCGGCTACCACCAGTACCATAAGTTTGCCATCCGGTTCTGTAAAAAACGCACGTAACGGACCTCACAACCAAGAACAAATATTTCTATGCAAAGACAAAATATACATCTCGGGAGAACAGTTTAGCAATTTATTTCGTAATATTAGTTGAATTATTCATTTTTTTAAATATTCAAGCGGATTGTCTTGTGTACCTATGCTTAACCCTTGACTGCTACATAGTTAGACATTTTTGTAAATCAAATTATAAAATACAAACACGAATCCAAAATAAAACAAAAAAATACTGCATCTTCATGAAGTAAAGGAAAATCTTAAAGAAAGATTCTACAGCGATTGAGTTACGATCTGTAAATTTTGATATAAGAAGATTGTGAATTTAATAAATTATGTATTAGAAAAATCGTATCACTCAAACTACTAATCTATTACCATCAAATATATTTGTTTTTACGTAAATTGACTTTATAAAAGAAACGATAGTGTTAAAAAATTGCGAAAAAAAATGAATCAATAATTACTACACACTAGAATATCTTTTGCAATTTCAAATATTTTTGTCTATCATGTTTGTCGTATCCTATTTCCGGATTCAAGGAATCGATCGTTATCAGACTTTTTTAGTATAATTTATTTTACCAAATAAAATAAGAAATCAAATTTGAAATTGTCACATTGTTTCCTCGTATTTCTCAGCCACCCCCAGATTTTCTTCAATGAGCAAAGGTTATTTTTATTCCGGCTTCCTCACAAAGGAAGTTGTATTAATTACTAATTAATACATTCAGCAGAATAGAAAATTTAGTAAAATTCCAAATTTCATTAAATTAAAACCCCTTAATTGATTCTCACTAAATTCAAGACCAGGTATCCTTGTCTTCTAGCCAATTTGTATACCAAGTTTCAGTTTGGTGGATTTAAATTAACGAAAGTTGGAGCAAAAATAGATTTTTTTCGAAAAATCAATAAAATCTGCAATAAAATCTGAACGAACTTGAACCGAACAACTTTGTCCCCTGGCGTATTCTTGTGAAAGGTTTGAACTCGATGGCTGAACATTTTTTCAAAAAAATCAAACAACCATAAAAGGAAACACCCATTAACAATTTGACCAAGAATTGCAACAAACTGACACAAGTTACGATCCGACCCGTATGCAAAGTTTCAGGTAACCCGTTCTCGAGATTCATCTATTGTAATTTTACAAGCTCATCGCACATGCACACATACGAGCACACACTCACAGTCACACACACTCTCGCACTCATGGACATATTTTCTAAATATGATTTCTCGACGTTTTGGGAGTTTTTAAGTACTCACATCAAAATCTCGAGAAATTTTTTTTTCACGAAAACCTAGCTATCTCCAAACAAACCTAAAAGATATTCTTTTACAAGACATATCAATGACCTCCTCCTCCTCCCTCCTAAACCTTCTAAAATCGGGTTATCCGTGGTTCAGTGATCCGTGAATCTCGTTACCTACAATTCCGGTTAATCGAGGTTCTATTGAAATCAAACTTGAAAAAAAAGAGTTACTGCGGAAAACATTTTAACCTCATTATAACTTAGTCATATTTCAACACTAACAGATGACCTACCCTACCACAAGACAATTTTCCGCTTCAATACCATTAACAACGTCATAACGTTATCTCGTGATAGTAACGTGATAATTCGTTAGTTTTGTATTATGGTAGATTCGTTTCCTGGAATTAAATTACGGTAAAATTGTTTTTTATAGAAAATATCATTTTATAGTTATAAATGTGCTTACTAATAGTGATGACTTTATGCGCGAATGATAAATAATTTGTTAATGCGAACGATATTGCTTTTAGAATTCTATTTGACACAGCGAATTTTTCCTTCTGAATAGTACTCAATACTTTAAATATCTAATGTCTGCTTAATTTCTTTTTATAAAGAAGAAATATAATCTGTCCAAATATAAATTTTTATTTTATTCTATGATCCTATCGTGATATTTCTAAAGTGGTCATTGCAACATCTTGGAAATGAAAACTAATATTGATGACGAATGATAAATAATTTACATTTGTTTATGGGAACGATATTGTTTTTAGAATTCTACTTGATTCAGCGATTTTTATCTCCTTAATAGCACTAAAAATTGTCAATATCTAATCTCTGCTTAATTTTTTTTAATAGAGATGAAATATTGTCGATAGGAAGTAAAATTTTTATTTTATTCTTTGACCCTATCGTGATATTTCTAACGTAGTCATGGAGATATCTTGAAAATTGCGAATATATGACTATGCAAGATATGGAGAATCTAGCATTTAATTTAATAACAAGTCACAGGTTCGAATATCCTTAAGTTATACTTGAGCAAAGTATTCTCATGTAATGTATGTGTTTACCGATTACGTAAGCTCGAAAGCAAACTGGATTGTACTCGAGTCTCTTTGAGTATTTCAGAGCCGTACAATTGTCACGGAAGCAGTAGAGATTCCTCTCGGCCAGGACGACGATTCCAACCTCGAAACTGCTCAACGTAACGGCCTCGATCCCGAGGACAGCTTCGCCAAGGTTGTACGTCCAGTCGGGATCCAAGCTTTTCGCGGTACCACCATCGAGTACAACATCGCAATTCCTCCCTGATTCTGCGATGTTCTGGTACCTGCGAGTCATTTAGGTAATCACCCAATTGTTTAATGACCTCCAACTTATAATTGCAAATTTTCAGTTATTTATAAAGTTTTTATTATGTTCGATATTTTTTTGTAACATTCTTAATCTCATTATTAGATTGATTTTCAATTCATTGTTCAAACTCTTTACATTAAAAGTAGAATAAAATAATTTCATTTAAAAATATTAAATCAAACTTGTGAAATAATTGGAAAATAAATTGAAAATAAATCCTTTTATTGAAAATATATTAAAAATTAAAAATCACTCAACAATGAGATACAAGTTAAATAAAAAAATTATACAAGGTAATAGTGCAAGAGTAATCAAGGGAACGATTCTAGAAGTAATAAAAGACTCGTAATCATGGCATCGTCTAGGAACGGTGAAACACTGTCTAGAATTTTGATAAATTGGAATTTGATACTAGAAGAAGATCAAGAGATCGCGAGAGAGTTGAAGAGAACGATGAGGCAACGTTCATGAAACAGTTGGAATAATAACTGCTCTCCGGAGAAGAAAATTTCTCAATATCAAGAGGAGAACAGCGGTATACGGAGCTACGCGAGTAAGCATTAGGCATGCTTGCTCTTGCTATTGCCGTGCTGCTGGTGCACAAGTCTCTCGGTTGCATATCTCGCACAGCAACACATGAGCTCAACTCTACTCTACTCGTATATGGTTATACATACCTCGTAACATACATTATTCATCGGGAATATACTACTCGACTATTTCAAACTGCAGCACTCGGCATAAGAACCCCGTGCGGCATACATATTTATATGGGCGTGTGTGTCGCACATGTACGCATAGATCTGACTATTTGTTTCTATATCTATAATGTTACTGTGCCGCACTAGTATCATACGAGAAGGATCAGATATCCGATCAGCAGCTCGTGTTCATAAAAACAAAATCCTGTGGAATCTTCGGAAGGTGCACATACAACGGACATCAGAGATAGTAAAGATGTTAAATCGAATTTATTTGGAAATGATAAATATTAACTAAAGGGGTCGTATGTCGAAAAATAAATAAATAAATATATTTGTGCACGAGGAAAAAAGTTATTGGAACCAATAAGCATGTCGCTTGTCGCTTCTTAAAATTGTGAGTTGCTATTAAGTCAAATTCGGTGCCCGAATATTAATAATTGTTCTGATAATCATCAACTGATACGTTCGCCAACCAACCTGTTGATTAGTTGAATTTTTATCAGTTTTGTGACACCCAAGTTGGTTCTGACGACTCATTTATATGCTTCGTCTTGCCTCAAGAAGATGCGCTACATGTTCTTTGCCTTTCTCAGATTGCCATATGTGATAGCAGAATTTTTCAATCATGAATTTTTCCGGCACGGTCGATTTTTCGGTTAAAAGACGAGGAAGGTTAACCCTTTATAAGTCACACCGCCCGAAACCGTCCCGGCATAGGACTATAAAGAGCGGAGTGGGGGTAACGCGTTCATATAACTAAGCTGAGGAGTGGGGGCAATCTTGTGACTTATAAAGGGTTAACTGTAGTATTATAAGTCGCAGTTTACGATTCTCCTTAATTATCTAGAAAATCAATAATGGCAGAGAAATTTGTATAACAGTTTTTGTTACGGACTGACGGATAGCACTTCACCTTAAGGGAAGGCGACACATGTACCACGTTTCATATGAGTGCGAGAGAAAAGCTAGCCTATAGCTCTGTCGCAGTCATAGGTGAAGTACGACGGTTTCGCCTTGCCTTAAGGGGAGACGAAACACTCGCTCTACCGAATCTAATTTGCGAAACACACTTTCTCGGTCTACACTGAACAGAGTGCAATGAAATTCGGACAGTAGACTGCAAAAACGTGAACTTCCCGGGCGACAAGCGTAGAATTGTTAAAATTGAAAAAAAAAACATTACAGATTAATTATCTGCAGTTTTCTGTAATAGAGATATCACTTTTTACAATGATTTAGGGTAAAAAATGAAAAAAAAACGCCGTATTTTGCCCGGAAGCCAGCACAAAAAAAAAGTACCTGAACTGTGCACGGAAACTATTTTTGATAATCTGGAAAAATAAATCCACGAGACATGGCCGATAGCTCAAGTGTATGAAGGGAAGGCGGAATATCCACAAGTGCGAAAGAGATAGAACTAGTATAGTTTCGGCTCACCTGAATTCCACGAGAGGCGCTGGTAGTAATTCATATAGCTGTCTCTCTAACAAACCAGTAGAGTGAAGTGCTATTGTTTACAGTTTTAGTTACCGACTGATTAGGTTTCGCCCCGCATCAAGGAGCGGTGAAACCTGCTCAGTCGGTAACAAGCCTTTCCAGATCAATTTTTTTTTAAGATGTATTGAGATTTTAGAAAAAAACGAGTTTTACATAATATACTGATATGCTATACATCACGTAAAGCCTTGCTCTTATCCGTAAAGTTCCAGCACCCTAGAAAAAATTTGAACGGAAAGGTTTGTTAAAGACCGAGTTGGCGGCTACGGCATCGCGAAAGAGCGTGAGAGACAGAGAGAGAGAGAGAGGTGTTTCGTCGTGTTCCCTTAAAAGATTGTGAATAAAATTAACATCGAATACAACTGCAAACTAACGGAAAGGAATGTTACAACCAATTTAGTAAACCAATTTATAACGCTTTAACAGATTTTTAATTTTTTTCTCGAAAACTCAAAAATTTCTGTCAAAATCCCGTTAAAAAGTGATTCACTATTTAGCTTTCTCGTTCTTTTTTCCCGATAACTTGTTGAGACTTTCATAGAAATTCTACGAAATTACCGTAATCAATGAAAAATGTCTGCGATCGTAAAAAAATTCTCAACATTAAAGTCTAAATAGATAGAACCATTTGAATTTTAGGAATTACCAAAGGATTGAAAAAAGAAACTATCGATCGTGCGAACTACGTCCCACATGCGCTAGTAAAATATATATTGGATTCTACGAAATTGTATTTAGATAAATAAGATGCTTATTAGTAGGTATCCCTTATGTTTCTCGGAACAAATTTTCAGTCAGTAACACTTTGAGAAATAGCTGTGGCCGATCACTGTACACGTGATGTTAGTGTAGCTGTGCCAATGTAAGCGTAACGTACATAACCACAGCAACACTGACTCATTACAGAAGCGAAAAATGCAAAATAAATAAAAATCAATGAAGCGTTACACAAAATCTCGATTTCCGAGTCTAGCGCACGGGTGTTGTCGCCTTTGTTAATAAACTGGAAATGGAGCTGCGTCGATACGATCGACTTATACATAAACAAGTAGCAGCTGGAATATGTACACATGCGATACAGTAGCGTGGTTCGTAACGCTTCGTACTATGTAACTTGTACAGAGAGTATGTCCATGCACGTGCCGTAATACATCATAACGCGTACTATGTATGTACATTCGTTGTGGCGAGCACGTTCCAATTAGCAGAGACGAGAGATTGACACGCGTGCAACAAAGTTCTCCATGAGGGTCCGGAGACCGCAGCAGCGTCCCTCGACGGCTACTGCGGCTCCTTGTACGTCGCTCGAATAATATAATTGTAATTTCCGTTGCGTGGGCGCAATTTTTTTTATAATATACCTGCCCTTCCCGCCTTCTCCTCGGACACCGTTCCATGCTTAATTAGTTTTTTTCCGTTAGTTGTATGTACTAGAAATATATACACCGTACGCTTGTCTCGCCGTGCTTTTGTATTATAAAATACGAGGATCCTGCGTGTTCACCGGAGTGTCCGCGCGCTCTACCGAGAATGAGATAACGTGCCTGTAACATTCCAGAATCCAGCCGGAACTCGATGTGACGAAGACGTCGTTCCGGGAAACGTACACGAGAGGCTCCGGTAACAGACGGTTCTTCAATGATTGACCGAAGGTATGGGCCTCTTGCTCGTAGAACAGAAGCGTGCCGTCGAGACACTGAACGCAGAAGAAATCTCTGCCTCGAGCTGCGCCGAACGGTCCCGTCGTCAACGACGCTGGAAAACGTGGTAGCTCGTGCTCGTAAATAGCATCGAGGATGCATCGATCGCCTGCGAAAGGTTTTGCCGTTAGTATTGAAAATAAATTCCATCAGCTCGTTATCTCGGGCTTTTAAGATTTTGTAATCGATATAGATCGTTAAGACTATTGGTACAACATTTTTTTTGCATGAAATAAGTATGAAATAAAAAGCACACTTTTAATTAAGGATGGCGGAAGGATTCGATTGTATCAAACAGAATGTAGTCGACGATGTGGATACAATGGGATTATGAAGCAAACCAATATCTCACAAATGTACGTTGTTGCAAAGTTTTTCACAAGTATGATCCATAAAGATGATCCAATTTGTGATGAATTAATTAAAGCTCGTTTTATTTCGTCGGTAAATACCCAAAGCTGGTAGTACAATTGATAATTTTTGGTACCCGTTTCATAAAATTGTACCTTACGATCAAAAAGTACCCAGAATTTGTCAATAAAACGAGCCACCCTTGAGATATTGTCAAAAACATTTTTTTTTCTAGGTTGGTACATCTGTCAGCTGCTTACACGTCACTTTTAAGCGCAATTTGTCAGATAGTTTGTGCGTAATAGCTTTTTAAACAAGTCATTGTTTGGTTTACTCTGCGAATTTCGCTATGTCGAATTTAGTTGAGCAAACAGTGTGCCTGAAATTTTATGTTTCTAACAAAATATCATGTGTGGAAGCGTTGAAAATGTTAACGGTAGCCTACGGGGACTCGACAATGTCGAAAACACAAGCATACGAGTGGTACAACGAGTTTAAAGCGGGCCGTATTGTAGTTGATGACTTGCCTCGTTCCGGTCGTCCATTCACCTCTGTGACTGACGAAAACATCGAAAAAGTTAAGAAAATTGTGCTCGAAGATCGTCGTGTGAGCATCAGGGAGATAGCAGCCAATCTTGGTGTCTCTTTCGAATCGGTACAGAGCGTTATGCACGATGTTTTGGGCATAAGACGAGTTTAAGCGCGAGAAACAACTCGTGGTTTCTTCACCACGACCATGCACCGGCTCACACATCTCATTACATCTTGTACGCGTATATTTGACCAAAAACCATGTTAAAATCGTTCCGCAAGCTCCGTATTCACCTGATATGGCCCCGTATGACTTTTTCCTGTTCTCACGACTCAAGTAGCCACTTCGCAGAAAGCGTTTTGAGACGATTCAGGCGATAAAGGAGAATTCGCAGAAGGAGCTGAAGGCGATTCCAAAATCGGCCTATGAAAAGTGTTTTAAAGATTGGAAGAAGCGTTGAAATATGTTTATTGCTTATGATGGAGATTACTTTGAAGGAAATAAAATAAATATCGATGAATAATTGAACCGTTTTCGTTTTATTTACAAATTCCAGGTACTTTTTGATCGTAAGATATTTATGCATAGCCAAACATGTTAATACATTTCGGTATATTTTAGGGTTGGGAGAAAATTTAAAGGTTGAAGAACAATTTCAGTATTATCAGAAACTGTTCTCTATTTTTGATTAAAATTTCGACATATTCCAGCACGATTTTATCAAGGGTGATTATAAAGTAAATTCTCTACTTTCAATAATCACAAATTAATTTTGTACAACAAAAATGTGACAGTTTATAAAAGAAATTTTAATTCTTAAGAGAATGCATATTTTTCAATTGATCTGTTAAGAATGTACGAAAATTGTGTTAAGAGGCAATTGTTATTTTTAAAATTAGAACTTCTTTAAGAAATATCTTAATGCGATTTTTCAATTTATTCACTTTCTTCGAATCATTAAAGGTATTCAGCGTTTAAAAAAAAACATAAGTCACTTTATAACCACGCTGCACTAATAAAGATCGTAAATATCGAAGGTGTACAAACTTGTGTGAACTGTGACAACGAATTATGACAAAATAATAAATTTTCATGTACTGATTGAGATAAACAAAATGTATGTAAATAAATTGATAAATCCCATTTATTTGATATATATTTTTTTTTTAAATTGAAATATCAATTATACAATCAAGCAATTCCTGAAAAAATTAATGGTTTTCATAAGATGTAATTAAAAATTGGTAATTTATTTACTCGGAGAAGATTATCTCTGCCCAGCGAAATCAGGACGTTTAACGAGATACAGTTTCTCACAAACAAACAACTTTTCTTAGTCGTTGAAAAAGCAAAAGCTGCTGTGGCCTCTTCTTAAACCAATTACGAAGTAACGAGAAGGAATGCGAGGAATACATTCTCAGGATACGCTGGTATACGACATCTGTAATATACGTTGAGTCGTGGAGACGCGAAAGGATCGAGGAAGAATCAATAATTCCACATCGTTTGACCGCTCTTGATCGTACATATGTTGACGGGCGTTTATAAATCGACTCGATAATTCTTAGCACGGGGGCTCCGTGACGCTTATAGTGGTACCGCGCGACAAGACGCGTTCCATCTTTAGAATTGGCGTGTGTTATCCGTGCGTGAGCGTCACGCTTCCTCGCACGTACAAGCGTAGTCGTTGTCGTTGTTGTCACATCGTTCTTCGTAGATAACCGTAACCACGAGTGACACAGGCGAAAAATACAGGAGATAAAGAAGTTATAATTAAATTATAGAAAAAAATAACATATCTCGCGGGAGATATTTCGAAATTAATAAACAGATTTTTACCAACGATTTGATTAACACATTCGTAGGAAAGCGAAGGAAGTTGGATCAACCGAGTTGAAATATCAACGTTCAACCCCTTAGTACTTCGAGGTCTTGCTCATTTTTCGTGTTAACATTTCTTTAAAAGTAAATTAACATTTCGTTATATCTCATTTTTATAGACAAATCGCAAATTATATTCAACGGATTACGATTATCGGGCGACTGTAGCATATAGTAGCAATATTTCTTTACATGTCAAGCACGGTAAATGTGATACTGGTAACTTTTATTACCGAATGAAACTAAAGGGCTCAAGAATGATAGTAAACTGTTTGCATTCAATTAATTTCAACGATACAAATTATGGAGATGCGAACTTCCCATTACTTCTCAATTCACTTAATATATTTACTTGTTTCATAAATTATTGAATATCAATTTTTTTTTCAAATGCCTGATCCCATTGGTATTAAAGAATCCAAACGTTTTATTCAAATTATAATGCAGACGATTTTCCACGAATATGGATGAAAAAGTGCACGAAAGAAGAGATAACGAGTAATGAAATAAGTAATCATCCGTTATTTTCTCCATTGA
The DNA here is from genome assembly GCA_963942595.1 of Cylloceria caligata. Classification (NCBI taxonomy): domain Eukaryota; kingdom Metazoa; phylum Arthropoda; class Insecta; order Hymenoptera; family Ichneumonidae; genus Cylloceria; species Cylloceria caligata. Next base: position 37,620,063 of record OZ012708.1, read on the forward strand.
TCTGACCGTCGTGGCTTTTTTTTTTTAATGAATTTTAGCAAAAAATACTTTTCATTTGTTTTCAATAAAATGCTTAAATATTTTATTACCATTGAGGTAGGTCCTATGAATATATAATTGATATAAAATAATTTACGAAACAAACAAGTAAACAAATAGAGCGAGTTGAAAAGTAATGGGAGGATAAGAACTCTGCAAATTTATCGCGGTATATCGTTGATTCAACTTCAACTCCGACTATCCCATTGGAAGGAATTTTTATCGACAAGAAAGTATTCGTAAATCTCTTTCCCTCTCTTCTCTCTCCTAAGGAATGCATGAGAAGTAAGATATTTAAATAAATGAGATATTTTAATGCGCCCAATGTCACATAACATCTCTTGCATTGACAATAAACATAAAATAAAATATTTATACAGTTTATTCGATAATATAAAATAAAATTTAATTCGCTGAATAAAATGTATTTTTTTACGACAAACTTATCGTTGCTTCATTAAAATATCACGAAATTTATGATATCACGAAAGTTATCTGCTAGAACGCGTCAAATTATGCGTATAAGCATTCAGAAAAAAAAAATTAATTAAAATACCAGATAAAAAATTTATTTATTCGTCTAGCTCTTCACTCTAGATGTATGTCGAGTAAAGCAAAGAAAAAAAAGTGATAACTCTTTGAAATTCCATTGACGAAGCGTTGTGAGTGAACACGACGACAACGACGAGATCTGATATCTTAGATTCGAGGGGATCAAACGAGTCCTGCTCTCTCGCATCCTCCGTATATGGGTCAGACCGATTCATTCCGTACTCACGTACTCACGCACGCACGTATGCCATGCATTCAAGTGCGTAAGTAAGTAAGCACAGTAAGCCCGTGTGTGCATCTCTAACGACGCGTAGTAGAAGCAACAGTGGAATGGCAACAGTGTGGAACGAGGTAGGTGTACGTATGATACTACATAAATGTGGTAATACTATATACATCGATGTGCACGCGGTTATGATGAAACTCGCTCGTATCCGTCGCGTTCGGTGGGATCTCGATGCTCCAAGCCTAAATGTATATGTGCATGAGGCCACTTGATTAAATATCATGCAGGTTACGTCGGCTTATGTAAATACTTTTCTATTATTATTATTATTATTATTGTTGTTGTTGTTGTTGTTGTTGTTGTTGTTATTTTACTCCGAGAGTCGCGAGAAAATTGCTTGAGGGCGATATCGCGAGCGCGTGAAAGCGAGCCTTCGGGGCATCTAGCGTAGTGCACTGCAGGTAGATTAGATCTCGTGCGGGGCTCTTGTCGTTGTCGTTAACGTCGACTTGACTGTGCCCCCCCCCCCCCCCAAGGGGGTGGACTAAAAGAACAGAGTCAAGGTACAGGGATGCAGTGCACATGCACTGTGGCGATCTACAGTGAAATCTCGCTTTATTGGACACTTTTAAGGAGCTTTATAAATTTTTGCAAGTTATACATCGCTGTATACACGTGATACCACTAGATGAACTTTATGGTCTATAGATTTATAACCAATGAATTTGCATCCTCGTGGGAGCTGTATGTGAAGTTATGGTATAATATCGTAAATTTTGCTACGGTCGAATCACACAACTGTTCGAAACCGGTGGATCACTGGGACATCCACTTTATATGTTTGTGATTGTTGTCTTATAGAGACTTGCATTTGAGGCGTTTCAGGTCAAATCGATCTGTGGCCCTGATCTTTTATATTATATCATTTAGTGATACCTTTTAACATACGAAAAAAATTACGGTCGACAGATAAAATTCATAAAATTAATAAATTTCATGAAATTCATAAAATTTGTGAAATTCATTAAATTCATTAAAATATGTTCATAAGGGTAGTTGAAAGAAGAATGAAGGAATGATAGGAACGTCAGAAGAATGAAATGAGAGGAAGGAAACGGAGATCGGAGCAGAAATGGGGGAAAAAAAAGAAAATGTAAATAGGCTATGGATATGTACAAAATAATTGTGTAAATATGTTAAGAGGCAAACGACGTTGGCAGAATTGAAAAGAGATAAAGAGTATAAAGAGAAAAGGACTGTACATGGTTAGGAGGTGAGTGACAGACAGGCGCAAAGGCAAGCCATAGTAGATAAGTAGAATACGTTAGGTAAGGGCCAGGATAAGGATTGTAAGAGAGAAATGTAGGATTTGATGGTACATATTGCGGCAACGTAGCACAATGTAGAGAATAAGAGATGGAAAAGAATTAGGAGTGGGGAATTGGAAGCGAATGTAAATCTATAGGGAACTATAAAGCATTACATACATAAATAAAATTAATAAAATTAATAAAATTAATAAAATTAATAAAATTCATAAAATTCATAAAATTCATAAAATGCATAATACATTTTGAGAAAAGAAAATGCTACTGTAGACGAAGTATCAGACGGTGCAAACGGTAATAAAGGTGCCGCTTAAATAGCAAGTGCGTGCGTTGGGTTCGTAGTCTTCGGACATATACAGTGCGGTGTATGACGAGTTCGACGAACCGTGCTCGCTCGATTCCCGACTGATTCCAAGTCCATAAACGACGAGCTTGCTGGGCGTGAGTATAGCCAGTCGAAGATCCTGAGAACCCCTGTAACAGCGAGTGATTACGATCGGTGTGTAAGGTGACGTAAAATGACCGGGCTGCTGGGAAACCGGGATCCTGCATTAAAAGGAGCTGCTAAACGTCATCCGCCGTCGCGTCCATTCTGTCTGTACGTTAAAGTGGGACCAAGGGACGGAGATAAAGATAGAGCGAAGCTGCAAGAGTGAATGCTAATGAGCTGCCGGCGCACACGTCATCCCTTCACTGGCCAGAGTGTAGCGAGGAACGAGGAGGTACCGATCGTTCAACCAAATTATGATACACGTCGGTGTAAGGAGCCAATTTTATGCGACATGCAATGATGCTACACGTTGAAATGTTAAAATAAAAATTATCCTCATCTCGTACCACCAACGTTGGTACAGGTAATTATACTCTATACGTAGGTACACTATTTTTATATAGATACACATATAAAATAATATTTTTCATCAGAAGCAGATAAATATTATTATTTCTTATCTTAAAGATCGATACCGATTTCTATTTTCAAGTAGATATTATTTGTCTATTTATCCCACAATTTGTAGAATGTTACTTACTAAATCACCCTAATGTTCCTGTAATTATATATTTCAGCTTTTAAGTAATTTTTAAATAATATTTATACAAATTTCAAGACACCAGTTTTGTACTAAAATATTTAAAAGATACTGCATTAAATCAAGGATCCCGCTTTATTTGGTCAATTAAGTCAACTTTAGGACAAATAAACCAACAAATGATACTTTTAAGTCGTGAATGGTGCCCAATATTCTTAATTATTACAAAATCCAATTTTCATCACGTGAATAAATTTATATTTTGATTATGAGAAAATGTATATCAATCTATAAATAGATTTCGGAAACTTGGAACTACGAACTACATAAGCCAGGAACTTATATATAAATACTTTTTTTAACTGTGAGAGACTTGCTGCACTAAACTATTTCAAGTAACTCAATGTTCACAAGCTTCGAGAGGACATCAGTTTGTCTTATCGCACATTGCGATTTCACTAAACGCTGCGTTAGCGGCTGTCCATTCTTAAGGGGAGCCGAAACGGGTGCACTTCCGAAAACCCCCCACCTCCGATCGATTTGAAAATTTGCACAGACCTTCCTTTTGATGTTCTAAGACAACCCCTAAAGGGATTTTTGGCGCCTGCCAATAGTTTCCGAGAAATTAAATTTTGAATATTGGATTTTAGCATGCGCGGTATATCTATCCTCCTCCCCCTGACTTGGCGTGTTTGTGTGTGTGTGTGTGTGTGTGTGTGTGTGTGTGTGTGTGTGTGTGTGTGTGTGTGTGTGTGTGTGTGATCGTGCGTGCGTGCGTGCGTGCGTGCGTGCGTGCGTGCGTGTGTGCGTGCGTGCGTGCGTGCGTGCGTGCGTGCGTGTGTGCGTGCGTGCGTGCGCGTGCGTGCGTGCGCGTGTTTGGGTGTGTGCGTGCGTGCGCGTGTTTGGGTGTGTGTTTGGGTGTATATTTCTTTTTTATTTCTATCCTCTTTGGTTTTGTCTGGGTTTCTTTAGGTTCTTTAGGTTCTTTAGGTTCTTTAGGTTTCTTTGGTTCTTTTTAGGCTTGTTTCTTTGTTATTTCTGTGTTATTTTGGGTTTTAGTTGGGTTCGAGTTGGGTTTGGGATGTTTTGTGGTTTCGAGTTGGGAATTATCCCGTTTTGCTTGAAAACAATTGGTTGTACAAAAAAATGTCTTCATAACATAAAATGTGTATTTTTACATAATCTACAACTTTTGTTGGAAACATTTTAGTCTCCAATCAGTAGTTCTTGAAATAACATAGAAAAACCCCTTCAAAATCGACTTTTTTGAAATTTCAATGGGAAGATCAAATTTGCGCCAATTTTAATTTTCATATTCGTGCTCAGGAGGCCAATGAACATAAGTGTGCAAAATTACAGCTTAAGCGGAGGTGGGGGGTTTTCGGAAGTTTATCCGCCGAAACATCCATGAGTGTGAAAGAGGTAGACTAGTATGGCGCTCATTGCGGAGTGAGAGAGAAGCAGCACATCTGTGTAAGTATGGAGGTTTCGCCTTGCCTTAACAACTCGATGTGACGCAGAGAGCACGTCGGAAATTTGCAAGGTCACCAGAGTTTTTCATTCAGGCTGTACCTCGCCCGCCATACCGTGAAAAGTGCTGTGAAAACTCGAACGTTGGCTCATAAATATTAAGTAAACAATAGTCTCAGGTAAATTACGAGAGCAAGGTACGGCACATGGTAAAGAAGCTGTGGAGCCTAATTGCCGGCGCCTGGAGTAAACGAGAGGGAGTGCCGTAAACCTGCCCTCACTTGGCTGACGTTAATCCGCTACGTAGTACTGCGGCAGCGCAGGCAGAATGTACTAAAAATTATAGAGGGATAGTGTAACGGGCAGCTCGTAAAGTGTAACATACGACGGTCATAGAAAGGAGAATGATCTATTCCGTGAGCTTATTTGTTTTTAAATCGTAATATCATATTACACGTAGAATAAAATACTCACGAGACAAATTTTCCAGCATCGAGATCAATAATACAATCAGCAACCTTCGTCTCGATCATTAAATCCGTAAATTTGTATCCACTGGGAGCATTGCTATCGTCTATCCATTGCGACGAGGGACAATATATTCGAAGATATCCACTGTGACTGCCGACGACGATTATATCACCTTTATCCGGTCCAAAAAGTGACGCGACGAGTAAACTCTGCCTGTCGAATGTTTCGTTTGTCCCGCACTCGGTTCTCCACCATTCTTTTGTCTTGAAGAGTGACATTTTACAAAATACAACTATTAAACTGTATCTCCGATACGTAAGCGGAGGTTTGTAGGTTGAAAGAGATTTGTACGTCCGCGTGGAATACGGTTTGTCATGCAAGGGGCGGAATGCAGAAAGGGGATAGTCCGTTGCCATGGAACTTCTTGGGGCAAACAATTCACTAATTCTACCTTCATAGCTCTCATGCCAAGCTATAGAGTCTTATTATGTATTGCTATCGCTCTGGTGCCTGGCTATTGCTATCGTTGGCTCGGTTGTAAATAAGTCGATTGATCACTGGAGGCTACATAAGAAAAATTATTTCTCAAGGCTATTAATTATTTCATATATAAATTGAAGTTGGATTTTTTATTCGGCTGTACGACACTGCGCGCTCCCACGTTCTGTTAAGAAAGAAATATAAAAACAAACAATTACTTTCAACAAAAACGAAGTTACGTTATAAATATATTTAACGACTTTGGCAGCAAAAAAAAAACAGTTTACATTTCTTGTAAATTGGTTTATGTAATAACAATTCTTTATAGGTGAAAAGGAATCGTTTTCTCTTCAATGGAAAAACTCACGCTAGGGAATTCGAGGTCACAATATACCCGAGCCAATGTGGCATTCTAGTCTTTTCAGTAAAAATTATTTAATGCGCAATGTGACAAGATAAATGATTTTGCCAGTTTCCCTATCACGCGCTCAAGGGTACGAGAAAGAACGCACTATGCACGACTCTTGAAGAGCGACAGAAACAGTCTTCACGTGTGTCAGAAGAATGTACCGCGTAACGATTAAACACAGCAAATGCAATTACGTTCTTCTCATTTTGGTCACGCTACTATATAGCTGATACGTACAACAAAGAAAGAGGACACCAAAATTACTTGAAATATTTTACAGAAAGCCATTGAAATCTCCATAAACCATATGAGGTGAACGATCCAGCTATTGACGGAGTATCAACCAGTAACTGAAACATATCAAGGGTTTTATAAAATAGTTACATTGCAGTTACATCAATATGACTTTGTGTTCATTCAGGATTTTACATCCTCATTTATCCCTATGATTGTTCGCGGTTCGAGTAATAGCTTTTTTTCGTCTACTGCTACTAACTTGGCCTTTCACCTTATTCATAGTAATCAGATCTGATAGTCTGGTTAATATTATTTTTATTTCCTTTTTATCATATTATAGTCTTATTACACGTTTATGGTTTTTCATAACATTTTTTAAGCAGAGAGGAAATAGTTTTTCGCTTACAAACCCAAGTCATATCTCGAAAAACTGTCTACCAGAATGAAATTAAGGGGAACAGAGTAGGAACCCGTTGTTATGACTGACCTCACTATTGTGGATATATTCTTGTGACTTATTAAGTATTAATCTCATTTATTACCAAATGTTTAAGAATACTTAGAAAACCACTGCAATGTCAAAAATTTCAGTCAGAATCATCTTTTCTGTTTACATTTTGTTCTTTTGTCATTGTTGTCTGTCTCTGATAAATAATCCGGATTATCCAGCTTTTATTCTTATATGAAATTGGTTTATCTGTATAGAATGAAATATTTTTATATCGTGCATGTTTACATTTTCAACTTCTATGGTTAACAAGTTTAGTATGAAAAGACGAATGTGTCAAGATGCCGAACACTCTCAGTTTATTTCAATATTACGAAAAACTAAAATTAGAGGCTCAGAAATTCTACAAAATAAATGAGTACACGGCGATAATTAAATTAACAACTAAGAAACCTCGTAATACTGCAGATCCCGGCCGCGAGGATACGCCACACGTTTATGGGTCGATCGCGTCTAGCGTAGGAAGCTGATCAGCTGTTTCGTCAAGTACACTGACAGCAGGTGTATCGTGAACACACGACGACTTTCGTTCTTTCATCTGTCAGTTCTGTGGAAGCGACTGTCAAATATTTTTAAAAAAATTAACTATCAATTGGATGTACCATGGAACCTCAGGATATTTATTACAACAAAGCTGAGTACGTGGAAACGGTAAGAGGGCTATTTTCTTGCGATTAACAACTAGGAACGTGCAACATAACCTCTTTATTGTCGCGACCTTTTTTCAGGCTTCGGGAAACAAAGTTAGCCGTCAAACAGTACTCTGCGGATCACAAAATATCGTTCTTCACGGAAAAGTAATCGTTCAGTCGGACGCAATAATCAGAGGTGACTTGGCTAATGTCAGAACAGGACGCTACTGCATTATCAGTAAAAATGTGGTTATACGACCACCGTTCAAGAAATTCAGCAAAGGGTATTAAAAAAAGAGAGACATTCATTTGTTAACGTTTTCCTTCACCCTTAAGGCACCGAGCGATATCTGGCAAACAGTGACAGAAGAATCGTTTCTAAAATTGTGCAGGTTTTAAAATTTTTCAAATAATGTTTAAGGACCAAAACTGTATCAATCTTTACTGCTTACTACGGTTTGGAAATAATATTATTAATTATCGATGACTATAACTGTCGCTCGTTGATCTTTCTTTCTTTTACTTTAGAAATAATTTATGATAAATTTTCTGTTTTTACAGAGTTGCATTCTTTCCGCTACAAATGGGCGATCATGTTTATGTTGGCGAAAGAGCAGTGGTGAATGCAGCAGTTGTAGGATCTTATATATACATAGGAAAAAATGCTGTGATTGTACGTAGATCTTTTAAAAATTAGTCTTTATTCCAATTGCGATGATGTTGATATTACAATTCATGTTGTTTTTTACTTTGGCAGGGAAGGCGATGCATACTGAAGGACTGCTGCTACATAGAGGATGGCGCCGTAGTACCACCAGAGACTATAGTTCCTTCCTTTACACGCTTCGCTGGAAATCCTGCTACCTGCGTAGAAGATCTCCCGGAATGCACATTGGATCTCATGCTGGATTTTACGAAAAATTATTACCAACATTTTCTACCTGCGCAAAAGTAATAATATCTGTGAAGAGGAACATACGCAAACTAATATATAGATTATGTATCGAACGAACGTTTAACACAAATATGTATGTCACGTTTATCGGAGGACATTTTTGTACTAACATGAATATTTATTTTCCTTTCAATTCGATTATGCAAGTCTTGATAAAGTTATTCAATCATCTCGGTCTCTGCTTCTTCTGTCTTTGACGTCCTGAAAAAAGGGATTTTTCTAAGCCCATTCGGGTTCCGATTATTAGTATGGAACTTGAGAAAAAATAGTATTGAAAGACGACTATATAATTTAGGTAAATTATTGAAATTAATGGTCCGCAGTTGTGCGCATAGTTTAGTAAAAGTTAAAAGGTTAAGCTTTCAAAGTCGGACTTTGCAGATTCTTTCCTCATTATTTTTCACCATTCGCAAAGCTACATCTATAAGGATCATTTTTGCCTTCCTCATAAAGGAAGATTTGCGTAAGGTGGACATTAATGAGAAAGCAATTTGCAAGGTTCTACTTTGCAGGTTTGTTTAAATACTGTGTGTACCAGCTTTTCCGCACAAAATTTGCAAAAACGAATCAACCATTAGGTCTATCAATCTAATTGTCATGAATAAAGGGGAATGACAGCCCTACTTGCAGGCCAAATTTCAGAATGAATAAACTCGTTAAAATTCTTTGTTTTTTAGCCAATTGTATTTGCGATAAATCGTTGACAAACTCAATATTTTACTTTGTTTATGATTATAATGTTGAAAATTTGCATATATTATTTCAAACTTGATAATATGATTTAACTAGAAACATTCGTCACAGTTAACCAATAATGATATTAGAATTTGTAAAAAAAACAGCCGAAGAGCATGACATTTTTTAGATTTCTTTTAAGATTTCTGTCTTACAATATGAAAGCCAGAAGATTTCATTGCAAAACTGAGAGCTGCATAAGTGAACTAATACAATATTCATTTGATGTTTGATGTTGTCCATCTCCGTGGAAAGTTTTAGACTGATAGTTAAAAATTTGCGTGAGCTAGAGGGCAAGCAGACATTTTTTTCACCAAACTTATTAGCAAAACTGTTTTTGGATGTTTTAGATCATTCTAAACACACTGACATAAAAATCGAGAAAAAAATGTTCCCGACAACAAAAGTTTTTTTTACGAGGAAATAAAATGCAATAAAATTTATTAAACAGAAGATTTGTATATTCAATAGATGGGTTAATGAAAGAACTTTATCTGACTTGAATTTGAAACCTTTAGCACCTGAATTTAGTCAATTAAAAATTGGATTTTTCTTTTTAATTAGATCTTTCTAAATTATCTTGAGAAAAATGCTGTAAACACACGCATAAATATTTTTTAAAATGTTTAAAGCGTCTTCCAATACTGTTTTGCGTTTAATTATCAGGTGTAGCCATGTATACCACTTGTGCCACATTATTTCGAGTAACAGAACACCGGAGGCAATGACGATACCATAAGCGACAGTCATGAGCGCAGCTTGACATTCGGTAATGCCCACGTTGACAAAGCTGCTGTGTCCTTGACACACAGGTTTGCCTGTATAAAGCCGCGATATTTCACGATACTGTAGGCCCGTTTCGCGAATCCACAAAGCACTGTTGTTTAAGATTCATCAAGAATAAAAAAATAATAATTTCATGCGTAATTAATGTGTGGAAATTTAAGAAACGAACAAGACGATGACAACCCATACCCAACGCGTAGGATCTCGTTGTAGGGAGACTGATATTGGATAACCAGAAGTGGATTCAACATATTCAAATAATCCATATCTTGAATATTGCATTTCTCGTCTTCCTCGAAAGTTTCCTGCATCAATTGATAACCCGCATTGCATTCAACGTGAAAAGCGAACAGGCCCTTTCTCATTCGACGAATTCCTTCCTCGAGGCTCATCCAAACGTCCTTTCCCTTTACCGCTTTGTTGTAGAATTCCTTTCTCTCTGGATCTTGAAAACTCTGGGAAATTGCGAATTATGAGATAACTGGATAAAAATTAATGTTGTGACTAATGGTTGCATTGCGAAATTAACCGGGAAATATTGACGATTATAAACGATGTCGTAGACACCGATTTTCAACTGATTTTTCAAGAGATCTAGGGGCGTGTTGATTGATGTTGTAGTCGATTGAAGAAGAGCAACTATGTTCGCTGTGTACGATGCGTACAGACTTAGGGTTGCTAACAGTAGTATCAGAACGATTATCCGAGTCGAAACTATTCTCGGTTCGTAAGCAGATCCTATGAAATATAAAAAGGTCAGGTGAAAAGAATATGATCATTAAATTAGATCTTAACAGACTCCGTTTTGTATTACTCTTTTAAACTTGGAATTTTCATATTTGCTCTAATTATAATTTTGCATTTGATAGCGAAGTTTGACTACGAATTATAACCACGAGGTAAGAATACTAATTTCAGAAAATAGATTTGGAATTATTGATAAAATAGACGAACATTTTTTGTATTACTGCGTATAGAATATTGCCTGCAGGTTTTCATCACCTTGTTGAGAAACAGCACCGATGATAACTAGAAGATTATTGCTGATGGATGGTTCGTCATCGATATTTATTGGCCAATGTGTCTTTGAAGAAACTTCCATTGACTTCATTTTAAACTCCCACTTCATAGCCATGTACAAAAGCCCGATAACGAGGACGAGAAATATTCCAATAGCGATCCATACATTTCGTCCGAATGGCAAAGCAAAGAGGTTGCTGACATAAGACAGCGAAGGCCGTCGAAATAAGAACTTGGTCCTACACCCATTAATGTCAATTCGTCAAATACTCGGCAAGTGAATATCATTGGCCTGAATTGATACACGAAACGCGTTCGCTTTGCAAACTAGAGGTCTACGCAATAATGCTTTGGTATTCAACATCTAATAATGTAAATTAGCACAGAGATATCCAATATGACAACTCAATTGTACATAACAAGTATATCTCTCGTTAACTCTCTGGTCTCGTCGTCTTACCTAGTCGGTGTGTACAGCTGTATGAATTCGACGACACCCAAACGCTCAGGAGTAATAAATGTACCCGTTGCGCCTAAATCTATTTCTCGACGATCCAGCATACCGATCATTCCATTCCACGAACCATTTTTATCACGGTATCCCCATGAAGATTCGAACGTGAAAGTCACTCTGAAAAATGATGAACTTATCAATCTTCCTGTGCATAGAACACTCTTAAATTGGTCTATCAAAGCTTCTTAAAGGGTAATTTCACTCTGAAATCTTCGAAGAAAGATTATTTTCATTTTTCGAAAGATTATACATTCCAGAATGTGCTTGCGAAGTTTCTCGGCTTGATTCGGTTTCATTTGGTTGCTACAGCCGAAAGATGCAGAGAAGGCTGTACGCCCAGCGTACAACTTATTATTGAGCTCGATTTTCTTAAAATGTATTTTTTTTCCGCATGATTACATGAAAACTATTCGACCAATCGTTCTGAAAGTTTTACACGTTATTCAGCACATCAAAGACTATCGTAAGGACCACGAGAATATTTTTCCATTAACGATTTAGTACATTTTAACGTTCGAAATGATTTTTTAATTTACCAAATTTCGTAATAGTACCTTTGAATCTACGCCATTTTGTTAATTTTTCATTAATCAAAATAAGTATGGTCCGAACAATAATGACAAACAAGATATTAAAAAATTGCAAAACAAATTTTTTAAGTTTTAAAATGAGTATTAATAAATATTCAAAACTTTAATTACGTTAGACATTTCGTTCGTTAAAATAAAAATGTGGAAAAAAATTACCATTATTTAACATTTTACAGTGAAATGACCCCTTTAAGTGACTTTACAGTAAAAAAACTATTTAGTAGAAGCCAATTGAATTCAGTTGCCTCAACTGAATCGCCATATCATGCAGTTAAACCAAGTCCGATCTATTTAATTTATTACATTAATTAACTAAGCACAATTTAGTTTTACCAAAATAAAATATAGTTGGCTTCAACTTAATACTTTTTTCCAATGTGGCCATTCCTCGGAAAAAAAAAACAAATTACTATCCCCTCCATTAGTTAATTCCACAGAAGTTAATAATTTACTTTTGCCTAGAAGCGATCTACCCTTGAAAAAAATGAATTAGATTTTTGTGTTACCGTGTACGAAATAGCATGTGCTTAGTATATAACTTTAAGGTGACTAAACAATATAACTTTAATACTCTGTACTCTTCTGTGCATTAATATTGACATTTTTATACGATTTATCGTTCGAAGAAAGCAACGACGAGTCAGAATGAATTCGTCTAAGCTTTTTAAATTTAAGGAATAACATTTTTGCAACACATGCACAAAAAGTTTCCGTTTCCGTGTCTGTGAAGTGTAGGGAAAATGGCGATTCTTATTAAGGCACGCAGAAAAAATGTTAGCATGCATAAATATTTTTTGCACACTTTTTCAACACTACAGGCATAAAAAGCGGGAGTTTTTGTGCATTTTTTACAAAAAGTAGTATGTGACACACGTACCACAGGCAGCACTCGCGATTGGCTCGTGCCGTTGTGGAACGCGCCGTCGGCTCGTGCGGATAGCTTCACAACCTTCGTCGAAAGTCCACGTTTTCGTATTTCTATCACAAAGTAATATTTTTTTCTAAAGGAGATTTTTAATTTTTCGTATATCATAATTCTGTTTGCTGGTGTCTTCTGATTTTTTACTATTAGGTGTGCAACTAAGTTCCCGCTGTTTTTCAAGAGATGGCTCCAGTAGTAAGTGCTGGTCGATTGGGACATAACCAAAACGTCATTAACCAAGCTTAGACATATAGTAAACAAACCGCTTTGACACATTAGTGATTTTGTTTTTGCGTCATATACTTTTGGTTGTGTGAAAACGTCTGATTTTGTGCCATATAATCGTCATTTACGGGAAGTGTTGCTTTTCTTCTTTTATTCGAAGAAAACGGCGGCTGAAGCGCATCGAGAACTCCAAAAAGTTTACGGAGATGCTGCTCTAAGTGAAACAACATTCCGTGATTGGTTCCGTCGCTTCAAAGATGGTGATTTTGATGTTGACGACCGTTCGCGTGAAGGAAGGCCAAAAACCTTCGAAGACGCTGAATTGGAGGCATTGCTCGATGAGGATCTGTGCCAAACGCAAAAAGAGCTTGCTTTAGCATTATGAGTTACCCGCAAAGCCTTTTCCAAACGATTGCATGCATGGGGAATGATTTAAAAACAAGGAACTTGGGTTCCTTATGATTTGAAGCCAAGAGACGTTGAGCGTCGTTTTTTCGCCTGTGACCAACTGCTCCAGCGGCAAAAAAAGAAGGGTTTTCTTCATCGCATCGTTACGGGTGATGAAAAATGGATTCATTACAGCAACCCAAAGAGAACAAAATCATGGGGACTGCCCGGTCATGCTTCTACGTCGTCGGCTCGGCCGAATATTCACGCTGCGAAGATTTTGCTGTGTATTTGGTGGGACCAGGGATCCCTCTTGTTATTTATTATGAGCTGTTGAAATCAAACGAAACCATTACTGGGGAACGGTATCGAACTCAATTGATGCGATTGAGCCGAGCATTGCGCGAAAAGCGGCCACAATACGAGCAGAGGCACGAAAAAGTGATTCTACAGCATGACAACGCTCGGCCTCACGTTGCCAAACCCGTTAAAACCTACTTAGAAACGCTCAAATGGGAAGTCCTACCTCACTCGCCATATTCCGCAGATATTGCGCCGTCCGATTATTACTTGTTCCGTTGGATGCCACGTGGTCTGGCTAATCAGCAGTTCAGCTCATATAAAGACATCTCAAAATGGCTTGATTCGTAGATAGCCTCAAAAGACGAATACTTCTACCGTGACGGTATTCGAGCTCTGCCAGAAAGATGGGAAAAAGTTGTCGCTAGCGATGGGCAATATTTTGAATGATTCATTTGTAAACATTTTTTTACAATAAAGTTGCATTTTCATAAAAAAAAAACAGCGGGAACTTAGTTGCGCACCTAATATATTTTTCTACTTTTAGAAAATTATTACAGCCAAAGCGAAGCATCTAATTTTCCACTTTTTTTCGTTACAACAAAATCGAATTATTTACAAAAAATCTTAATTGTCGGCTAGTCATATCAATCTATGTTTCGTGTCGATACTTTTATGCTCATATGCTTTTTACATTATTCATTCATTGCTTGAACATAAAAATTCGAATATTATTTTAAAAAACTAGAATTCCTCGTGCGTGTAACAATATATTCCGAAGATCATCTCGCATTCCGACTATCAATTGCAAAGTATCAAATATTCATGAAATTTTCACGATTAATACTTTAATTAGCTGAGAGTATTGTAATAAATCAACATTTAATTTTAACGCCTAACTTTTTAGGCTACCAACTTGAACGGTGATTTCATTTCAATTTCCTTAACGAGTTCCATAAGACAGTTTAAGAAGAGCATACAGGAGATGAATAAAACATTTGATTTTCTAAATTTGTAAATTGCGTTGTTCTAGGGATGCCGATATATTATAAATTTAATTTTGAAGTATTCCCAGTTAGGAGTGATCACTTTTTTAAATATTATTATTCCATTGTTTATACATGTCCAAAATGCTTATCCCGGTCTACGAAACAGAGTACAGAATTTCAAAGTCCCACTTGCCAGTAATCCTCAATTGATTATCCATTTGAAAAGTTAACTACGACAAATAAAAATTGTTATCGTGTGTTGATAAGGAATTATTATACGGCATTTGAAGAATCAAATACATATTCTATCACTTGGCCGCCGGGAACGTGCGATAATAGATTGATATCAATGAAAAGGAATGACAGAGATGCTATCTTCGCACTTTATCTGACATCTAATCGTGATTTCCGTACAAATAGAGTCTACGCCGATTCCCAGCTAATTTCGTCAAATTGCCAATATTCCTCGATTGAGATTATAAGAGCCTTTACAGGCTGCGACGATATGAACTTGAACAGAACTCACGTGGCGTTCATTCTGTTTACCAGGTGACGTATCCAGAAATGGTTTGCTTTTGTAACGGCATCCACGTGCTTGTCCCGATAATCCTCTAGGTGATTGAGACTGTCTGGATTTGTTATCTAAGAAAGTAAAACGACAATAAGCCGCTAGATAAACTAGAACGAAGCTTTGAATAGTAGAGACTGGGACTATGTAGAGTAAATTTTGGTTTTACAACTTTTAAGATTGGAGTGGTACTCTGGGGTACAAATGTACGCCAATATAAGTTCACAATATTGTCCTGAATTAGCAAACGAGATTTCTTACTCGAGACCCTATCAATAATGTAATTTCACTTTCTGGGAGTATGATCAAGCCGGTTGAAACATCAGTCAGTAAACACCTGCGGAACTGTAATCCGTTTTATTTCGTTTGTGGTACTTTTGTACACCAAAGCGTGTCGTCGGAATCCCACGTAATTAACATATATGCAGGATATATAAAAGATATATAAGATATATCAGATATATTTTTATGAAAAATTCCATATCTCGGATATATTTTTAGGACATACAGTAGCGGACAAAAGTTTAAGACGATGAATTACAATTTGGTTCATAGATCTGTCATACAAGTACTAACGTTTCTTTCGGCTTGTTGTTTTTTTACAATACATGTGTACGTTTGACCTTCATAATGTAGAAGTCTCGGTCGTCAAATGTAAACAATATAGATTATACAATTTTTTTTTTCTTCCAACCATCTGTAAACAGCGGACATTAGTTTAAGACGATCTGTCGAACAAGATACCCGTAGTCGATCCACGCAATAATTTGATATATTAATACTGTAAATAGTTTGTGGTGTATCATCCAGTGTCTTAAGTTTAATTACGTACGAAAAGAATATGGGTAAAGCCCGTAATTTGTCATCAACTGAACGAAAACTAATCGTGTCTCTACGGGAGCAAAATGAGACATTTTCTTCAATTGCAACTCAAATGAATCGATCAGAAACTTCTTGTAAGCAAGCGTGGTACAAGTTTGTGAAGACTGGGGACTATTTTGATCGACCAAAAAACGGTAGACCGCGGAAAACCACGCCAACGCTGGATCGTCGGATTCATCGATTAAGCGAGAGAGATCGTTTTCGTTCAGCAGTCGATATCAGAGCTGAAATATCCAGTAATAATAATGCACAAATTAGTGTAAGAACTGTCCGAAGACGATTAGACGAATTTAATTTGAAAGCACGAAAGCCACGGAAGAAGCCGATGCTCAGTAAAAAGAATAAAAAATTACGACTGCAATTTGCTAAGGCTCATCGGCATTGGACAAGTGAGGATTGGCAAAATGTGCTATTTTCGGACGAATCCTAATTCAACCGAATTTGTTCTGACGGGATACTGTATGTAAGACGTCGAATTGGCGAAGATTTAAATCCTCGATGTGTTTTACCGACAGTTAAGCATGGAGGTGGAAACGTAATGGTGTGGGCATGTTTTTCTCGCAATGGTCCTGGACCAATACGCCGAATTAATGGAATCATGGACCGTTTTCAATACTTGGATATATTGAAAAATACTATGTTACCGTATGCCTACGAAAATATGGGTGATAATTTTATTTATCAACAAGATAATGACCCAAAGCATACGGCTCGGGTAGTGAAAAGTTTTTTTCAAGATGAAAAAATCACTTTATTACCGTGGCCGTCGCAGTCGCCGGATTTAAATCCAATTGAAAACTTATGGTGTACCATAAAAAGAAGGGTTCAAAGAAATAAACCAAAAAATTTTGACGATTTGTACTCTTTGGTTGAAAAAACGTGGAATGAAACAACTGTGGACGACTGCAAAAAATTAATTGATTCAATGCCTCAAAGCTGTGCTGATGTGATAAAAAATAATGGACTGTGGACAAAGTATTGAAGGGAGGAAAATATCTGTATATTTTCTACCAAAAAATATTTTTTTACGTATAGTCTTAAACTTTTGTCCCCGAAGATATCAAACAAATTTATGTTTTCTTTGTTTATTGTATCTAATATTGTTACGCGCAAAATTGAATTTATGTAATAAATATATGAATTAATGATTAATTAGCTAATACAAAAAAAAATCCACTGAGTCAATTCTTTTCATAAAAAAATCAACGATTACTTTTTTTTTCCTCTCCGTCTTGAACTTTTGTCCGCTACTGTATATGAAATATATGCAACAGAAAATATATCTGAGATGTATACGAAATATACTTATTATGTATTTCTAGCATATAAACCGATGAAAAGTTCCATACGTCGGATATATTTCTTTTCCATGGGGATAGTACAATATAGATTATGCAAAAAAAAATGAGAGTATCACTATAGGGTTCAATATTTTCAGCGAAGAAACTTCGACTTGCCAAGCAGCAATAATAGTATTATTCAAATTAATTGATTAATCGCAAGATAACATTGCTGCTATATTTTTCCTCCATTCTAATGCGATTATTTATCGTACCAAACGTGCATTCCAATAATTTGTCGGAAAAGATTTTGAGTAAGTACGAAAAAGAGTTTTTTTTACAGATATTAAAAAAAAAAAAAAATTTTTTAAGTGCACGACTATTTTATTTCATTTGATTTATTTCATTAATTGAAGCTCAACAGGATGTATATCGCAATTACAGAGTTAACGTACGAAGTAAACATAATATTTTTCATTTGATACAGTAAATAATAAAGAGATTGATGTGCAATGTGCTTGTGTAAGTAATACAATGCACCTATAATAAAATTTCTGAATCAATAGACGCAGCATCAGAATATATTATTCCAATTAAGGAAATATTGCTTTCGGCGGAGAGATAATATAAATCAAACTTGGAGCCAGTTCTCTTTAGGAAAATGTTGAAACTTTTATGACTAACATAAAGCGTCGAATTTAACAAATAATTCTTCGTACAACCTCAGGAAAATTGCTAATAGTCAGATGGTAGTATTTGTAGTGGCGCCAGCGATCAATAAGTGTGAGGTTTCCAATAATTTTACTGCGTTTATGAAAATTATCTCTCGAATATTATAAAAATAAGTCGCCGCAAACGCCGCCGCGGTGTAAGATAATCGAGAAGATTCTCGCAGTTTTCAGAGATCGACAAGCCTTGATTTTCGGGTTCTTTATTCACGTAACGTCTCTTACACGTCGGCGGTGACGCGGACGACAAGAATTTGTTATAATTTGTAATGTTGACAGAGGGTTCGCGTGCACAGTGCGCAGGTATACCCCCCCCCCCACAGTCACTGCATAAACAAATGATAAAAATTATCTTTCAATTTCGCACTGTAATATGTTGCCTGTCAATATGGGAATATGTTGCCTGTCGACATATTCCCATATTTTTCATGATAAAAATATTGGCAATTTTTTTTGCGGAATTTCAAGCAGATCCTTAGATTTTTTTCTTTTAATTTCGTGCTTAGACCGAAATAGTAAGAAATGCAGTATAATTTGATTGCATTGAAAATCTGTACACTTTTACATTTCACATGATAAAGGCAAGCATTTTTATCTATATGTTAATTGATTTAAATAAACAGTTAACAGTGATTTGATGATCGTAAGTAGGAAAATATAAAGATTTCTTTAAATGTTATCGGTTCGGTACACCGAGAGTATACTTAATGCCCCTCCGAATAATATTTTTTTTCTATGTTATCTGCACCCCTTGAGTGTTGCATTGACGCATGTATTTATCGACATACGCGTCAGTGACACTCAAGAGGTTTGGGATGTCTAAATGTTAACATGAGAAAAAAGTTATTATTCGGACGGATATTAGGAGAAACACTACTCGCAAAATCACTATACCGATAACAATTGAGATTTCAGTACTTCCCAATAGTTACTAGTACTGATTTTGTAAATCACCATCTTTTGCTACTTGGAATGGCATTGAAATTCTTCGGTTAATGGGTTATACGCAGTTATGATTTTCAAAAAATCGATTTTTTTTTATTGCATTTTTGTAATGTACATATATTCAAAAGTATACACACAAAATTTCAAGTCGATCCGAGCAATACTTTCGGAGTTATACCTATATATGTAGAGACGCCTCGGCGCGTTTGAAAGTGGGTGGGACAGAGGCTCAAGCGGCAGCTATTTACCTGGACCGTTGCTCCTTTTATATACCTGTGTATTGTATTCTTATACATTGTGTGAGAGTGTAGTAGTGTTTATATGGCGTATCATCATTGATTGGTTATTACACCGGAAAAATTATTGACATTGTGGTGAAAAGTGCATATTGCAAACAGTGTGAAGTATGGAGAAAAAATATGAACACTGAAGAATATAATGAGTGGTACGAAAGCCATAATGAAAGTTGCTGTGCAAATCATTCCGGTTCCTCAGGAAAAATGGAGGTCGATTCAGTCATCGAGATGTTCAATAGAAAAATACGGAGTTGTGTACAAAAATTACATCGGCGACGGTGATTCGAAAACTTACTCGGGGATTTTAAAAGCTTTACCGTATGGTAATAATGAAGTTATAAAAAAAGCCGGATGTTGCTGAAGCTGTGCGTCCAATTTACGAAGACCTCAGCAGCGAGACATTATTGGAACGATGTGTAGGCGGCTTTACACAAAATAATAACGAGAGTTACAACCAAATCATCTGGAAAATTACGCTGTAAATCATTCCGAGTGGCTCAAAAATTGTTGAAATGGCCGCAAATATCGCCGTCGGTATGTTTAATGAAGGTTTAATTTCACTTTTGTACCATATGAATGCAATGGGACTGTCTTTGGGGCCCAATGCTCATGCATATGTACAAAAGGAGGACGAAGAGCGCGTTACGCTATCCGAGCGCAGAGCGCACGAAGCGACACGAGAGGGAAGGATGGCTCGAAGACAGCACCAAATTGAATTGCTGGAGGCTGCTGAAGGAATGGAGGGTTTATTATATGGCCCTGGAATAGACGACACCATGTAAGTTGAAAAAAAAAAGTTTTTTCTATGTGTGAATCGGTTTTGAAACTTTAAACGCGTTTTTCTCAAAACAGCATTTTTCAAGTCGGTGATCACGATATCTCAAAAACGGCTTGTTCGATCGGTCTAAAATTTTAACACAATCTTCTCAGATACATTTTCTAGTAATTAATCGTTCCTTTTGTCAATCCGATACTTATTTTCCATTTTATAAACAATTTAAGGCCAAATTTTACATAAAAAATCGAAAACATTTTTTTGAGAAGCCGCCATTTTGTGAAAATTCAATATTTTGATTAGCCGAACGATTAATTACTAGATAATCTAATATATTAACGAAATTTGTTTGGTTTTTTGATTTCAGATAATCCAATCTTGAGTTACGATGATCACCGTAAATCGTCTTTTTTTAGAGGAGGTTCCGGAAATCGCCTGCAGCGCCCTCTATAATCAACATTTTTATAAATAAAAAATTTGTTTACGTTCTTGAAGGATGCTTTTATAACCACAAAAATTTTCAAATTAATAAATTCAAAAGTCTCTTCAGGATAAATTCTTGAAAAACCGTCTTTTTTTTGCCTCATAACTGCGTATAAGCCCTTAAAAGTTGTGTAGGCATGCAGCCGTACATCAACAGTGTAACAAATAATTGTGTCACGCGATGAGAATTTGATCTTGTCTCAGGACAGATTCGCGTGACTGGGCCATAGTATCGGCCTTCTCTCTCTTCAGTTTCGGCGGTCTCGCTTCAGTCTTTTCCGTCTCGAGTAGTCTTGAGTATTTCTTTTGTATTAAAAAAGTTGTTTCCTCTTTAACAAATTATTGCAAGCGCATAAAATAAAGTAAGCTAGTTTTTTCTTATCAGCAGCAATTCGAATTCCGTGATCTAAGGGAACTAAAAGTACTAATTTTCAAAAATTATCATTACATTACTGGAAAATCAAATAGTAGATTTTTCTCCATTTTACTTACAGCGTTTTCGGTCCGCTATATCGGGCTACACTCGGTATATCTATCGAATGAGAGCATTAAAAAGGCCAGAATTATTTACCACCATGCAAGACCGCAATTTAGTTCGTCGTAGATCCTGTCGTCGCCTTGACTCGGGATGACGACTTCGAAGAAAAAGACCTTCGTCTCGAGTCCAGTAACCTCGATCCTCCAGGATAAGGTCACGCTGGGAACTCGGACGATAACACGACAAGACTCTAAAAAAATCTTCGTCTACTCTTCGACCGATGATTACTTTGCTGTCGGGAAACATTGTAAAATTATTGAAATTCTCGTACACCCACGAGACGTCATCACCGTCGATCAAATTTTCAAAATTGCTAGACGTATTCCCAGGTTTACTCGGACCCCGGATATCTTGAAGTATCAGCCATTGAGCTGGAGATACAAACATTCTGCTCTCGCTTGCCTGTAACATTTGTTCTTAATTATTTCATTGCAGCAGTCGAAGATTTAATTTTCGAATAATTTCGAAAAAAAATGCGAATGGTGTAATTGCAACTTGTGACTTTGTTATCACAGTTTGATTGGTATGAAGTTATCGTTAAATTATTAGGGTAAAATTACAAATTATACAGACAGAAATTATGAAATTTCGTATCATAATTATAATCTGCGTTCCTCGCTACAATTTTATTAACTTCACGTCTGAAGATACGAGACATAACGTGAAGTATAAAACGTACTCACGAGATGGTGTTGCGTGAAATACGCTTTAGTAACGGACTATCTCTCATCTTCGCTGTATTATTGTCACCGAAGGCGCCCTAACGAACGGTTATCTTAATAGTTTAACAGGCGGGGAGTTTCAAAAATGCCTGAAAGATAATGAAGCGCCAAGACATATTTCAACGTTCGTATAAATCTATTTTTTTTATTCTACGATTTATAATTAGCTAAAATTTTCTTAATTGGTATAAATATTTAGCGCTAATTATCTTATGTTGTTGTATGTAATAATTTTTTTTTAAGTATAAAAATAAATAGCGAAGTTTAACTAAATTGTATAATTGATGTAATTGCAACTTTTGACTTTCTTATCGCAGTTTAATTGGTATAAAGTTGTCGTTAAATTATTAGGGCAAAACTACGAGTCATATAGACAGGAATAATGGAATTTCGTAGAATAATTATAATCTACGTTCCCCGCTACAATTTTTCAACTTCACGTCAGAAGATACGAAAAATAATGGCTTTCCATAGTTATCTTCGTTAAAATTCACGGTGAGATAAGAAAAAACATAAATACGCCAACACCACAGTTTATATTTTATCTGATTTAACACATCGCCATAATGACTGACAATCTTAAATGAAATAATAATAATAATAATAATAATAAACATTAAATGTGTCATTAAATTTGTATCCGCGATCAAATTGACAATGGTTGCTTCACTTGTCATCGTAATAGCTGACTACATAGAAATCAAATTAATGAAATATTGGGCGTTGGCTGATGGACGTCTTTGACCAGCGATCAAGTTGGAGTATAGCGGTTCGAAGTTGCCTAATCAAATTGACCGAAAAATAAAAAGACATATCGAGTTTACGTCTCGGTTGTCGAAAGTTAGTACGCGTCAATTCCTGGGCCATAACTCGATAAGATAATTTGGAATACGATTAAGAATTATTTTGATAAGCTGCTATGCCAGCGATAGAAACGATAAAGGCGATAAATGAATATGTGTTTATATAACCACAATGGTACTCAGCGTTAAATCTGTTCTATCTACGCAACTTTTCGAGTTTCACGTTCGGTGCTAATAATGATCAATATATTTATTATAGAAAACCGTTTAAAATCATTCACTGTGATAATAATACAAATCTGTCTGTACATCTCAGACCAATGCATAATAATTTTTTTTAAATACACGCACAAGACGTTCCCATTTCCGTGCTTGTGAAGTGTGATGAAAGTGGCGCTGTTTAATAAGGCGTCCGGAAAAAGTACTGCGCACGCGTAAATCACACTAGTTACTTTTTCGTACACATTTTTAACACTCTAGTTACTTTTTTGCACGGTTTAACTATACTACAAGCAGAAAAAGGAAGAGATTTTGCGCATGTGTTACAAAAAGTAGAGTGTGACACACGTACGAAAAAGTCGAAACTCGACGAAGAGTGTGAAGTAGGCCCACTCGCTACCGGCTCTTGCGGCCAGCTTCACGACCTTCGTCGAAAGTCCGCTTTTTCCCACTTGTATCATAAAGTACTATTTAATCAGTTTGCGGACCAAAAACGAACATTTTATTCTTTTACATTTAAGGTTAAGTATCAAAATGTATTGGTGGACTATTGCCAATTTCAATATAAAAACTACATTTTATACATAGGACACAGGAAATTTGGCTATGATCCGTAGTCTCTTGAAAAAGTTATTGTGTTTTTGGGCGGCACATCTAGACTGACGAACAAGTATATAGACAGAAAGATTAGACTATAATCTGACTATCAAAGAGTTTTTTGCATTGCGTTATTTTCTCTTCTACATATTTCATATGTGATGAGAAATTTAAAAAATCAGGCTGCAGCTTCTTTCATTGGGACAGTGGTGAGTCCCATTACTCCAACACTCAGCATGTTATATCGTTGCGCTATACGAGGGTTGATGATATGTACCTGGCCTCGGCAAGAAATGGCGCCACTAATATTAAATCAATACTATTTGTCATAAGTGTCACTCTACAAATGTTTACTGTCAAATTTTCAGCCAGTTGCGTCGTTCAGTTTGTGCTTGACAGCCATAGAAAGCGTACAACCTTTGTATTTTTACAAAAATGAAAAAAATGAGTATCGAGCAGTTCTAAAATTCTGGTTTTTGAAAAACAAAACGAGTGATGAAATAAAATTGGAATCAAACGAAGTTTATCGGGACTCCGCACTTTCGTTTGCAACAATAAAATATGAAAGAATGAGAAAAGATGAAGAATGTCCTGGTCGTCTAAATGAGGTCACCATGTCAGAAATGATTGAGAAAATCAATGATATGGTAATCAATGATCGGAGATTGAAAGTGCGTGAAATTGGTGAGGCTGTGGGCATCTCTATCGAAAAGCTTTCCGCAAGATGGGTGCCGCGATTGCTCACAATTGACCATAAACGCACACGTGTGACAAATTTAATGGAATGTTTGGCGATGTTAAAAGGCAATCCGAAGGACTTTTGGCGTCAATTTATAACTGTGAACTAAACATGGATCTAACACAATATACCAAAGACCAAGGAACAATCGAAATAGTGGACTTCTCGCGGTACCGAAGAACTCCAAAATGATCTTATCGGCCAACACTTTTATAGTCACAGTTTTTTGGGATGCACGCGGTATAATCCACATCGATTCCTTGAAAAGAGAAAAACGATTACCGGTGATTATTATTTCAAATTATTGGACCGTTTCAACGACGTTTTGAAGGAAAAACGTCTGCATTTGACAAAGAAAAAAATTTCTCTTCCACCAAGCAATACACGGGTGCATACGCGTGTCGTCGCCATGGCAAAGTTTCATGAATTAAGGGGGCAGGATCAGTCATCAGGTCGAAAAAAATCATTTTTCTGAAAATGTTTCATATGAAAGTATAACGTCTCAGGAATAACCTGTGAAAATTTCAAGTCGATCGGACTAAAACTCGCAGAGATACCGGTTATTTCGTAATCGTTTTTCAAGTGTAGTGAAATCATAGTGCCGGAAAATTCTGAAACTGCATATCGTTTTATAAACTTTATAACTGTTTTTTCAATTTTATCCACTTTAGTGAAGTGTTCTAAACAAGGCTGCAATGGAAAAATCAAATTTCAAAAATGTCAATCGCGTGGAATTGGATTTAAAATGTAAGTTAGAAAAACAAATCATTATTATACTTTTACTACTGTGTTCAAAAAGTAAGGTGAATTTTTAATTCAAACTTCCCGCGTTAACCGAATCGGACAAATGAATTTTTTTTCAAGTTGGTAGGACTGTTAGTGACATCTGTGACAAATTACATGTCAGTATCATCATTAGTTTTTAGTTTACGCTTGGTTTTGTGAACAAAGAAAAGTAAATTTGGCGATTTTTCCGATGTCGAATTTTGTTGAGCAAAGAAGTGCTATTAAATTTTGGTTGCGGAATGACATTTCCGCCGCTGAAACGTATCGAATGTTATAAAAGGCCTTCGGTGACGAGACTATGTCACAAAAAATGTTTACAAGTGGTACAAAGACTTCAAAGAAGGCAGAGAACGTGTTGATGATTTGGAACGCTCTGGACGACCATCGACGTCAATTGATGAGCAACACATCAAGAAAATCAAGGAATTGGGGCTCGAAAATCGTCGATTAACAATTCGAGACTTTGCCGACATGCTTGCAATATCAATTGGATCAGTGTACGCAATTTTGAAGGATCATTTGTGCCTCAGAAGAGTCAAATCGCGTTTGGTGTCAAAATTTCTCAATTTTTTCGAAAAAGAGTGTCGCGTTCAAGCATGTGAATCAATGATTTCTGACTATCAGGACGTCTACAAACAAATTATTACGGGCGATGAGACTTGGATTTATGCCTATGATCCGGAAACAACCGATCAATCGAGCGAATATCGTGCCAAAGGTGAACCGAGACCGAAAAATCCATGCCAAAGCGCTCAAAAATCAAGGTCATGTTGACAGTTTTCTTCGATTATCGTGGTGTGGTGCATTACGAATTCCTTCCCACTGGCCAAACTGTCAACAAGGAATATTATTTAAGTGTTATGCGTCGTTTGCGTGAAGCTATTCGCAAGAAAAGGCCAGAATTATGGAAAGACAACACTTGGATTTTGCACCATGATAATGCACCGTCGCACACAGCACTGGTTCTTCGTGAGTTTTTCGCCAAAAACTCCACTCACGTCGCTCCACAACCACCGTATTCGCCTGATTTAGCACCGTGTGACTTCTGGCTCTTCCCAAAGCTCAAGAGGCAACTCCGGGGAAATCGTTTTGAGTCGATTGAAGAGATCAAACGTGAATCGCTACGCGCATTGAAGACTATACCTGAGGACGACTTTTTAGCATGCTACAAAGATTGAAAAAAACGTTGGCATAAGTGTATTGTAGCTAGAAGGGATTATTTTGAGGGGGACGAAATCGATTTGGAAGAATAAATAAACATTTTTTATTTTAAAACAAAATTCACCTTACTTTTTGAACACAGTAGTATTTACACCTAAAACTTTAATCGCGTTTTTCTCAGAACTACATTTTTTAAGTCCGTGCGTAACATTACTCGGAAAGTAATGCACCGATCTTAATGAAATTTTGCAGGCGTCTTTTATGTGATAAATACTCACGGTTGAACGATCGTTTGTATTTATTTCTTTTTAAAAATCCTTTTTACAAGCAATAATAGGTTGATTTTTGAAGTGAAAATTGTACCTATAAGTTCAAAACCATGCCAAAAATTGAAAATCGCATATTTTTTCAAAATAAATTTGTTCAACCGCGAAAGAAACTAATATATTAACTAAATCTTTTCCATTTTTTAATTTCAGATAATCCTGTGAAGCGACATACTGCGCACCGCACGCCGTCTTTTTTTGAAGCGCCGAAGAACCATTGCCACCAGTGGATAAATAATGAATATTTTTTAGTGACAAAATTCTTGAAAACACTTTAAACATTACTCTTTTATATGTAAAGACTTTCAAGTAATTATATTTATTCAGAACTGAGAAAAAATTCTCAAAAAAAAATGCTTTTTTTCGACCTGATGACTGATCCTGCCCTCTTAAGATACGAATTGCTCCCACATCCACCATATTCTCCAGATTTAGTCCCCTGCGACTATTTCCTGTTTCGAAGCTTGAAGAAATGACTCGGCGGAAAGAGATTTGGCTCTAACAATAAGGTCATCGCTGAAACGAACACCTATTTTGAAGGTTTGGAAAAATCGTATTATTCAGAAGGAATTCAAACATTTGAAAAACGTTTCCCTATGTGTACCGAGCTAAAAGAAGACTATATTGAAAAATAAAATTATTTTGCCCCAAAAAATGTTTTTTTCTAGTCGAGGCCAGATACTTATCATACATCCCTCGTAGATAAATAATCTGTATACGAATTGAATAGACAGAACTTGAAACTGTGGAACTTTTCGCCGTTTCCTTTGATTTTGTTATTCTTTATTGTTATTGATAAAAATGTCAATTTACGTTGTCTCACGTGAAATTATAATTGATAGCTTTTTATTAGACCTTACATAATAATAAAATTTTCTGTAATCAATTCTAGAATCATGCAAAAAGTCGATACTAGGCTTTCGGATTTTATATTTTTCAATAACATCGATCGGTTTATATGATTGATACCTATGGGCTAAAATAAAATTCGTAAAAATTGTTGTTACATCAAAATTTGAATCACTGTTGTATGTTTTTCTAAGACAATTGATAATCGAAGAATTGTAATTCTCAAATGATTTACGTTTCGACTCTTTAAATCCTCTAATTTTTATAGAAATTTGAAATTGATTATAATCAATTAATACATTGGCTTAGTGTCTGAGAATTAAATTCAATATTTCTCATTAGATAACGACATGTCAGCGCAATTCGATTTTTTAACAGTAGGAAAACCATGAAAATGATAACGGGGCATGCAAAATAGATATTCTTTATTCCAAATTAATAATAATTACTAACTGTAAAAAAATTACAAAATTCGTATTCCGTGTCCATTTACTAAAAATCGGCGTCAAGATGGTGCATCAAATTTTTTTGTTATCAAGAAAAACGGGCAACAAGACATAATAAATATGTTTCTTTCATTCAAACTTTATACGAATTATCAAGTACCAACAATCACAAATTTTGATTTTAGCTTTTCCTCCAATAAAAACCGGTGACAGAAAATAATGTAACAAGACTTTATTTAGGAACACTTTTTTTTAGTTTTGCTTACATTATTGGTCCTCTCCAATGACAGATTCCGAGACAAGAATGGATAACGATATCTTCTCGAGATGATCGGGGGTAACATCTCTAAAGGGAGAATCTAATTACGATGCAGTCCGGAGAGAATTCAATTATTCCTTATCTGCCCGAAAACCTATATCATCATCAACGTAACATCCAAAGCAGATTGGTGCCGTAATTTGATTACTTTAAAGTGTAGAAAAAAAATGTTATTGGATCGTCATAAACCACTTTAATCGAGTTACGATAATCTTGCGATACCTAATATAATACACTTTAATGAAAATAGTTTAAAGAACATGATCTGAATAGTTGGATGACATTCGATGCGAGTTAAATTAAAAAGAAAATGTTTACGAGTCACAAAAAATTACTTGAGTACCTTGATGAGAATATCAAGGGCTCCCGGGCAGTCAAGGTCGAGAACGAAAAAGTTCTTGTGGTCTATTCGAGACACGAATGGCGTAAGGTCGAGTCCTTCGATCGATCCCCAAAGATCGGTCATCACATGATTCCGCGTCATTTGTTTGGCGAACTGGAAGCCATCGTCTGAAAATTAATGAAATATATTTGGTGTTGTTCTCACTCGTCGTTTCGAAATCTTAACACGAATCTCCGATAGAATCGAGCACGAAATTTTAATTGACCATCGTTGACACAGAGAAGAACCGTGACGGTAGTTGGCAAATAAATCGACGATGTCACGTTGACAACAAATTTCACAAGGGTCTCATCGATGCGATGGGATTCACCAAAATTCGAACAAATTGCTGCATAAACGAGTATCCAAAAAATTGGGAGCATTCTTTGCTTCGACAATGAACAAAAATCGTAGTAATGTATTTGACAAAGTGTCGTGACATACAAACGAAGACTGTAGCAGACGTTTTTACTCTGATTTCGTCGCTCAGGTGTATCCTTGAGTTATTCAAAAACAGTTAAAGAATTCATGGGAGCGAGTACGATGAAGGGCCTGCATTTGAATCGCTACGTGCCTATTAGTCATCGTCGAAAAATACAGGGAACAAGACAGAAGTCTGTAAGCAATTTACTCTGCAAGTCGCAGTAATGTGTATCGCGTGAGTCGTCGATACGTGATTATACATTGAGAAAGAAAGCACGAAAAAGAAAGAAGATAAGAAAACTCGTGTAATGTGTGTCCTGGAGGGCACGCGAGGCTAAAATATTCAGGGACTGAGTTTAGGTAAGTTCGTTATGTACTATGGTTATACCTAGAGGAATTTCTAGGATGATTTAGTATCGTTAATTCGACTGGTAAATCGTTACGTAATTTATATAATATTAAGATGTTTCGAACGAAGACCATTTTTTGGTACGGATTTTATTAACAATTCTTAAATCATAAAACTCAGTAAATCCCAGTCCCAGATATGCGAGACTCGCAGACATTCAATTGTACCGTTGCTTTTTAAAATATTAATTTATTTTTCGAAAAGATTTTATTCAAAAAATTGAGCTGAGCTTAGTTTATTTGCTTTAAAGTTAGTGGAAAAACAGAAAAATTATCTCAGCCAAACTTAATTTTTACATACGATGATTGTAAATTTGATTGATTATTTTTAATAATAGCATGTTAGGAGCAATTTAAGAGTAAGTCGTCGAGTGGTATCTCCAGGATGATTTTCTCGAGTTGGTTTACAGTTCGGTGCATATGTTGAGAGCAAGTTTAGTGACGTTGGGCGAGCGTATCGGATTAAACATTCACTCGAATATCAAACGTTTATAAGCGGTCATATAAATTGTTTTGGTGCTAAGACATCAAGTTCACTCAAGGCATTCAGAATCCACGAATGAATTGCAAATCTACAGTAGAATCGGATATCTAAGAGTCTCGCATCATGGGTTCCTCGAAAAAATGCAAATTCGCTGCTACTAGGGACGATCGATTAAGTGGGTCTGCTTGTGATTTATAAAACTATTTCAGTAACCATTGGCCGATTTAAGCTGAAGTGCTGTCACGTAAAGACCTCCGGGGCATACCCAAAACATAGTGAACCGAAAACCGCCAGTTTTTTTGTGCCAAACTCCTTTTCACAGTCAGCTATCGTCAATAAAAGCACGTTAAGAGAAAGTTGAAAGTGAGTTGTGAGCATGGAATCTCGACGATGATTTTCTTGAGTTGCATCAATAATAATAACTCATAATAACTAAAGTTGAATAATAAAAAAAACTAATAGTAGAATCGAGAGTCTGAGTGTCTCACGTCGCAGGATGTACTAACGATTTAAATCGATTGATTCTTGCAAATATAAAAGTGGGCCTGCTTCACAGGTTAAAACTATTCTTCCAAGTCGGTTCGGGCTAAAGTTCTGGCGCTAGAAGTTCTCCGTGATATTCGCAAAGAATTAAAAATTACCCGCATTCCGGCTATTCCTCGTGCGAAACAATTTTTTTCACAATCGATTATCTTTACTTGAGTATGCGACTACGTACAGACTTGGGCCAATGAAAATCAAAAAAGTCCAAAAGCGGTTCAGTAGCATCAAGTGCCTGCTGGACTTGCGGCCCGAGACTTTGAAAAATCGAATTCCTCCAATGACGCATGCTCGTGCGAATGAAAATAATGGGCTAATAAGATTCGAGAATATTGGTGAATTAACGAAATTTGCCAACAAACCAACCGTCAATATAAAAATATTAAGTTGCTAAAAATTATAACAAACATATTGCCATGTATCTCTTTATATTATAAAAATATCTCGTCGCCGCCACCGTGTAGGAGGATCGAAACCCGATCCTCCCCGAACTTGCCCAAACTTACCAGAACTAACCAATGTTACTTTGGATTTTCCCCAGAGTCCTGGATTTTCACCATAGTCCGGTCTATCCGAGGGGGGTTAATGCGCAAAGCGCGCAGAGGGGCTAAAGCACCCCTAATAGAATTACATTTATTTGATTTTGTGTAAAATACCGATTCTTAATATCGATATCGTGTGACAATTACATAAGCTTATTTTTACAGAAATCTTAGAGCAGCATAGGTTTGCAAACATACAGTGCAACACGCAATCAATTCAAGTCTGCTTTAATAGAATTTATTTATCGGAGATAATCTGAGTAATGACGATAGATGAACAACAGATAAAATGCATATCGAAAATTTATAGCCGTGATATTACTGGGTGTATTTTTACTATTTATATTCCATTGCTGTTCATTTTTTTAATGAATCCACAAGAAATCATGGTGATGGAGAGTTTAATTCCTGATATATATCATCGAAAGTAAGCGAAGTTTAGTTTAGATTGTATTTTTTTCTGAGCTTGAGTAATTGTCAAATTGTGATCGTTGATCATCGATAATAAAAGATCTTTATCTGCACTACAGCAAAAGAATTTCATTAATGAGTCAATTTTTCCATTGAAGGCATAACTGTGATAACGCACATAAATAATTGTTGAAGCGAAGACAATTTAATTTAATTGCATAGATAACTCATTTTTAATGTAGAGTATAACTGTCATTGGTAAATCTAAATAATGTTATAAGATATACTTTTCATCGTGAACACATACAATTTTTTATCCAATAAAACTTATATAAAATTAACCATTAGCAAGAGCCTCTTGCCAATATTGAGTAAAATTAGAAACTTTTATTTTGAACTTATAAAGGTTTCACATGCTATAATACAGTCGAGTTGAAATAAATAAAATCCAGTATTCTACGAATGAACCAACGAATCGAATCACTAATTATAAAAAAATACTATCGACACAGCACTGTATTTAACTATATTGAATACACGCATTTATATTACATTCTGTCTGTGTTCTTCGCAATTATCTAATTTAATCACTTTTTAGGACTAATAAATATCGTGTATTTCCGTGTATCGTCGTCTGCATGATCCACAATCGCTATGCCCATCACTATCAGCAGCAGTTTTAGCATCATAATGTTCACGTGATAATGACTAACGATTCGGTCTTTTCCAAGATCAAATAAACGAAGCAATAGCTTCATCAGTCTTTTTATAGAATGGGCGACTAATACTGGTCAGGAATGTTATTTACTTTTGACCTAATAACGGTAAACATAGCTGCCCAGAGATACTCGATATTTCTGGACCACTAATGATTATTGTCTACATGTGTTCAGGCCCAGTAACAGGTTAAATAAAATAAAAAATGCAGGTGGTTACAATAAAACAGTGAGTCAGTCTCTACTAGTCGGATATGGCGTTTGTAATCTTAACACTATATGTATGATATATGAGAGTAATGATAGATAGTTTTATTGCATCCGTATGCATTTTGTATAGTAAAGTGGTTTAGTATAAAGTATAAGGTTATGATCGTAGCTTCACACCAATATCGAAACATTTTTTCACAGAAATATTTTTGATGAATTTTTTATGTGATCATTATGAGAATCCTCGGTTTCCGAAAAAATATTTGTAGCTTCACATTCACATGATGAATTAATTGATACTATCAATCGTACGGTTATGTTCGCCACGGGTACCAGCCGTTATCTGCATTCGCGTTTCGTCTTTAAGTTCAATCTTCCGTTTCGTTGTTGTTGCACTCACAGTCCGGTACTGGCCTCTTTTTTAAATTGCAATATTTTTTCAAACGATAATATTTTCGCTGTATATATATATATTGTATATATTTTCGATTATAAGTCGCTGGGAGCTAGATCTGGTGAATAGGATGGGTGCGGAAGCAATTCAAACTTCAATTCGTTCAATTTTGACATTGCGACCATGCACATGCGAACCTGAGCGTGATCCTGGTGAAATGGGATTTTTTATTGGCCAAATGCGGACTTTTTTTCTTAATTGTGGCCTC
Source organism: Cylloceria caligata (assembly GCA_963942595.1). NCBI lineage: Eukaryota > Metazoa > Arthropoda > Insecta > Hymenoptera > Ichneumonidae > Cylloceria > Cylloceria caligata. The sequence continues at coordinate 37,653,109 of OZ012708.1, forward strand.
CCATTTATCCAGCAATGCAGCGTAGTACTGTCCGTTTATTGTTTCATCCTTTGCAAGGTAATCGATAAGAATTATTCAACGGCTAACCGAAAAAACTGTCGCCATCACTTTTCCTGCAGAAAGACAGAGAACCTTTGCCTTCTTCGGAGTTGGTTCCCCCACCGCAATCCACTGCATTGACTGTTGTTTGGTCTCAGGCGTATGGTGGTGTACCCAGGTTTCATCAACGGTTATCATTCGCCGCAAGAATTCCACTGAATTTTTTTGATATAGGCTGACATTCTCGCGACATGTCCATCCGTATGTGCTTTTGGTTGATCGTCAACAAGTGGCACCCAGCGCGTATAATTTTCTCATATCCAAATCTGAATGTAAAATCTTGTGCACCCGTTCAGATGATATCCCACAAGCCTCAGCAATATCCTTAACAGTCAATTGACGATCTTCCATCACAGTTGGATCGGATGCACTAAATTGACCATTTCGTCAGTTGTAGCGGTTTTCGGGCGCCCGGAACGTTCCTCGTCTAAAATGCTCGTACGACCACGTTTGTACTCGGCCATCCAATGTTTGACCATTGTAAATGAAGGGGAGGCGTCATCGTATACAGAGTCTAACTCATCTTTTATTTTCCCTTTCAAATGAAGGAATTTTATCACTGCGCGATACTCAAATTTCTCCATTGTTGACAGACAATGTCAGCTGACAACTTTGGAAGAGTGCCATAGACAAAGTAATGATCAGGATGTCTTGAAATTTTAACGGTTTACATATGTCAAGACCATCGATCGGACGGCAAAAGAAATTTTTGTCTACACTTTCTTTATGTCGATGAAGCCGGAAACTTTTCAAATGACCCTTGTAAATGCCTTTTTGGAGATAATAAATCTAAGAAATTAACGCGAGTGCAGAGTGACAGATGCACTTTATTGAACCTATTGGTGTCGTATGATATTCGTCATGGTCGCTGTTTTATTTTTATACAAAGTTGATCAGACATTTTTCCTAGTTCACGCGGCTCAATGATAGTACCTACTCATCTTCATAAATACGGGTTTATCGCGCTTTATTGCTTTATGATGATCCATAACCCAAAGCCTCTCGATACTGTTGAGTCGTCCTCGCGAGTTATTTGCCCTTTTTGGCTGCGTAATGACAATCAGGATTACGCGCTTATTTACCTTTTGTCAGCCGACGTATTCAAAGCTTGATTTTCTGAGTACAATTGACCGATTTTGTGTCGCAACTTTCAGTTATTATCAGTTATCCGTTTTTAAGATGTCGAGTGACGTAGCGACACTTGCCGCTATCTCGTGCCCGGATGGTCGTACGTCGAAATGAAGGAATTGTCGCACGTTCTTATCGTCTTCTCGGCACCTGTTGATATAATGTGATCGTGTCAGTTATCGACAGGCAACCAACCCATAGGCATATTATTCGATGTTTAAGTAAAATAAATAGAATCAATCATTACCCTGATCACATGGTTTAGGCTAAATATTTTTTTTAATGTTGTGAAAACAACCGTTTATCATAAAAATAAACTTGGTAGAAAATTAATTACGCATAAAATTAAGAATGCTCCTCTGCGATCGCCTATAGTGCTATCTCACTTGCGATCATAGCGGCTCGGTCGTTATAACATTTATCTGAACTTGCCTGATCCGTCCAGTCTACCTGACCCAGATCAGGAATGTTACGCACAGGTTACCCTGATCTGAGGCCGTATCACAACTTGAACATGCTCTGATAAGGCCCGGGTGAGAGTTTACTAGGATCCTCAACAGGTTCTGTTAGGCCGTGTAATTACAGAAACCACCAAAATAGTTTAAACATGAATTTGCGTTGACTAAACAGAATCAATTTTTGCTTTCGATCGAACATAGTCCATACACTCTGGTAGGTAAAAATGACATGAAAATTAATGATTGAAAAAAATATTCCAACATTTTTTGACTATTATTTTCATGGGAAAAACAGTTTCAAATTCGTCCTTTGTGTATGGAAGGGAAATATAGAGGGGGTTATAAATCATTACTGTATTCGTCTATGTAATTACGACTTAGGTTATTTTAATGATGGTTATTTTTAGTTTATTTATGGATATCGTAATTAGGTTATTTTAATGCAATGAATATATCTCAAGAACAGGTTACTCGATCATCCTGAAAATGTTCACACGGTTCGGGTCGAAACCCCCGTCAGTTTGTTGCAATTTTCACACAAATCGTTAACGGGTATCGCATTAAATGGTTATTTGAATTTTTCAAAAAAAAACATGTACGCTCTCTAACTTTTGTCTATTTTTAGTTATCGAGTTAAAGTTTTCTGCAAGAATATATCAGAGGACAAGGTTATTCGGTATTGAGTTTGGCAAGAATCGATGAAGGCGTTCAGATTTTATAAAATCATGAATTTATGTAATTTTTCGAAAAAAAAAAAAATGTCGCTATAACTTTTGTAAATGTTTATCTATCCAACTGAAGCTTGGCATACAAATTGACTAGGGAACGAGGATGCTTGCTCTTGAATTTGGGGAGAACCGATTGAGGGGTTTAAACTTTATGAAATTGTCAATTTTACTTAATTTTCCTTTTTATTAAAAATTTTAATACCATTTTCTCTATACGGAAACCAGAATTGAGATAACCATTACCCGTAGAGGAGATTCTGTGGATTGGCGAGAATCAAGAGGAAGCAATATGCCGATATAAAATTTACATGCGTTGTTATTTAAGATATAATGAGTAATTTCTAATAATAAGTTAATGAACAATTAAATAAACAGACATTTATCCTTTAAAGCATGCATTTTTCGTTTTATTCTTCAAGCTTCAGTCTTGTTAAATTTCTCCTTGTGTACTAAAGTACGTAATTTAAAAAAAAACCAGTCTAAATGACTTTAGCGAGAATATGTAACAATTGTTATATATATCACCAGTTGTTCAGCAGTAAAATGCTTAAAGTTCATTGGATGCATTCTTGTAACTTGTGTGATATGTTTATAAAACGAAATCGAGTAAGGTGTCGATGCGATGAATTCTCCAATATATTTAAGCCCTAATACATCACTAAATGGAGTGCATTAAGGTAGTTCTGCTGGCACGCTGAAATCACAGACTCTAGAGACTATATTATTCAATAAGTATATACTGAATGTTGGAATAATAAGCACGAATAATTGAAAGCTTCCACTGTGGCGTAATTATGTGGTTGGCCGAATTGTCGAACAATTTATAATTATTAATGTTGATTTGATTCTGTTCAAGTTATGATTATCATTAGATTGATAAACTAGTCAACAACGTGACAACGTCGTAACACTCGGCGTCTGTATAGGATGTACGGCTGCGCGACCCGCGGAACGTGATTGCTCGATTGCTGGCGCGGCGTTTTGAAGCTACTCGTTTGTCCACGATGCAGGTGCTAATATGTGAGGTTATGTTTTTGTTTTATCCGAGAAAAAGGATGCATACAGAAGCGGTCACTAAGGAGAATCACAATGTGAAGTCTCAATATGAAAAACCAATATATATTTGGAAAATACATATAGTATATCATTTAGTTAGAAATTTTTTGGCTTAAATATATATCACGTGTAGAAAATTAATTTTTGTATATATATTCTTTTCATGAGGGATTATTATAATTAGTAGCCGGACGGCTACTGAGCTTAATAGTTTGACAGGATGGGCTTACATCTCGGTACTTCTCATATCAAAGTGGTCGGCAGTTGTGATGCATAAATTCCTAGACCACAGCCAGATGAAATGATATAAAATAGAACGAATAATTTTTATCAAGTGCTATGTCAAGCATCAAGTATCATCGATGATGGACATAATAATATAACATGATTATAGTACAATTGTATTACTTATACTCGTGTTGTTATTTAGCAATGAAAAATGCATTGAAATGAAGAATAAAATTATGATTGGATGAAAATACACGACGTCGCAGGCCAACAGAACATATTAAACTTACAGATCTGGTAAAAAATGTTGTACAGATTTTTCGTTGACCATCACTAACATTAATTGAATTGTAAAAAGTTCATAAACTTGACATGGCAATACTCTGTACATTTTTTATACTTGACATTAAATACCCCGTATAGTTTCGATATTTAACGTAGAATATCCTAAATGCGTTTTACACTTGACGCTTAACATGGAATGACGTAAATGTTTTTAACACTTGACATGGAGTGCCTTAGTTGGCTCCTAGGAGGACTTGGAATAATCAGGGCTTGGGAAGGTACTCGTAGGGGACTTAAAAGAATGGGCCTGTTTGGGTGTGTCATTTAGCCCTGATCTTCTTGATTCTTGTACCTGGTGATGTTGGCGAGATCTGTTTATAATGTAAAGAGATACGTACTAATTCTAAGACTATTATTCTAAGTTCGCCTAGAAACCCCCCGCGCAGAAAAAATAGTCCCGGTAGGAGTCCCCGAATAGAGCCCGGGCAGTCCCGGAAATAGTCCAGGGCTTCATTCGGGACTCCTTTTGAAAGTCTAAGCGCAACTAAAAATCTGTTCAGGACTTCATCCCGGACTCTGAAAATCTCTTCTGGACTCCATCCCGGACTCGTTCCGAAAATCCCATCGGGATTCGAAAGTCTGTCCTGGGCTCCGTCCCGGACTTCTCACAAAAATTCCAGCGAGATTTAAGCAATTCATCCCGGACTCCGTGGAATCTATTCCGATCCCAAACCCGTATTGAGAAATATGTGTGGCGGCGTGATGACGGGAATCTCGGCCAATATCCCCCATAGTTACGATGCTTGTATTTTTTTCCTTTTGTACAAAATACGATCACCCAAATAATTTTACACTTAAAACGCAAATGGCGGATGCAACCAACTGTCCCCGTAACTGTATCCGGCAACGTCACTTCGTTATTGACTTGTTTTTCTCAGTCACTGCTTTTTCTTCGCGTGACTGTATTCACTTTCCGACCGTAACTTTCTTTTTTTTCGGCGTGAACTGACGTCTTTCGAAGATTGATCATACCCATCATCCTAATGGGATCAATCGTTTATTCTGATCGGTAACAACCTGGTCAATCTGATTAATGAGTAAGTTTTATTCAAATCCACGTTCATCGGTCGGCCTAGTATAAAGTCTGTCAACTCATCCACTATATAGGATGACATCCCGGGTTTCGTGATCAAGCCCGAGAGTCGCGGCCTTTCGAAATGTCATCCAGGACAGATTTTCAAGTCCCGCTGGTATTTTCGAAAAAAGGACAGATTTTTCAGTCCTGTTGGGACTTTCGAAAGAAGTCCTGGATGAAGTCCGGGCAGTACCGGTTTCCATCCGGGAATCCATTCGGGATTCCCTCTGGGACTGCCCGGACTCCATCCGAGACTTCTTCAGGGGCTAACTTTTTTTGCGGAGGCCCCTAGATTATTCTAACTCCACTAATGACCTCTCCTACAAGTCCGGATTATTCTGAGTCTCCTTAGTGAGCCCCCTTCAAACGTGGATTATTTTAAGGTTATTCTAAAGTGTTTCACGGTGGCTCGCTCTCTTCTACCAAGTATCGTGAATAAGTATCTCAATAAGTGAAAATTAAACGTAATAATAAAAAATGGTCGACTATTTGCGAATGTATAACGCATCCAAGTTTATTATACTAAATTTCTAATAAATATGTTAACAGATTGATTATGGAACCTTTAACTCTGATACTGCTTCAAATAGGTATTATTGATCAATAGTAATTTGTCACACAATTACAATTGGTCTTATTCCACTCCATTTGTACTATTTCATATATCTTACCAGGTGTACAAGTATGAAATGTGGATTTTTTTTTAAACATGTTACATTCGGAAGAATGATAAAAAGTGCTTTATTCAAAGTATGCTCCATCGCTTGTTATATTGTTTTTTCCATCTTTCGGGCAACTTGTGAATACCACGATAGTAAAAATCTTCCCCTTTTGCTGCGAACCATTCATCGAGCAATTTTTTCACATCTTCGTATGAACCAAAGCGCTGCTCAGCAAGTGCGTGACCCATCGATGCAAACAAGTGGTAATCGGAAGGAGCCAAGTTTGGTGAGTAAGCCGCATGGGGTAGAACTTCCCAGCTGAGTGCTTACAACGTGTCGCGAACCGGTTTTGCCGTAAGTGATGAAGCATTGTCATGAAGAAAAATTACTTCGTGTTGCCTCTTTCGGTATTCTGGCCTTTTTTCAAGCAGCGAACAGTTCAAATTGGTCAATTGTTGTTAGTAACGTTTAGTATTAACCGTTTCCTCAGGTTTTAACAGCTCATAATATACCACACCCCTCTGGTCCCACAAAACACAGAGCATCGTCTTTCTGCCAAAGCGATTCGGTCTTGCGGTCGATGTGAATAGTGCGCCTGGGTCTACCCATGATTTTTTACACTTGGGATTCTCAAAATAAATTCGCTTTTCATCCCCTGTAACTATACGATGCAAAAGCGACTTAGTTTTGTACCGAGCGAGCAAAATGTCACATGTGTTTTTGCGCTTTTTCATTTGCCTGTCGTTCAACTCATGTGGTATCCATCTACCGGTCAATTCTGAATCTTTTCCATCTCTCGTAGCCAATTGGAAACCGCTTGTTGACTAACACCCAATTGCTCGGCGAGTTGTTTTTGTCTTTGCGAATCATCTTCGTCCAACAATGCTTGCAATTCCACATCTTCGTATTTTTTGGCGGCTTTCCACGTTCCTTGTTTGTAACATCGAAGTCGCCACTTTTAAAACGCCGAAACCATCGTTCACACGTATCTTGCGATGGAGCATATTCACCATAAGCTTCTCTTAGTAATTGGTATGATTCAGCAGCAGTTTTCTTCAAATGAAAACAAAAAATTTATGTTGTCCGCGAAAGGTCTTCGGTATAATTTTCGACATATTGTACACAACAACACAACACTATGCACACACTTTTTCAATTTATCACTCGTGCGCGTCTAACACTTGTTAATTTTTTTTATTTTATTTTTTTATTTTTATTTTTTAACATTTATTTATTATTACAACTGATTCAGAGATCATCTAGTAATTTATCTTTCTTAAAATTATTTTCTCGGAGTTATTGGGTAACCTATTGGTTACTCTTTTTACAATTATTTCATATTCTAATTAGAACGGCCCAGTTCCAGCGGTTTCTGCCTTTGGAGTCTTCTTACCGCATTAGTGTTGTCCAGCATACGACGTATGTCTGCATTTTCATGGTGTGACAATCGCTGTACGTGTTTCTTTGCTTATTTCGCTATTTCCTCGGTGACATGTTCCATCTTTAAGTCCTTATGAAGGTTGTAGTTTCTAATGTACCATGGGGCATTTACAATCCCACGCAGCACTTTATTTTGAAAACATTGTATCATTTGTACATTGGTTTTCTTGGCACAACCCCAAAGTTGGATACCATAGGTCCATACTGGTTTTAGCATTTGCCGGTACAGAAGCAATTTGTTGTGTATTGATAGCTCAGAATTTCTACCCATGAGCCAGTACATTTTCCTATATTTGATGTTTAACTCTTCTTTTTTCTTTTTGATGTGTTCTTTCCATCTTAGCTTAGCATCGAGGGTCATGCCAAGGTACTTAGCAGTATTTGCATATGGTACTTGGTTTGAGTTAAGAACCACGGGAATCCAGTTTACATTTTGGTTTGTAAAGTTGACATGAACTGATTTAGCTTCATTTAATAAGATGCGCCATTTTTTAGTCCAGTTACTCACTATGTTAACTGCATTTTGAAGTTTGCTTGTTGCTTCTGATATATTGTTTCCTACTGCTAGGATCGCTGTATCGTCGGCAAATGTTGCTACTGTAGTACCTTGAATATTCGGTAAATCTCTCGTGTAAAGGATGAATAGTATAGGTCCAAGAACACTACCCTGCGGTATACCTGCTGATATTCTCTTTAGTTCAGAGTACTCGTTTTCGCATTTGACTCGGAAATAGCGATCTGCAATGTATGATTTAAGAATCTGGTAAAATTGTTTAGGCAGATCTCGATGCAGTTTAAATTCTAGCCCTTGGTGCCAAACTTTGTCAAAAGCTTGAGCTACATCTAAGAAAATGCTGGAGCATATCTTCTTATTTTCAAGTGCATCCTCAATAACATCCGTTATTCTATGCACTTGTTCAACAGTAGAGTGATTTTCTCTAAACCCAAATTGGTGTGGTGGAATTAGACATCTTTCTTCTATTATAGGCTTCAGCCTCTTGAGCAGTAGTTTTTCAAATATTTTTGATATAACGGGAAGTAATGATATCGGTCTATAGGATTTTTTATCGTTTGCCGGTTTACCTGGTTTAGGAATCATAATTACTTCAGCCACCTTCCATTGCCGTGGAACATATTTCAGACTGAAGGCTGCATTAATTATTTGAACTAGTTTACGCAAGCCTTTCTCTGGAATGACTTTTACAATTTCCCCAGTAATTAAGTCATAGCCTGGAGCTTTTCTAGAACTTAGGTTATTTTTGATTTCATTTTTTAGTTCCAATAAAGTCACCTGCTTTATATCCAGGTTATCTATTTTGTTTACGGTCGTTGCATTTTCATTTGCTGTTTGTCGCGGTAACGGCTGAAACGTCTCTTCCAAATGGGCAGCAAATAGAGAGACTTTCTGCTTATCACTTCTAGCCCAGGATCCGTCATCTTTTTTGATTGGCGGGACATGCATTTTGGTTCTTTTCAATCCTTTTGTTGCTTTCCACAGTGAGTAATCGTCATCCTTATGCTCAGAAAGGCCTCGGAGTCGCTTATTAATGCTCTCGTTCTTTATTTCCTTTATTAGTTGTTTTAATTTGCTGCACAGGAAATTAAGGGTATTTTTGTGTTGCGGAGCACGAGTCTGCTGCCAGATTTTACGAGCTTTTCGTTTTTCTCTAACTAGTTCTCTGACCTCAAGAGGATAATTGTGTTTCTTGAAGGAGTTGGAGTGAGTAGTAGGAGAACTTTCCCATGCTGCTTGTTGGATTGTATTATTGAATGCTTCTAATTCATCTTCCAGTTGCATCGCTGTTCTAATTGGTACTCGGAGATTTGTTTGATCTTCCACTAACTTTTTGAATAATTCCCAATTGGTTTTATTGTTTGTTAGTTTAGGTAAGTTTTCTTTTTTAATTATCATAGTACTCAGAGTCATGATCACTGGTGAGTGGTCTGATGATAGCCCTTCACTGTTTTCGATACTCGTGTAATCCTCTAAAACTCCTTTTGTTACAAAGAAGTCAAGGAGATCTGGTATTTTATGTATGTCAGTAGGCCAATATGTTGGTTTATCGCCAGAGTGAAATTCACAGTTGTTTTCGCGAGCTGCATTGAATAACTCCTTTCCTTTAGATGTTGTAAGTCTTGATCCCCAAAAGGTATTCTTTGCATTAAAATCACCACCTATGATAAAATTAGGTCCTAGTGATTTAAACAGTTGACTGTAGTCCTCTTTTTTTAATTGATGGCGCGGGGGATAGTAAATAGATGAGATACTATAATCCCTATTATTGATTGATTGGACTTTTATGGTTTTAACTTGCATTAATTCTGATTCAATGCTAGGCTCTTCATAATGTTTGATATTATTCTTAACAATTACAGTAGATCCGCCTCTAGCATTTCCCCCTGGATGTATAGCATGGTAACATTCATAGTCACGTATTTTAATAAAAGAAGTTTCTGTCAAGTGTGTTTCTGATACAAGACATATATCTATTTTTTCTAAATTTAGGAACATTTCTAGTTCTGGAACATGTTGTGGTAGTCCGTTCGCATTCCAAATTACTATTCTAAGTGTTCTGTTCATTTGGTTAGTATAGAATTGATGTTAGCTCATTCGTGGCTTCTTGTTTCTCTAGACGTTTATAGATAGCTTCTAGACTACGTTCTTGTTTTGCTAGGCGTGCATTTATGGTTTCTATACTTCGGAATAGCCTTTCGAGTGGATTTTCTTTAGTATTAGATAATTGCTGCGTTATTTCCGAGTAGCGTCTCCTCTCTGTTCCTGTGGACTGAGGATGTGGCGGCTGTACAGTTGTAGTTGGAGTTCTTTCTCTTGTAACATTAGAGTTTTGAGTCGGTTGGCGCGTTTTATTTCTTAACCTTTGCAGTTGTACCGCTACTTCGCATCCTCTATAGTTTGCCGGGTGTTGCCCTTTGCAGTTTATACATTTTGCAGGTTCGTTTCGGTTAACTGTGCAGTCTTTCGCATTGTGTCTACCAGCGCATTTTACGCACCTAATTTCCCGCCTACAATATCTTTGGGTGTGGTTAAAGCCTTGGCATTTCTTGCATTGAGGTATTAATCTCGTGTTCTTTTTAAGTGGTTCTATTTTAACTCTCATATTGAGTATAGCTCTGATATTAAAAATGTTTTCAATTTTTTCGCTTTTGTTGAATGTGAGCATGAAAAGCGGGAGCCCTCTTTTAATGATCTTGGTTCCTTCACTGTTTTCGATTTTCTCTCGTTTAAGAATGTTTACTGCGTCTTCAATTTGCAGTTCTTTCATCTTGAGGTCCTCTATTATCTCCTCCTTCGTACAGGTCGGATGTAAACCTCTGATCATAACCTTAATTTCTCGGTTATTTTTATCTTCGTAGGTATACCATTCTTTACCTTCTTCTGTGAGCTTCGAGGCTAAAGCTCTATATGAATCTGGATCTTTTGTGTTGATCTTCCAAACATTATTATTTAGTGCGACAATTTTATAGTCGTTTGTTGGTACAGATTTCATTAGAGCTTGAATATTCGAAAACTCTGTAATGCCAATCACATTAATTGGCGGTGGCACCTTTGTCTTCATTGCATCCTTGCGTTGTTCTTGTTGCTGGTGTTGTTGAGGTTTAAGCACTGGCTTTGTGTTTTCATTAACTTTTTCTTGTGAGTATTCCCCAACTTCTGGTGAAAATTCAGCTCTTCGTTCTTTAAGAGGTCTCCTCTTCCGCTTATGTATCCAATCAGTTTCTCTTGCAAGTTCCTCGTCATCTGTATGAAACTCAGCGTTTATACAGGTAATCGTGCTATTTTCGTTATAACTGGTTAGAGGAGGTTCCAGAACATCTGTCAGTCTGGCCTTCTTCAGCTCCTCATTTTCTTTCTTTAACTTAGCGATTTCGTTGCTAAGTTGTGATGCTATTTTTTCTATTTCGCTTAATCTTCTGCGTAGTTCAGCATTTTCGTTTTCCTGCTGGGTCACGGATAGTATTTGTCTTGGTGGTGATCTAGACATTTTAGAGCTTCTTCCGAATGGGCATAGCAATGGTTGGCTCACCCCAGAATCCATTGAGCCGGCCTCCAAAGAGGGTGGATTATTCAACTGAGTAGTTGGAGTACCACCTGGGGTAAAATTTCCTTCTTGTTGTGAACTCATTGCTTTTATGGACTGGTTATTGCAGCAGCTACCAACCTAACCAGTGAAATTGGTAGTGGGTCAGTGGAGAGAACATCATTTACTAAGTTCTCGGTGTTCGGTTATCCCGCCGTATCTCGGTCGCCAGAGCCTCGTTAGTTGATTAGCAGGGAGCACCACGTGCAGGTGAGGATGACATTTGGGCTGGTATATAGACCAATTAGACCGTCGCCCCTTACCCCCCACACTTGTTAATGACACAACAAAATGGCGCAGTGTCAAATCTTGATAGCACAAACTGCATTCGTGCGCCATCTGTTCTCTGAAATCCGCATTTCATACTTGTACACCTGGTACAATAATTAGTTAATGGTAATGGTACAAACAGTTACAATTAGTCAATAGTTATACTCCAAAGTGTTGCCAACCACCAATAGTAATGCCCCAAATAGTTACAATTAATCAATGCCAATTCTTGAAATTATTATCTTTCGCCAATGGTTAGAAGTCGAGATGTTACTATTCAAAGTTTTATCTGTTCACCGTTCACAGCATTCGGAACCAATGGTTGCGACTAATTGACCAATCGGATTCAATTGTAGCCGTTGATCTACCAATAGTTCATTTTCAAGTGGGCTCACACTTTTAGGTGAACATTTCGAAGAGGCACCTCTTGGCTTTTTTCCCAACATCAACTCTTCTTAAGGTGTACTTTGAAGTCGCAATGTAAGCTTTTCACGAGTAAGGGACGAAACAAAAAAGTTTTTCTTTAATACATTAAAGTACGAGTAAGTCCACACTGACTAGAGCTGATAATCGATACTCGCCAACTTGAAAACGGAACATCAAAAGAACATGGTGACGTTCTTATATCAGGGGTACAAATTGAAAGTGCGGGTTTGATAACAGATGGCGTTACTAACGCTATACGCATCAGGCAGTACTGTGACTATGTTCATGTCAAAGCTACGTCTTATAGCTTTAATTTTCAGTATGTGTCAATTTGTCGCAGTGTCAAATTCATAGTTTTTTTGAGCTCTCAATATGTCGAGTTTCGTGCCAACAAAACAGCATTTGCGGGAAGTTTTAATTTACTTCTTTAATTTGAAGAAAAGTGCTGCTGAAGCACATCGATTGGTCTCCGAGGCTTATCCGAGTCATGTTCCATCGGTTTCAACGTGCGAGAGATGGTTTGTGCGGTTTAGAAGTGGTGATTTTGACGTTGAGGACAAAGAGCGGCCGGGCCAAGTGAAAAAGTTTGAGAATGCTGAATTGGAGGCAATACTCAATGAAGACTCGTGTCAAACTCAACAAGAGCTCGCAGATTCATTGGGAGTGACACAACAAGCCATTTCCCATCGTATAAAAGCCCTCGGAATGATCCAAAAGCAAGGACATTGGGTGCCGTATGAGCTGAAGCCGAGAGACGTCGAGCGCCGTTTTTTTGCATGCGAACTGCTGCTCGAACGGCAAAAACGGAAGGGTTTTTTGCATCGCATTGTCACTGGTGATGAAAAGTGGATCCATTACGATAATCCGAAGCGCAAAAAATCATATGGTTACCCCGGCCATGCATCATCATCGACGGCCAAACCAAATATTCACGGCGCCAAGCTCATGCTCTGTATTTGGTGGGACCAGCTGGGTGTGGTGTATTATGAGCTATTGAAATCGAACGAAACCATCACAGGAGCACTATACCGAACTCAATTGATGCGTTTGAGCCGCGCACTCAAAGAAAAACGGCCACAATACGAGCAAAGACACGACAAAGTAATTTTGCAACATGACAACGCTCGGCCACATGTTGCAGCGCCGGTCAAAACATACCTACAAACGCTGAAATGGGAAGTCTTACCCCACCCGCCGTATAGCCCAGATATTGCTCCTTCCGATTACCACCTTTTCCGATCGATGACACATGGCCTAGCTGACCAGCGCTTCCATTCTTACGAAGAAGCCCAAAAATGGGTCGATGACTGGATAGCAGCCAAGCCGGCCGAATTTTTTCGCGACGGTATCCGTAAATTGCCAGAAAGATGGGAAAAAGTTGTGGCTAGCGATGGACAATACTTTGAATAATTCATTTGTTACCATTTTTTCAGAATAAACGTTCAAAAATAGAAAAAAATCCCGCATTTTCAATTTGTACTCCTGATACTTTTTTCCACTATTTAGTTATCGTTTTTTATCGGCTTGTGCTACATTAAACTACTGAATATTAAACCTATAATTGACAACCCTCGATTTCAGAAACTACGGATTAACCTGCTGTGCAGTAGACCACTCGGGCTCTCTGTAAAACCCTTGATCATCGATACTAATTAATGGCTTAATAACCAACCAAGATCCAGCAGTAGGGTATATTAGGATCTACCTACAGTACATTGAAAGTTTTATTAATTCTAGATTTATTACTCTAGTGTATATAACCTCTTCGGCCTTTTAAATATAACCCGATCCCGACAATTTCTAAATACACATAAAATAATTTCCGTTTGTTAGAAAATGAATTATCTTTTCTCTTCGAGTGAATATAATTCATCACATGACAACGGAATAAGGAAAAGAGGTTGACAGATCATGAGAGAGACATTTTACAGTTAGTAAACAAGTAAGCTGGGCTGGCTAAAGGAAAAAGAACGTAACTAGCAATAAGGCAAAAGGTAAATGATAAAACGTGAGCCTGAACTGTTCTGAAAGGACAGTCTGGCTGGCTGTCGTTATACTGTAAGCCACACTCGGTATGAATCATCTATGGTGGTAAGTAAACGCCTGATGCTTTGGGGATACAAAGGCGATACAAGGCTTTTATCAACTGCTAGTGCGGTATGCCGGTTGCTATTTGTATCAGTTGTTTGCACGGATGACGTTATCACATGTAGTACTTATGATGCAAATAGAATGTTAACAAAGCTAAAATTGAAGAATATAATATTTATCATTTCTAACTTGATCGACGGCTCTACTCGAAAATGTTTTGTTGAGGATTGTACCCTGTGTCCCGGAGAACTTGTCAAGTTACTAAAATAAGAAGGACCTGTTTTTAGGGATAAAACGAACGGGTGTTTTTAGTATAAGCAGATTATATATGTTCTTTGTGTTTCAGTGCGGCATTGTTTAAAAAAAAAGGATTGCTTACTAAAATATTGGAATTTTAAATATTATTTTTCGTTGTGAAAGGTGAAATTTATTGCTTAATTTCTTTCGATCGTATCTCAACGTTTAGATCGTACCTTGGAATTCTGACGCGTGTTAAACATGCGTCAGTATTCACGAGTCTTCGTTTCAACGAAGAACTTTGTCCCTCATAATTCTCTTGTCTTCGTTGACAATTTCTCGGACGTCAGAGACGTGATACGCTTTCGTTAAGTTTTTCGCCTCTGTCACATCGTTTATTATAACTCAATCCGAAAGATTTTCCTAAACGATGAATATATTATTTATATAAAACGAATGTACACGATTCATTAACGTTTTCTTCGTCAATGTGCTTTTCGATTAGCTTGGTAAACGAAAGGAGGTTGTAACGTTACTTTGAAACCCGCGAGTATTTATCGTTATTACTTCAATTGAACTACTTATTACATCTATTGTCGCACTCTTTGCTCTTCAACATATACAGTCGCTTCTGCCTGTTGAAGCGAATCAATTGACCTGTTGGAGCTGTTTTGATTCGACCACCATACACCAGATCTCGCTTCTCCACCGACAACCGTTCGGTGGCGCCACCACGAAAGATACTCTACAGGCGTACTGCAGATTGAGTGGTGAAATTAGAGTGAGGGGTGCTCACTGGCTCTGATAAACCAGACCTCGCGGCGTAAAAAGTGGGGAACAGTAGAATATTGGGATATCATAACTTCACCCGACTTATGATGTCAAATCGTCGGATGTTTTGTCACAATATATTTTCCGTCTACGTTTAAGCATAAAGTAAATCTTTCTGTTACTGACCACATAAGGAATACCTTCCACTCTGATATTAGGAATAACAAGGAAAAACCAAGGCCGAATGGCCTAATTACTGATCGGGTTAGCGTTGCTTCTCCATTGGCTGTTGATCAAGTGGTTGGGAAAAACTGACTATGATGATTGGTGGAACGATTCTGAATTGGTGGAATATTTCGTGAATATAATTAATTAATATTAAAATTGTTATTTCATCGTATATTAATATTGCATTGTCATTGGCTCTCTCTCTCTCTCTCTCTCTCTCTCTCTCTCTCTCTCTCTCTCTCTCTTAGAGACAATGAGGTCTACGTGCCAGGTTATAGTATCGCTAGATGTGATTCGGAAAATAGAAACGCAGGGGGAGTTATGTTATATGTAAGAAAATAAATTAAATATGAAGTGATATTAAGGGAAGAGATAATATCTAACTGTTGGTGTATAGCGATAGAAGTGAGAGATAAGCCGAGTGCGTCAGACGGGGACTTCATACGATTCTTAAAGGATATAATGAACCTATTGGCACTGAAAGAACAATGTATAATGGTAGGAGACTTTAATATAGATTTAATAAAGGATTCGTTTTATACGAAAAAGTTAACAGCAGAAATGTCATACTTAGGTATGAAACAATATATCGATAAACCTACGAGAGTTACGAAAAATAGTAAAACTTTGATAGATTTAGTATTTGCAAACGATAAGGTGGACTGTAAAGTATATGACACACCGAAGATAACAGATCAGTCTTGGATAAATGTTGAACTAGTTATAAGCAACGACGCACAGTGGACGCAGAGCCCGAAATCGTGGCAGTAAATACAAATAACCTCCGATCGGAATGAAAATTGGTATGCAGGGGTTTTTAAGGTCGCTGATTACGAATCTGAAAGCTAAATTATTGTAAACAAAATGGCCGATCCAATATGGCGGACATGGATGTTAAAAAGGTGTCCGATCTTGACAAAAATTGGTATATGCGCGTTTTTAGGGTCGCTTATTACGAATCCGAAAGCCAAATTATTGTAAACAAAATGGCCGATCCAATATGGCGGACATAAATGTTAAAAAGGTGTCCGATCTTGACAAAAACTGCTATATGTGGGTTTTGAGGGTCGCTCATTACGAATCCGAAAGCCAAATTATTGTAAACAAAATGGCTGATCCAATATGGCGGACAAGTATGTTAAAAAAAATTTAAAATTTTCAAAAAAACTCCCTCCTGCCGTACCACTCAAAAAAGGATGAAATAATTTACTTATTTAGTATGACGTTTTCGTATACAATGATATATAACTTGCATTAGTTATTTGAATTTTAATTATTATAATTGAATTGAACAAAATTGATATACGCGGGTTGTGAAAGTGACTAATTGCGAATCAGAAAGCCAAACAATAACGTAGCGAAATTATCGTTCAAATTATCCTTTATAATAAGATATAATTCTTTCCTCGTCAAATGTACTCCTTCGTAATGGGACCCTGTAATAAAGACATAAAATTGTATAGAATTTGTGTTGAAGGATCAGATCAAAATTTTAATGAATTTTAATTATTGTAACAAATAAGTAGCCGCAATAATTATTCGTATTTTTTTTTGAAAAGTACATAAAAAACAACAGTTATGAAAAAAAAATTGAATTTAGACTATTATGAAAGAAGTTATGAGCAAAAAAACATAAACAAATATTTTTTGAACGGGTGACCAAAAACATCTCAAAATGTACCAGAAGCCGATTTTTGATGAGTACATGAAAATATGACAAAATCAAGGGAAAAAAAATTGAACTGTCCGATTTGGCGTGGAATGCCCCATATATACCTATATATATAATAAAAATGTATCAAATATAAATAAAATGTGACGATTCAAATTAATTACTTTAGTATATACTTACATATATATGTATTGTTGTATGTCTACAAAAATAGATATATAAATGATTTACTTGAATTTGTATTTTGTATATATATATGTATATATATATATATTATATATGGTATATGTATGGATATAGTCCTATTGCTCAAGTAGCAGCTGTTCAATGGCCCCATGGCATGGCGTATGGCGCCGCGCGCGCGTGCACGGTCGGCAACCGCCTGTTTTACGTTGCCAAAAACCATAACAGACAAAGTTAGGCAGCTCTAGGCAGCTAATTCCTGTTAATTTCGCAAGCTTATATAATAAACTAAAGGCCTAGACATTGGCTGTCGCAGAATATGGCAGAAAGTATAACTTTTCGGATAGTTGAAAATATAAGTTTACAAAATTCTTTCACTTTATTTATGCAGTAGTTTATACTACACTTCAATAATTTACATATTTATTTTAAACTCAACCAATGTAAAAATATCTTCTACATACCTCCAGAAGTCGTATCCATGTCTCCGGATTGATTTAAAACACTTCACTTTAAAGTTATCGATTTTATAAGTCACGGTAGTTTTCGCTCGTTCAGCGCGCGATGCGAACACTCGTCTCGAAGGCTAACTTCCAACTGACGCAGCGACGAAGGTATACGGTGACCGTCGCGACGGTAAAAAATACAGAGAATTTGTAAGTAGAGATTATAGGAAATTGCATATAGGTGAATTTTTCAAAGTAATAGAAGAAAGAACTGAATATAGAGATGATTTAGATGTGAACGTAAAAGCAGAATAATTTGTTCAAAGTATAGTAAGTGCATTAGATACAGTAGCACCAAAGAAAAAGTTTAAAATTCCAAAAATAAGGGAAGGGAAAAAATGGTACTCGGATAACATAAGAATAGCTACAAAGAGAAGGGACGAAGCGTATATCAGAGCGATGCATACATGCATTTAACAAGATTGGCTACAATTTCAAATAGAAAGAAATATGGTAGTTAAGTGAATTAGAAGTGAAAAGAAAAGGTATTATGAAAGCATGATAGATGATAATAAAAATGACCCTGCAATGATGTGGAAAACTTTGAAAGAAGTTATAAGAAAAGAAAATGTGGGCGCCAAACAAACAAATGATATAGATTTTGAAATATCACAGAACATGGGGGAATATAAATTGGCAGATAAGTCTAATTTGTATTATAATATATACGGAGTATTGATGAGATAGTTCAATCTACAAAGGAGTGTAGGAACGGTCGGAGAACTACGTATTTACGTTACAGAAAACAATAGAATTTTAGAAAACTTTGGTCTGATAGATATATGCAGATTAGAACGAATAGTTATGAGCTTGTCACGTGAGAAGGGGACAGATGAAGGAATAACTAGCGATATATTAAAAACATGATTTTACGTGATAGGGGAGAAGTTATCGAGGTTAATAAATGTATCATTAAGTAAAGGTACGTGTCCGGAGGGATGGAGAATATCTACAATAATACCAATTCCAAAGGTTGAAAAACCAAAGAAAGCAAGTAAATATAGACCAATAAATATATTACCAGTATATGAAAAAGTATTGGAGTTAGTTGTAAAAGAGCAAATTGAAACATACTTACAAAAAAATGACATTATTACTGAACACCAATCGGGTTTTAGGATGAATCACTCATGTGAGACAGCAATACAAAGTGTTATTGATGATTGGAAAATGATAATTAGTGAAGGTGACATTTTAGGAGTAATATTTTTGGATCTAACACGGGCTTTCGAGACAGCAGATAGAGATAGATTGATGGGTAAATTATATCAATACGGAACAAGAGGAAAGGTATTTGAATGATTAAAATAATATTTAAATGATAGAACTCAACAAATTAGATTTAACAATCAGTGGTCAAAAAGAGTTACGACAATGTACGGAATCCCACAAGGATTTGTGCTGTGTCCTTTGTTCTTAACAATATATATAAATGATATCGTGCAAATGTGCCCAGATGAATGCAACATTAAAATGTTTGCGGACGACATAATAATATATGTGAAAGGAGGAGGTAGCGAGGAAACAGATATAAAACTAAACCTATAATAGAAAATTGAATGAATATAAATAAATAAAAAATGAATGTCTCCAAAACAAAATTTATGGTAATTAGAAGTAAAAGGAAAGAATTGAGAGGAGCCATTACATTAAAATGTTTAGATGGCACGATGATAGAATGGGTTGAAAATACTCAATATCTTACTGTGCGTATTAATGGCAAACTCAGATTTGAGGATCAATGCTATTACATGTTAAAGAAAATAGGGAAAAAAATAAGTTTTTAAAATAGAATTGGCAATGACATATCGGGATATGCAAGATATAGAGTTTATAAGTCAATTATAGCGCCACATTTTGAGCATTGCAGCAAATATGGGTGAAACGCAGCTAACTAAATTGCAAGTTGCCCAAAACCGGGCCATGCGAGTCATACTGCAACGTGACAGGTATACGAAAGTAGAAAAAATGCTGCAGGCGATGCAGTTTATGTCGGTGAGACAGAGACTCTATTACAATGTGTGTCTGTTTATATTTAAGATGGTTAAAAATTGGTTGCCGAAGCAATTAGGAAATAAGATAGTTCTGGTAGGAAGTACAAATGAGAGGCAAACAAGGCAGGCAGAAAATATTGTGATACAATTTAGAAAAACAACAAGTACGCAAAAAGGTATATTTTATGAAGGGATACAGATGTACAGTGGCTCGCATTAATATTCGGACACCACTGTTTTTCAAATACGATTGTCTCGCAGACCTACATATAGTTGACTTGAAAATTTTTTTTTTTTTCATCGAGAAGTACACTTTTTGTAGATACCATAAACTTACTTTTTATTTATTTAATTAACATTATTATTTATATATGAAAAAGGAAACAAAATAATGCTAGTTTTCGACGTCGCAATAATATTCGGACACTACGTAACTTTGTAGCAAATCCATTCTGAGAAATCGTTTCGATCGCTTAGAAGTTTTGTTTACAAACATAGTCGTGTTGAACAGTCAATTCCGAACATAATGTATCAGTTTAACTTAGAAAGACAAGGATCTTACATCGTTATTCACCAAAATGGGCCGTAAAAGCAAAAATACATCGTTTGATATGCGCCAACTTGTCATTTTTCATCGAGAAACAGGACGTTCGTACCGCGAAATTGGTCGTTTATTAAACCTCAGCAAGAGTACAGTAGCGGATATCATACGGCGATACGATTATGAGGATAGAATAGAATCTATTCCTCAAAAGGACGCCCGAAATCCCTATCTGTGCGCGAGAAACGTACGATTATTAGAAATATCCAACAAGATCCAGGCCGGAGTGCTCCAAAATTAGCTGCAGAGTTAAGTGAACAAACTGGGAAAAAGGTGCATTCCGACACAGTGCGTAGAGCATTAAAAGAAGAAGGATACAATGGTCGAGTTGCTCGTAGAAAACCGTATATCAACGAGATAAATCGAAAGAAAAGAGTAAAGTTCGCCATGGAATATGTGAATAAAGGACAGGAATGGTGGAGCGACGTAATATTTGCCGACGAAAGCAAATTTAATGTTTTTGGAAGTGACGGACCCAAGATGGTGTGGCGAAAAGTGAATAAAGCTTTTAACGTAAAAAATTTAAGACCAACTGTGAAACACGGTGGTGGGTCTGTAATGGTTTGGGGCTGTATTTCTACTGCAGGAGTGGGCGAATTGGTTTTTATTGAGGGCATTTTGGACAAGATCAAATATTTGGACCTTTTAAAGAAAAATTTAATACAAAGTGCAACGAAAATGCAAATCCTTGATCATTTTAAATTTTACCAGGACAACGATCCTAAACATAAATCATGAATTGTCCAAGAATATCTATTGTATAATTGTCCGAAAGTGTTACAACCCCCACCTCAGTCACCAGACTTAAATCCAATCGAAAATCTATGGGATGAGTTGGACCGTAACATACGAAAAAAACCAGTCAAATCAAAGGAAGAATTGAAAATACGATTAGCGGAAGAATGGAAGCGAATATCCGTAGATTACGTAAAAAAAATTATTTTGAACATGCCAACACGCTTACAACACGTTCTAAAACAAAAAGGATACCCTACAAAATACTAAAATTATTGTAATATAATTTATTTTAATCAATAACTTATTGTAAAATATTTTTCGAACAGGTGTCCGAATATTTTTGCGACGTCAAAAATGAGCTATATTTTGTTTCCCTTTTCATATATAAATAATAATGTTAATTAAATAAATAAAAAGTATGTTTATGATAACTAGAAAATGTGTAGTTCTTGGTGAAAAAAAAATAATTCTTTAACTCGACGACAGGTACGTGTACGGAACAATCATATTTGAAAAACAGTGGTGTCCGAATATTAATGCGAGCCACTGTATAACGACATGCCGTCGGAATTGAAAGAATGTGATAGATTAACAACACTTAAGCGGATGTTAAAAGACATATTATGCCGAAAGTTGTATAATATGTAAGACACTTTATATAAGTATAACAAAATAGCTGAGAAAGCTAAATCTCTCTCTCTCTCTCTCTCTCTCTCTCTCTCTCTCTCTCTCTCTCTCTCTCTCTCTCTCTCTCTCTCCTCCCCCTCTCTCTTTGACGGTCGTATTATCTCGTTCAGTCTGTGATACGGAATTTCAAGAGCTTTGGAATTACTGGTAGTGTATACAAGTGTAGATACGGTAAGCGAGTCATCGTTTATTGAGACAAGATTTATTGAGACAATTGCGAGAAGATCCAAGACATAATGTCGCATGGGGGGTTCACATGGACAGTCAGTGATTGACGCATGGCGAGCGAGCCTCCATGCGCGTTTTGTATATAGCACTTTATCACACACAATAATAATAATCTTCGCGAGAATAGCATGTACGCTGTTACGAAAGATAAACAGTCTTCCATGCAGGTGACTAGTCGGATATAATACACAGAAGATACACAGCATTCTAGAAAAATAAAACCTCTCCACATGCAGGATGAGACCGCGTACAGCAAAGAAAAAAAAGTAATTATGATCCACGCTCAATGGCATTGTATCATTGTCTGCTCACTTTCTCTTCGGAACGGTGCGAAACGGGTGTATAAAAACTCAGCGAAGCCTTACGGGTACAACAACCGTATCACGAGAGCACACTCGTTAATTGAATTGCAGGATTTGTAACTCAATACGTTAATCTTTTGTACTACCTGTTTCTTACGATATAATCATGAATTCTCGGGAGAATCATGATACGCCTCTGACGAGATTCACAAATAATTCATTTTTATTCATTCATTTTACAACTGGCAATGTGATGTGAATTTTACAGTTATAATCAGCTTAAGTAGATACCTAACTTATCGGCTGACTTAAATCGTGACTTTAAAAAAATTATATCTTCTGAGTGATAAGATGTATTTTTAAAGGAATTTTATGAATGTTAATGTTATCTGTAGTAAATACGATCCTTTATTTTGCTTTCGATATTGTTAGGAACTGTTAAAAAAAATGCATTTCAATTGAAAAAAACCAAATCATTAATGTAAATTATTTATAATTCGGGAATCCTATTCGTTGAGAAGCTATTTATTTTTTAGCCATTATAGAACGCAGAATATATAATCAAGGAATGAAATTTATACATACATTGACAGGTTAATGGCACAATGACAATGATTGGGATGTGACCTTAATAGCATTATAAAACAACCGTACTAAGGTTCTTGAAGACACATTATAATTCAATGCAAGGATTTCAGAACGTGTCACGAGACACGAGCCCACTTTCAGCCTCATTACAACAAGTACAAGTGAGTCACTTGAGACGAGACTTCATTCACGGTATCAGCTTCCAAATTGAGGAAGTGGGGCTTGGTTAATTGACAGAAAGTATAGGAAACAACTTTATTATACTCTGTTATCTGGCAATTTACATATATGTCAAATTATAAAGCGCATTAAAACTTTTTCCTGATGAATAATATCTCAAGGAAAATTCAATATTTGTCGATAGAAATAAAATGTAATTATAAATGGAAAATATAACGAATTCAATTATCGATATAAAACATTTTATCTAGCATAAGGTAATTGTGAGAGTACACATTTTCCGCTGCTAACTTTACTTATATTAGTTATTAAAAATAACGACAGAATAATAAGGTAAAGACACCAGTAGTTGACCGTTTAAGAGAGCTGCTAGACAGCTGTAGTGTGTGTGCACCTTAAATTATCTTAAAACAAGGAGATGAATGTTCAAAACAACCAAGTACTAATTCTAAGTTAAGGAATAAGTACTATTTTTCCAAAAAAATAAACCTGTAAGATAAATAAAATAACAATTAGTCCACTCGCTAATGAAGCCAGTAGTTGACCATCAACAAAAATAAAAAAAATTAGTAGTTGACCTTGTGTTGTACCAGTAGTTGACCAGATGGAAGAAGGACAACAAAATAGGTAAATTTATTTTAAAGGTAAAAATAAACCAACCAATACAACCCAAATCACTAGCGCTTTAAGGACAAATTGAAAATTTCTAGCACTCACAGCGTTTAACCCACTCCACCTAATAATTAAATGTAAAAAAATTATGTGTCAAAAGTTGACCATAGCTTGTGTCAGTAATTGACCGTGCGATCAACTACTGAAACAAGACGCTCTATGAACAAAATAGTCAGAGACA
Organism: Cylloceria caligata; assembly: GCA_963942595.1. Lineage (NCBI taxonomy): Eukaryota > Metazoa > Arthropoda > Insecta > Hymenoptera > Ichneumonidae > Cylloceria > Cylloceria caligata. The sequence goes on from OZ012708.1 coordinate 37,676,983, forward strand.
AGCTCTTCCCTACACCTAGGAACCAGGAAAATGTGTATAAAAAAGTAAATTATGAAAGAGTCCATTTATTTAGTAATTGACCACCACGGTCAAACTCTAGAGCAATCGTGAATTGTGGATTTAGTAGTTGACCACCTTCACAATATGGCCAGAGCAACGTTATGACATCAGAAACCCATGATTTATTGCAGATAAAACATTATAAGAATAAATCCAATCAACTACTTACCCAATATCCTTCGTTAAAGGCGTTTTCCTTTAATAACACCACACAGCTGTTCTTAGGCAAAATGCTACCAAATTCACGTCAGACCACCAGACCACTGACACTTCTGTAAACAAACGGTAGCCATTCTTACCCACAATGCACTGCACATTTAGTGCTTCTAACCATGGCCAAAGAGACCAGCACCAGTCAAAATATTCTTTGTTCTAGAAGCTATTGTCAGTTGGGACCTTGTTAATAGCTGTTAAATGTCAAAATGGTCAACTACTAGTGCACGGTCAACTACTGATGCCTTTACCTTAATGCTTAAAGAAAGAGAATAAATATTTCTATTTAAAATTTGTCGCAGACCAATTGCATCATCACGTTTTACGTCAAGTTAAAAATATACGGTAGAACATCATTTTATTTTGATCACATTTGTTTTATTGTCTTATCTCTCGAGAGATAAAGGATCCTTGCTGTAATGCGCTTTTTCAACGTATGAAAATTCTTTTTTGACAACAATATTAAATTGATCCCAGTAAAAACTGAAGGTAAATATCGTGTTTTTAGAACGCTTTACGGAACGAGAGACAGTTGATTGAGGAAAGTGTCCCAATTCTTCTAGTTCAACTGTACATCTTCTGAATCCTCATTTCCTCAGACGATATTAAAGTGAGGCTCGATACCGACAGTTCACCAGAATACTTTCAACAAATTTTTTTCGAATGCAGATTTTTGTAAGAACGTTCGAAGAGTTGGGCTCACTGAGTGAATGTGGCACGGAGTGAGTCCCACAAAACTGACATTAATCAGAAAACCTGATTCCGGGGAAAAAATGTTAGAAACCTTTAGTTCTTTCTCTCTCGCACTTGCGGATACAAAAACCTTAGGTCACATTATTGGAGCCTCCCCGTATTATGATGTCATAACCCTAGGTCGGTAACAGAAAATGTCATGCAAATTTTTCCGCCACGATTGATCTTTCGGATAAACGAGAAGAACAGTAAATAGCGTTTCGCCATTTTACTGTTCACACCTCTCGTTTTTATCTGAAAGATCAATCGTGGCAGAGAAATTCGCGATGATAAAATTCTACTATCTCTCCTGTACGTATAATGATTTGACAGAGACAGACGACATATAGCACAACTTTAAAGCGACTTCTAAAGTTACTGCGCATTTTGTGCGGATGTCGTAATATGAATTTCTTCCTTTTGATTCAGGTCAGATCCGATATACCGTAAATTAGATCGAATCCGATCCTGTTCCTCGCCGATTTTGTCTACCGTAGCGTTCAATTTATGAGTTTATTTCGCTTGATGCAATTGTTAAAGCTTCTCTATATTATTCTCTATGGAATCGTCAGTCCTTGATCAAAACGTATCTTTATAAACAATTCCGAGAGGTTCCAAGGTTTTGAGGAGTAGGGACGCGGCTTTTTGCGTAGAAGTACTAAAACGATTTAACGATCTACTTATTACGTTTTGGATTAAAATATGTCTCCATTGTTCCTTCTTCTTTATTTAATATCCATCATTTTATATAGAATCTTAACATTCAAGAGCAATTCTATCTTTCATTTAACCGGCACTCGGGTTTCTATAGAATCGTTTCTCGTCCGTCAAAGAATCGCACGTTGTTACCTCGCACGTTGCGGCAGTAGAGACTGCGAATCGTTACCGTATCTTACTTACAAATTCTCCTGCAAAGCCTTGAAATCCGCAGATTATGTGACTGAACACACTGCAATGACGACTGCGAAATTTCGTAATCGCTCGTCCGATTCGAAATACTAGCTTGCGATGTTATTGGGGATCTGGTTGCTCCGCAATTGGGAAATCTTGTGTAATTGGAGATAAATTATTGGACATTTTCTTTAAAAAATTGACAGAATCTTTGTGTATATTCGTTGATTTCATTTAAAAAATCACCAGGATGGCACCGATCAAGGTTTTGAAATAAAAAAAATAAAATTCTGACGAAATTGAATGGAACTTTAAGCATTATCTTGCAGAAAAGAATTTAAACGTGGAAAGTTAAAAATAATGATGTGCTTGCACTGAAAACATACGACTTAAACTGTAAGTAACTTTTCAGCATACTTATTGTTTTAGCAAAACAACTAGAGTAAAATGGTAAAATGTCTCCTTGGGACATTTTAAATAACACTCCAAGGATTGAATGTCACAGTTCGTGTTTCGAGTCTATGTTTCTGTTCTGTGTTACAGCTTGCACATGAAATTCAAATAATTAGTTGTATCGATGAATATTTATTAACTTGGTGAAGATGGATACAATTTTTTTAAAAATAAAATGTATGATTTGTATAACGGGATTAATGACATAGGAATAGGAACGATCTGGAAAATAATAAACAAAAATAAAATTTTGTTTTATTTCGTTCCTCTTTTTCTCAAATGGAGGCGCTATTTACATTACTCAGGAAATTTATACTAATACAATTATCGACGTGGTTATGTTTTGTTCGATGGTTGCTTTTTGAAAGTAAAATAAAATATTTTATTTTGTAAATATTATGTTACGAAGTAGTGATTGTCAGTCTTGATCCAACGGAACCGTTTAATGAAACATGCGCGTTGTGAGTATTAGTTTATTTTTAACTTAAATATATTTTCCTGATTATCATAATTGTTTTTTATTATTTGCATTTTTTTTCTTCAGTCATTTTTTAACAAAATACCACATAAAATTGTCTATCTAGTGATTCACTTTAGGAATAGTTTTGTTACGTTAGAAGGAAGAAAATGTGAGCTTATAAAAAAATTTCCATCACGCTATTCCAATAACAAACAATTTTCTTATTTTTATTAATTTCTAAATTTCTAGCTATCAGAAATTATTCAAACTGCGTCAGCCTTTTCATTTTTATCATATAAGATAACAGTGTAAAGCATAATTTAATGAGTTGGGTGTTGCTTAGTTTTGTACTCCGTACTGACACAAAAGTGGTAATATTAGCTAAAAATCATTGTTTTTTTTAGGAATTCCAAATTTGGCACGGACCAAGTGGATTTAAATTTCATGAATTATGCGTTTTTACTAATTGTAAGACGATCAAAGGAACCCAGTCAAGGCGAACCAAATCAGTTGAATAGTTTCTGAGATATCACTTCGGACGGATACAAAAAAATAATATTTACATTTTTTGTTGAAAAATCAACGTTATAGGTATAAATAAAATGATTTGAAAAATTTCGTCGAAGATTTTTTACTAGAAACTTAAGAACGACCGGGAAAGTGCGTTAGAAAAATATATGGAAGTGCATACGTGTCTATGTGTGTGAGAGCAGACGCGCGTGCGTGTGTATGCCTCCGAATATTCGAACAGATATATCTATAGAGTGTCTCGGCCGGTTATGTTGCGGCGCAAAAGTAGGACGTAACACCCCTTTCTTTGACGCAATTTTCGCTGAAAATCGATTACAATTTCCGATGTTGTCAAATAATTCTTTATAACTTCAGATACGTTCTAGATTTTGAAGTATCAAATTTAGTCGAAATCGTAAAAGTCGTTTCGATTCCACAAGACTTTCAATTTGTCAAAAAAATGACGATATCACACAAATTTTCGTAAAATTTAACCTGGTGAGTCATAAGTTTCTACACGGACAAAAAAAAATTGAAAATTATGAAAATTTGTAAAGTCGTTCATTTTAGGAAATTTTCAATTTTTCTATTTGTCACTCTTCCAATTTTCGAGAATATTGTGACAATGAACTAAAACTTCTTACGCATACCTAATAGCATTAAGGGATGTTTGGTATGAAATTTAGCCAACATCGATACACCGGACTCAATCTACAATTCCATTGTTACACCAGACTCAATTTTATATTTCAATATGGCGTTTTGTTTTTAAAAATGAAGGACCTGTCTATTATGAATTGCTTGAGCAATAAAGCTAAAATTTGGGACGCAAGTAAAGCTCTTCGAGCTCTTTATCTATTGCTGTTGCCGTTAAAATATATACAGAAGGTTAAATTTCATGGGACTTTCAATTATTTCATTTTGATTGTACATTTTTTAAAAGCTTTGAAGTGAAATTTATAGAAAACATGGAAGATCTGCTCTTTGAAATGTGAAAAAATCTGAAAAATCTTGGGCGCTCCTTCCTTATTATTTTAATTCATCGATCATAAATAGCTTAATATATGAGGAATCCAAAATTGATTTGCTGACGTTCTCACATAGGAGACTGGTGCGCACGATGGCCAAAAAGAATGAGGAAACAACGTGCAATTTTCAACTTTGCTATTTCTATTTAAATTTAAAATTCCATCCAATCCATATGAGTATTCCTGTAGTTATAAAGCCTTAAGGAATTAATGGGGATGGCTATTGTACTTGCATGCCAAAAACATGCACACGCACTTTCATTTGGACATTTTTCCTAAACATTATTTCTGAATTGCGTAGATCAATTTATGTCCTTTGAAATTGAAGTCTTGACCCAAAAACAAAACTTACTCTGTAAGCAAAACAGTCTCTTACAATATGTCAGACTAAAATAATTACCTTCTGACAGTGATTACTTAAAGCAAAATATTATATAGTCTATTGCATTAATAAACGAAATACTTATGGTGACTGTGCGGTACAAGGATGTTTCCACAACAGGTGTCGTCATCCACGGTATACAAGTCTGCCGGTGTTTCATAAATCGAATGTGCACGAAGCATCTCGAAAATGCACGAAAGGCGGATACTCGTCACTGTCGCGAATAAGGTGCGTGCGCATGTAAGACCGATTAACCATCAATTGCATTTTATCATCCAGTAATGTAAACCTAAGCTTGTAAGCGAATAAATTACTATTAACTACGGTATTATTAATGAATAACCGCGACTGAAAATGTTATCGTTTAAACCAAATCGCAGTCATTGTAAACTTCGCAAAAGTAAAGGAGCAGAGAGAGAGAGAGAGAGAGAGAGAGAGAGAGAGAGAGAGAGAGAGAGAGAGAGAGAGAGAAGATGCGAGTCATCACATGAGCGAGTTCTTCATATCAGATCTGCGTCGAGTGCGCCGAGAAGTATAACAGATACCTGCCCGCTGCTACGAGCGAAAAAGAGAGAGAGAGAGAGCGCGCGCGCGGGTTTTGAAGACGAAAGAGTTCGCGAGGGTGACCAAGAGGAGGGGCAAGGCGCGCGTGGATTGGACCGTGTGCGCGAGGTGTCGAGTGTCTAAAGTGTCGTGGCTAGCGCCGGCTTCCTGGCAGTGGCAGAGTGACCACCGTTCCACGACGAGTCGAGGCTAGTCGAATAATCGACAGTTTTTTTTGCATTTCTTCGTTTGTTACAATCGCTTACCGTATTATTTCCTCAAAGACTATTCGTTTTATTTTTTTCTGACTCGCATTGACAACCTTCGAAGTTAAGTTCGACAATCGGAGTGCTGTACGTTCGATCGTACGAACGCGAATACGGACGTACGATGGGAGTTGAGAACGGCATAACGATGGACCGGAAACCGGAATCGAAGAGTCCGGAAATATTCGAGACGGAAGTCATCGTCCCAAAAGGTAAGTAATCACCTTATAGAAATGACGTTATTACTATTATTGTTGTTACTATTGATCGTCTCGTAATAATCTATATTTAATTCGTACAATCTCGGATAATTAAACATTGGTATTGCACTCGTGGTGTCGAGACGAAAGTTATCTCGTGACATCTACGCGCGTTGAGGATTCTTCAACTCGAGGGATTCACGTGTTCGGCCCCAATGTTCGTCGAAACTCACGTGAATTGTTCGTGGCTGCCTCTGGTTAGGTTTCTTTACGGAAGAAACCGGTCTTATTTGTACAATTGAGAATCAAATGTCGGACAGTGTTTCGTTTTTATTTTTTTCATGCTTGGTGGAAAAAACATATTTTTGATAACTCGTAGGACTTATTTTTTATCACTACACGTATCTCTTGAATATACCGATGTATTGCAGACAAAATAAAGTACAATAACAACATGAACATTCTTGGCATGTTCTAGAATCCTTCTTTCTCCACAAAATGAAATTACGGCCATTTAACTTTGGAAACATTGTTATCGTGTTATCTTTCCACTTCTTAGCCATGGCACTTTAAAGCCAGGGAATTGACACGTATATATGATAAGAGATTTTTCCGGAATTAAATTATGGTTAATGGTGGTTTTACCATTGCAAAACCAGTCATTTTGACTGGTCCGGTATTTCTAGTGTCAAGGAGAGGCGAAACCTCTGTACTTCACCTATGAGTGCGAAAGAGATAGTCAAGAATGGCGCCCACGGCGGAGTGAAAGAGGAGCAGCACATCTGTGTATGTATGTTTCGCTACCCCTTGAGGTATCAAACATTTAGTCCTAAAATATATTTTTTAATGAGTAATCTTACTTAAAAAATGAATGTTATACGAAATATTTTTTGTACATAATTGGCTTATTTATAAATTCGCTATTCATTTGCGTACTACAAAAGACTTACCACAATTTAATTCAGGAAAAACCCTCTATGCTATATTATGTATACTATACGTGACAATTCTCCGGCCTTCGAAGTGCTATGGTGAAGAAGTGGTTTTACAATGGAAAAACCAGTCACATTGACTCGTCCGGTAGTTTACCGTTGTAAAACTAGTCATTCTGCCTGGTCCGGTAGTTTACAATCGTAAAACCAATCATTTTTACTGGTTCGGCAGTTTACCATAGGCACTTGAGCCTATTCGATTATATATACTTGAGAAACTATACTATACTTGAGAAAAAAATATTATACGTCATTTTTCGGTTTGTGTTTTCCATGCAAAATATTCTTTAATCGAATCTATTTATGGATATTTCAATTTATAAATATGATTTTTTACTATATAAATTAATAGTGAATTTATAAATACATTAAATAAGTGCAGAAAATATTTCGTATTATAAAATTCATTTTTATAGTAAGGTTATTCATTAAAAAATATATTTTTACGATCAAATGTTCAATACCTTTGATGCATTTGCACACGAAACATTTACAAAAGGTGCTTGAAAAAAAAAAATGATCATACGTAATTTTTCAATTATTTTTTCATTAACAAAATATTATATTCTTCAATCATTCAGAATATATTTCCGGATATTTTTTCCACGGGGGCTATAGTTTGTGGTGCAAAGTGACTGTAATCATCTACTAAATATCTGTAAATACTCAACTTTCCCAGTGCGACAATAATTTGTTTACTAAAAAAAAGAAAATCGAATTCCTTTTATACTCTTCGGAATTATAAAAATAAAGATTTTCTAAACAATTAATTAGTTTCGTTGATGATGAATATACGATTGCTTCTGACTGGTTGACTTTTCGTTCCAAGTAAACACGAATTTGCACGTGGTAGCCAGAATAGAACCATGCGACGCCGAACCTGTCCGATAACGCGTGTGCCCTAGTGCCCTTAAAACGCGACTAACCGACGCAGACTGTATCGGCGCAGCTGCGCCTTTCGCGTAATGAAAAAAAAAAGCAAGCGGATGGAGAATGAGAGGCTTGAGCGAAAGGTTTCAAAGATGAGCCACCTGTCGGGTCTTTGATTCTCTTGTTCGATTATCGATTACCAGTGATAGCATACCGAAAGATTCTTCAAATAGTTAATATTCCACAACGGCTAGTTCGTCGCCTTCCAGCCGGCTAAACGAGCTGGGCTTGTGTGTTGATTATAACTTGACTGCTTGCGGCCTCTGGAAAACAGCCAGCTGATCGGTGAGAGTAACTACGATCAGCCGGCGGGGCAGCGCTTGACTTTCAAGTTTATGGCCGCGATTGTACTCGACTTCTAGTGTATACTCGTTCGATAATACGTGCACTGAGAGAAAAAAAATGCTACTGGAAACTATTAAAAGTGACACCTATTCAATATTATTCCATGAAACTATTGTTATGATTACCGGGAATACCTTTAATTCGTTTCATTGTTAAATTAATTAATGTAAATTATAAAAATAGTTCCATGGACTGACAATTAAAAGTTGTCATTTAACAGTTGCCAGAACTACTAAGCTTTCTCTGAGTTTGTACGCCACTACGAAACAATCATATTTTGCCGGCAAGTGGCTCGATCGTTTGTTTCCTGACGATTAAACAGTTGTGGCGATAAACCGATGTGCCGTTATACTGCGCTTTTACTCAGTTTCTGTTTACATGAGCACTAACGACACTTCAACTACGTCTCTGCTGCTTTTTATCACCGTTTGGATTATACCTTTGTAAGCTAATGGCACAAGGTTTCCTATATCTTTTTATCAATATAATAAAAAATCTTACTCAAAAGGCTTGTGAGGATTTTCATAACACTCTTGCAGTTTCGTTACAACTGTAAAGCAATCTGTGTTGCGAGAGGTCCAAGTTATAATTCTTATAACTGTTGTAAGAAGCTGTACCTCGTGCAGCTGAGCGACGATTACTGAGACTGCTGATTGCACAATTGAAATCTCGAGGAATTGAGTGTAAACTGGCAAGAGCGGTGAATTGTTTTCAGTAATGAAGGGTATCCGATACATTTAAACTGTCGGGGCGGTACCTTCACCTTCGTTTTGTTACGTACATGTCGGTCAAGCAATTTTCGATTTAAAATATAGCCATGTACGAGTAAACAAATGTTGAACGGTCACTTGGAAAAATGTTTCTTATCGACAAATGTATTATTCATAGAGTGGATTGGGGCAAACCGAACACTCTGAAATCGAACATTGGGCGGGACAAAGTGGGTTTCAAAATAGAATAAATTTTGGAAAATTTTAACTTCAAGGCGAACTGTTGTCTATCTATTATCAATAAATGTTACGTACAACACATCTAAAGTGTAATCCTATTAAGATTTTAAAAAAGAGTACTAATTCGTAACATGTACTAATTCGTAAACTTACATGAATATCAAGCATCAAGGATGTCAAAGAATTAACGCGTATCTGGCACATTTATAAATCTACCATTCATTTCTCTACGAGACAAAATATATACCACGATTTAATTCGGAAAAACGTCTTTGCCGTAATTACAATTCTTCGAATTACGAGTATACCAGTTTATATTTCTATCACGGAACAATTCTCCAGTGTTCTAAGAGATTGATGTTAAGTATTTCTGGGTAAAACACTGATCGCGCGACGGATAGCGTTTTTCAAAATCAGGAGGGGGGGGGAAGACCAACTGCCTGTTTTTCTTTGAAACACTTGTCAATCGATCATCGGAGAATTATTCAGTACTAGAGATGTAAGCTGGTAGAGTTGTATGGCGGCGATGTTTTGCGGAATTCAATTTTTCGGAGTGGTATCGATGTTTTTAAATATTCTCAATTTTGCTAACTTATTCTACTTAGGTTTTAATATTGCAGTAATCACAATGCACACACACATGGTATTTTAGGTATGATATGGTACTGCATGGTATTTTTATTGGCTTTTTCCTCCATGTCGCTGTCACCAGACGACACGACTACTCGATATTCTTTAGACTGACGGTACATGTTTTCGCAAAAAAAGTACGAGGCGAATTTTTTTATTTTGCTATAGTGGATTAAAATATTAGTGACGTTCACACACGTAAACTGCAATGAATAGACATAGTAGATGAAAACGCGTAACTCGATAATTGAAAAAAAAGAATGAAAAGTAGAACCTCGCACGCCGTTTCCTAATTATTTTCCTCCTTTGACAAAATCACCACTATGAGGAAATCTGTTGATCGATTATGGGTTCTTCATAGAGGAAGTTGTCTGACTATTTTTGAAAATCGGATAAGTGACGAATTGAAAAACTCAAATTCCCCTAAAATCTGAACCGCATTACAGATTTTTACAAAAGTTCGTACCAAATATCACTAAACAACCTAATTTCGCTGAACAAGCTAATTTTTTTTAAATTCAAATTCTCGATAAATTTCAAGCATTTTTACGATTTCGGCTAAATTCAATGTTATAGAACCTAGGACGTATCTGCGATTATAAAAAACTATTTGACTCGACAACTGACAATATACGAAAGTTAGAGGTCGCACCCTTATTTGAAATAACTTCAAAACTCATAAAATCAATTCTAAAGAATAAATCCTTCCAAAAATTACACCAAAAAGGGGGGTGTAATGTCCTACTTGTGTGCCAAAGTTGACCACGATTAATCAATATATTCTCGATATATAGCTGTGTGAATTTCCAAATGCCAGTACATACATAAGTCCGGACATTGTTTCTGAACCAATTTTCTCGATGTCTTGAAACATTTTGAGTGTAGCATATACTTCGGGGAATCCCCGACAGGATCCCGCAAGCACTGATCTTGATTCTCGTCGAACGCTCGCCAGAGGCACGCACAAGTCTCGCCCACAGTTTGGGGCGTAATTGTTTCGCAATACTTGTCAGAATCTTATTGGGACATTTGGCTCGACGTCTCACTCAATTTTTTGCTCAATATCTTACTCGATATCTTGCTCGCTGTTTTGCTCGATGATTCCGTTCGATGTCTCGATTGGTATCTTACTCGATATCGTCCATAAACATTTATTTTCAAACAATTTGTAAATGCCACGAATATAAATATTCCGACACTCAGCGGTTGATTTACAAGTCTTCAGAATTGCAATTTACAAGCATATTCAGAATTGAAAAAATACAAGAACGTAATTTATTTGTAAGCTGAATAATGAATTTTATCTTAAAGCGCGTCAATACGATTTTAATAAGTGCAGTTACACATTTCGCGATTAATCGAATCTCCACACAAAGAGGAAAATTTGGGAATTATTCCTACGTATAGGGTGGCAATTGGAATATATTACGACATTCTGGTAATTTAATGACGCTGAAGCTGGCAGACAAAGCAAGCCGGCGACAATAGGTCTTGGGAGTGCTTGTACGATTCGCACTAGCGCTACAGCACACGGCAGGCATGACCGCTTCCTAATCTGGCGGGCTAGGGCATAGATAGTAGTACGTCGATATATTATTAATAAATTGTAATCAATGGGATAAATTGAAGTGCAATTTGTTTACATAAATCTGAAGAATATTTATGCAATATAACAAATGGCTGAGATTGTTCGCGCAAAAGGTGTAAGTAGTTCTTTGTACATGCAATACGGTACATGAGTCGCATGAATATTCAAATCTTTGCAACACGCATGACCACACAGATTTCTAGATTTACACACACATTCTGTGGTTCAAGACGAATAAAACAGTATATGGTTTATTCCGTTGACGGCCTTTGTTAATAACAAAAAAAAGGCATTTTGTATATATATACACACATATCCAGTTTCTATGGTCAGCTGTACCGAAAAAAAGCTTTCATATAGCATAAGTTTCTGTTCATTACGTGACGTACCGCTAATACGATAGGCTGCGAATTTCTTAGTGAGAAGGTTTGTACTCATAGACGTATACATATTATTTTTTATTATGTTTATCAATTTCCACATCTATCTATTGGGCTTTGAATAATTTTTTACTATTGATATTCTATTATATTATTGATATCATTATATTCATAATTATTATAATATTTTATTCTCTTGGCATATCACGGAATAACCATTCTGATTATCATCTACACAACAGATTGAAACGTAAAATTTATTTATTTCACGAGCTTTATTTCATATTTAGATCATTTTTATTCTTGTCCATTATTAAAGCTGCACTTTATGCAAGATAGCAAAGTTGAAAATTTTTTTGTTATTAACAAAGGCCATCAACGGAATAAACCATATACCGTTTTATTCCTCTTGACCTACAAAATGTGCCTGTAAATCTACAAGACTGTGTGGTCATGTGTGTGGAAGTACCGCTGAATTCCACGATCCTCAATATTTGGCTGTCACATACGCTAAAAAGAACTACAAGCCTATATCTTTCCTAAACTCAACTTCAATCTGTGTGGTCATGCGTGTGGAAGTATTGTTTAGTTGCAAAGATTTGAATATTCATGCGTCTCATGTACCGTATTGCACGTACAAAGAACTATTTATAACTTTTGCGCGAACAATCTCAGCCATTTGTTATATTGCATCAATATTCTTCAGATTTAGGCAAAAAAATTGCACTTTAATTTATCTCGTTGACTACAATTTATTAATAATATATCGACGTACTACCATCTATGCCCTAGCCCGCGAGATTAGGAAGCGGCAATGCCTGCCGTGTGCTGTAGCGCTATAGTGCGAATCGTACAGGCACTCCCAAGACCTATTGCCTCCGGGCTGTTTTGTCTGCCAGCTTCGCCATCATGGCGTTTTATTCAACATGTATCCATGTCGTTACACTGCATGTGAGAATATGCAATCATCTGACAATAGCAAGTACGTCTACACTTTGGTCTTTCGATATTTTCTCTGATTTTATATAAATTGATCCATCAGTCGGCATTATGAAGATAGCCATAATATTGAGCTATGGTATACAGATATGCGTGTCGTAATTTTTATTATACTGTATGCTCGAAGTTCCTGTAGGGAGTTTAAGGTAATATGTAATGGCAAAGCGCCTGAACCATATACCGCTAGTAATTATGTAAACTGAAGTTTCATAAAGTTTGTACAATTTTTTTATTTAAAATGCTCGGAAATCTCATTGCTTACATTGAGTGCTCAAGTGTTCCTCAAATTTCAGACTTCTCTTTTTGTAAACTATAGTAATTTTTTATTAAAAAATTCAATGTTGTATAAAATTTGAATGTCTCCATAGATATTGATTAAATTTTATATGAAACATCCCTTAACACCCTTACCTATGTGTATAAAGTTTTAGCTCAATATCATCAACTTTCTCAAATATATAGCAGTGACTATATTGAAAATTCAAAATTCCACTGGATCCGAAGTCTTCTACCGACCGTGTCCAAACTCAATATCAAGCATCGCTGAATGTTACTTTATCTTTGTAAAAAAAGATTTAATCAATTTGATTAAAGTTTACGGAACAGTTGCTTTTCGAAAATATAAAATCCCATAACATCTGAACTTCTTCACAGATTCAGTTAAAATTTAACACAACCCATCGTTGAACATAACTTTATTTGTAAAGAACTATATAGCTAAGTATCTCAAAATTTTCGACAGCTAGAACGTTTACATATTTTTTTCGAAAGTGCGCTTTCCTCGGCTTTCTTTTCACAATGTGTTACCACGTAAAAATCACCAAATAAAAATGTTCACCATTGCACAGCTCCCGCGACATTTACGCGATTCACTTCGTATTCGCTTAGCCAGATGTTCTCTATATAAACCGTGCAAGTCATTATCATAACAATTATGAGAAAAAACTGTTAAGGCATTAATATTTCCGCTCCACGAAAGGCACGTAAATTCTTTTATCGCTTGGGATAATGGAATAATGTAAGTAAAATACCGATGATGATTTATTCAATTATAAAAACACGTCTTAATGTCGACTGGAAATTTTTTGCCCGAGTGTATTCAGAAAGAAAAATGAACATTTATATCGCTGAGAGAATCGAGATCACATAATAGACTAGTGTTCACTGGTCAAGCAAACATATGTATCGGACTCGATTCCTCAGTTACCAATAGTAACAGATTCTATATACTGAATGCCTAACAAAATAGATTATGCTCGTGCTTTTGTACCTGGCGTGGGTAGCACACAAGATATTTGCCGACCCGGAAGTGAACTCGATAATCATGTGATATCTCATCTGCACGAACAACATCGACAGACGCTCGCATACACATGTGCACATATCTTCATGCTTACGCATTAAATCTAAAATTAATTTACTTACATAATCGTGAGATCGCACTGCACTGCATTGCACTTCGTATCGTATTATGCTCCATATCAAACAGAGTGTTTGCTACACCACATGCTCTGCTCCATTGTGCAATTATACTATTTATTGCATATTCGTAGCTGAGACAAATGTTTTACCATCAACAACATAACTGTTTTTGATCCATAATTTTATATCTCTGAGTCCGAGTGATTCAAGGCGTCATTGACGGACTCAAACTTGCACAATATCAGAATGGATCTTTCATTAATTTTTTTTAACACAATACCAGATGCATAGAAACCAAATCTTAAAAGAAAAAAGTTTCCGATAATAATGGAAAAAGTTATGCCAATAAATGTAAACAAAATTTATTGAAAAAGTGTGAAAATCAGTTTTATCTAAAAATCATATCTTAATAATAAGGAACATTAAACAGAAAAAAAGTAATATTTTGATCAAATAAAAACATGTACTCTATGATAAAAATACGTTATAATGATAAAGTTTTTAAAACTGTAATTATTTCAATGAGTCAGGTTAGGATGTAATTACTTTCAATAGCATCGTGCTCGAAGTTACGGACATAACTGAACTGCCGCTATGCGACGAATAAGAACTATGGAACAAGGTTCAACGTTTGTTCACCCTTTGCCCCCCCCCCTCCCCTCGTAATTAACTCTCTAATACTGACAACAGAAAAGTAGCAACCGATAAAGTTTTACCCTGGACCACTTAGACTCAGAGATACAGTTGAGCGTTAAAACATTCAATTGCATAATTATTGTGCGTAATTATTGCGCTTTAATTAAACATTCAATACATATTCTAATAATTTTGCGGACAGACGGCATGGCCAACGCGTTTAATTATGACACGTACTTACCTAACAGATATAACAAATTTAATTGAAATGAAAAATTTTCAAATTATTTCCATATATATCATTTTGTTGATATAAATAAAGATTATTCTGAACAGGACCCCGACAAGAGGCCCAAACAAAGAAATGAAGACGAGAACCTTCCATCACATAACTTCATTTAAATTAAGCTGTCAATTGTTAAATTTGCTTAGTTCACAGGCAAATGTAACTCATTGATGTGCAGAAATTATGTTACAATTTAAGAACTGCTGTACTTAAGTAAATACTAATGTGATACGAGGTGATTCATAGGTCATTGTGCACCACTCTTCCCTACTCTTCTTCAATCCATGTAATGAACGAGAATGCAAAATAATTCATGTATCTTAATGAAAACATTGCTTGAACACTCACCCCATCTTTCACAATTACCATGAGGTAATTGTATTGTAGGATCAACTGGCCAGTTGAACCCAACATCCGAAAACATGCTATGTATTCTTTACGATGATATATGCTTGAGGCGATAGTTTTATAATGAGTTTGTCGGTTAACTATTCAATTAGCTTTATTCTCGTAGACGACTGAGACCAATAACAGAAAAAGCTTTCGGAGAACCTGCGCGAACATCCTTTCCTTCAGGTTAGGCGAAACATCGATGCGTGCAAAAGAGATAGAACTAGTATGGTGCTCATGGCGGAGTGGGAGAGAAGCAGCACATCTGTGTAAGTATGGAGGTTTTGCTCCCCCTTAATATCACAGTCGAAACTTGGAGTGGAAACATTATTTTTCTTTCTCGATTAAGCGAAGTACCAAGACCGTTCTCAAGTTAATTAAATGTACACGATATCGTGATCTCTTATCATATTTCATGTTTAAACATACAATGATATTGTGAATTCGTACTACGCTTTTTCATATTAACTTTATGGATCGTCGTATGCACGCGGGGTTTACAGAGTCGAAGATTGAGTGGCTTCTAACTTTCCGTTATGCCTGGTTAAAACAAAGGCCTTGTGACTAGGAATATTATGCGGTGCTGGTTACTTCCCATATTATCCGCGTACTTCTCTGATGAAGATAATATAATTGAGGCAATGAAGATCAATCTGGATTACCGAATCTCTATTTATACTTTGTAATAAGTGAGAAATAAAAATTCTTGATGTTTCATTGTCGTAAGAAGGCAGTTACGAGCATTAGAAAGAAAATCATATACTTACAGAGAGGCTACTGGACCAAAATGTCCGTACACTGATCTACGCATTATAAAGCGTAAACGAAATGGCAATGAGTGACAGCCGGTGCCGCGCCTCGCACGATTTCAAGGACGGAGGTTGTAAAAAAAGAGAGGCAATCAACGGAGCACAATTCATGATCACTGACCCACCTATATGCGAACTACTGCGTTGTAGATTCGTAGGCTTCGTCACGTTCTCCCTGATTCTCTCGTGCCTCGATTCTTCCAGCTGCGCGGGATGGTTGATTAGAATCATTCTTTTTTTAGGCTTGCTGGTCATTTAGTCATTCTGAAATCAACATAATAATACGTAGGCTGTATTGACCCTACGAACTTAATATGGGGTGTGGTTAATCCAAAGGTGATTAAAACTCAAGATAATATATCCAAGTAAAGAAGAAAATATATGTAAATATTATTACAGTTTGTATATAAAGTAGAAAACAATATTCATGGGAGAAAAAATATAGGAAAAGTACCCACGGAGAAAACGGACAAAATATATCATGATACAATAAAAAAAAGCCTGGAAAAATACACAGACGAAAAAAAAAACTACGGGAAGGGAAGGAAGTTTATGGAAAAAATAACTACAAAAGTCCATGGAAAAGTCCATTCAAGTTTTTTTTCCAAAGATATATTTTCAGAATACCTTGGTACGGCATTCATAGCAAACATATGTTTTAAATAAAAATAATCTTTATCCGACTACGAACAAAATAGTTATTTAACTATTATACAAAATATAAATTTAACATTTTCAATAAAAATATATGAAAAATATATTCTGATTATCTATATATTTTTATTTGAGGCAAACAATCGGTAAAACTATTTATTTGAATTGAAGATTTTTTTTCTTTTTATTAGAATAAGCATTTGGTGAAGTATGAAAATATTCGATCGAAGACTATTGGTCTTCGAGACTATTAGGTCGAGATTCAAATCAACAAAAGAGTTTTTCTATAAAAATTGTGTATTTACTTTGATTAAAATTTTAAGAATAAAACGAAAAGTCTATAAACTTTGGAGTACTTGTCGTCTGAGATAATAAAGAAATAATTGTACAGTTTAATCTAAAAACTTTTGGAAACCGTACTTAATTATTTTTCTTCAGTGATACATATAAATAACATTCTTTGATGTATACATTAGAAAGTAAAAAATTTGAACAACGTCCAAAGCCATTATCAAGTATCTTCTGCCCGATAAGACAGAAGATACACGTCGGTATCAGACCACTATTAATATATTGTCTTTGTAGGCAGACACATGTTGGATTCATTTTGAGCCGCTAACGTATTGAATCCTATT
This sequence comes from Cylloceria caligata, assembly GCA_963942595.1. Classification (NCBI taxonomy): domain Eukaryota; kingdom Metazoa; phylum Arthropoda; class Insecta; order Hymenoptera; family Ichneumonidae; genus Cylloceria; species Cylloceria caligata. The sequence goes on from OZ012708.1 coordinate 37,694,367, forward strand.
GGTATTAATAACCAGAACGATGTCAACTTCAATCTCCAAGGTATCTCTTATTAGATCAAACGTATCAACAACGATTCGAGTATTCGTTACATCTCGGTTTGATCGAACACGATTGAAATTAATCACGAGTTAGTTTAGTCTTGAGCATCTAACAAGTTGTTTACCCATAGTAAACAGACGCGTTACTTTCGTCGCATTATCGAGTCGCACAGTGAAGTGCGTGAATGCCTAGAAGCCTGATATTAAGATACAAGAAAGTACGAGGAGCAATTCTGCCAAGGTTCAGCCACTCAAAAAATAACTAATAGCTTCACATTTTTCCACATATCGGGGTGTTAAAGAACAATATTTTTACCGAATATCAAGGTCGAAGGTGCTTTGTTCGCTCAACTATACGGATTTTGTAATTTTTCTTTTAAACAAATATATCCCGGTAACGGGGCATGGCATAAAAAATTATAAACCATAAAAGTTTTTGAACAAAAGTTAGTAAAATTGATAAAAACGTCCGATTGTCGAAAAATTCCAAATTCCACAAAGTCCAAACTCATTTTGCGATTTCGACCAAATTCAATAGCAAAAATTCCCGAGCGTTACTTCATTTATGAAGACCGATTTACCGCAATTGCTAAAAATTTGCAGCAATTAGAGGGCAAACTTTTTTTTTTTTAAATTTAAAACGACATTAAAATTTGAATGTCTGCATACATTTGATTGAAAATTATAATAATCAACGAGCCGTTACTGCTTAACTTGTTTGCCAAATTTGAACTCGACAAACCACTTTTCTTGACATTTCAGACAATTTTGAGAAAGCAAAAACAAACAACTTTTACTGTTTGTAATTTTCGGTACAATGCACCGTTTGCCGGGACATCTGGGCTTCAAAGAAAAATTGCCAAATCACCGTAGTCCTTCGAACAAAGTACTATCAGCCTTAATATACGGAACAATTACTGTGGAACATTTTTGAATGGTTGAAATCTGGTAGAATCGCTCATATGTCTCTCTCTCCCGAGTTCCGTGGCACTGAGATATCGTTCCGTTTGATCGGTATCCCGATACACAATCAATAGCCCAATAAGATTGGCAAATAACACGGTGGATTCTGTTTTTCGAAACTCGCACGTATATGTATAGCTGTATCTCATTATTGTCAGGATATTATAGGGTTCAACGCCCAAGGCACGCTATCGCAATTTTTACATTTACGCTGTAGAAGCCCGGAGGCCGTTCGTCCAGCTCGTCAAGAATTCAACGAGCGATTCTCGCGCATTTACCTCCATCGTGTTTCTGCCAAATAATACATTTATTTTGCTCACAGTTGGATCAGGGTGTGCCACGCAGGTCCTTTTTTGTCAGGAGAAAGAGCAGAGTTATACGGGTAATCTCCAAGCAACACCGCATGTGTACAAATATTCAAGTCCAGTATACATTTATATAAGTATTTGTACTTATCAGGTTTACAAAGGGTTGCGAAATAAATTTAAAACATCTAGTATAACATGTCTTACCAAGTATTCGCTCACCAAACTTATGTTTATTGCAGCACCATGGAATATAAACCGACGATAAATTATTTCATACATTCGGGTAGCTTTATCGTTTAAATTTATGAAATATTTCGTCTTCAGTTTATAAGTTATGATGTTGCTGACATACACAAATTATAATTAATGTTTGTTTCAACTTTGCGATACGTGCTCCGTTTGCGTACTTCAAAAAGAATAATTTCAACGTCACGTCTACGGCCAAGGTTAGTATCTATTTTTCATGTCGTTGATTCCGAATCACTTTGACGATATCTCAGCGAGAGAAACTCTAACGGTACTAAAGGTGTCGATAACAGACATTCTACAGGGTTCGTTTTACGACGCCGGAGCTCCGTTGGAGCAATCGCTGGCCATAAATACTCTACTACAGACATATAGTGTATCGTAGCTTGATATAGATGCCTAGAACTATGTCTTGTCGAAATATATTTCCGCCAGAGAGACAAAGACACTGAGATTTCCACCCGAGACTTCACAGGACTTTGCGTTAAAAGCAAGCACACTGAGCACTACAGTGATTTTAGACTACAGACTACAGATATTTTATAATTACCCCATCGTATAGTCACCTAACGGTTTGTTCGATAGACAGTTGTAGTAACAATTGAATGTCATTAACCACTTAGCGGCATTGACGGTGGGTGGCATCGATACACTGTAGTCTTACACACAATTCTAACGTTACCAGGTTTAACGATTGGCTGATACTTAAACGATTATTACTCATTTTTGTAAAGATCGAGCTCTAAACAAAAGTATTCGTTTGAACAATTTCAATTACAATTGAACGTATTCAAGCGATGTAGTTTAATGAATAAATTACGCTTATTCATTTTTTAAAAGATCGATCTCTATACAAAAGTAAGTTAACGTTTAAGCAATTTCAAGACCCCTTTAATATTGGTAAATTATTTTGGTTAATCAATAGGCATTCGTACTAATTTTAGTAAAGATCGGTATCTACACAATGAGGTTTTCTTTCTATAATTTGAATATCAACGTAATGTTGCTGAACGATTTAATTTAATCAACAATTAAATCTTACTAGTTTTGAAAAATCAATAAAAAACAGCCTGTAAACAAAAAAGTTATTTTCTAAACGATTTTAGTCACAATTTGATGTTGCCAAATGATTTGGTTTCATATATAAATAATTTGTATATATAACAAAAAAGTTATTTTCTAAACGATTTTAGTCACAATTTGATGTTGCCAAATGATTTGGTTTCATATATAAATAATTTGTATATATTATAGATAAAACCAACCTGAAAAATAGAAAGTTATGGTTTAAGCAATTTTAGTAATAATTGAATTTGACGAAACGTTTTAATTTATATAACAAACAATCGATACGAATTTTGGTAAAATTTGATATGTGAAATGAAAAAAATTATGTTTATAGTATACTCTTACTAATTTTGTTAAATATTGCGTTGTCATGTGGTACGTAAATGTATTTGTCTTAAGACGCTACCGCATTTGTCAATGCTACAACTGACGTTGCACATCGACGTGAACGGCGGGCACATACTTTCAGTGACACACACTTGTTTGTACCCAACTTGATTTTATACTCGGACGATCCTACACACTCCTTTCACGACACAAATCGATTGCCCACACTCCTCTTTATACACAGCCTGATCGTCCACACTCCTTTTGCTATGCAACCCGATTTAATAAAAAAAGAAATGTGCTGCCCCCTTTTGATTTTCCACAAGCCGGATACTTGGAGACACGCAGTTAACGCCACGTTTGATAGATTGTACACATTTCTAACCTCCTATGTTCTGATTCTCCACAATCTCTCTCCTCCACATCACAATTCTCCGCAATATCTTTTCTCCATTTTGATTATCGACACCAGCGCCGTCGATACGGATTCACTCCAATAGAGATGTGTACAATCAAATATGTAGTAAAATAAATGTGTGGTACCGGGCTTGTGGAGATTGAACGTGGATATTTCGGTTTGCGATTAATCGAGCTGTGTAGAAGAAGGAGTGTGGACAATCGAGTGTGAGTAAAGAAGAGTGTGCAATTAGCGTGCGCTCTAAAGGCAATGTGTAGAATTGAGCGAGTGGGAAAACATATATAGAGAATCAAGAATGTGAAGAATCTCTCAGATATCCGGTGATGAAGCCAATTAGTCAATAAAGATGAAATAAAAAAGAAAAGAGAATGAAACGAGACCAAACGCGGAATCTGTCCAGCCACTCAGTCTCGTACGCCTGAAATAGCGAGTTAAATAAATCATCCTCGAGGAACTTTGCATATGTTTCTTTCCGAGTATTGAAATACCTATACGTAAAACCGTCGCGTTAACAGACGTACGATCGGACGTCACGGTCACTTCAGAAACAGGTTCCACTTGCTGTGGATTAGATACATACAATTATACTAGGCGAGATACATTTTTTATGTATCTCTGTGTTGCGTGTGGAGATGGCTGTTAGTATTACGGTCGTTATACCTTTGTCAGGTTATTAATTCGTTGCTGATACGACCAGCGTGAGGCTCGATATTAACATACCGATATATCGCAACGTAAAGAATAGATACATTTCAAAGTGTCTTGAATTCTTTACAGAGTCAGATGGAAGAATAGTTTGCTAGCATTCTATGCATTTTAGATTACACTTTTTCTATCCCACTTTCCCATTTTTTAAATCGTTGTACAGTAGGTATAATTATTTTTTAACCATTTAGGATCGAGGGTGTTCTCATATTTTAAGGTAGTTCTGCAGGTACACTGAAGTCATACATCTTAGAAACTATATTATTCAATAACAAGTGTACACTGAATATTGTAATAATAAGCACAAATAATTGAAAGCTTTCACGGTGGCGTAATTGTGTGGTGTGGCCAAATCGTCGAACAATTTATAATTATTAATGTTGAACTGACTCTGTTCAAGTTATCATTAACATTAGATCGACAAACTAGTCAGCAACGTGACAGCGTCGTAACACGCGTCGTCTGGATACGATGTACGGCTGCGCGACCCGCAGAACGTGATTGCTCGATTGCTGGCGCGAGATTTTGAAGCTACTCGTTTGTCCACGATACACGTGCCAATATGTGAGGTTATGTTTTCATTTTATCCGAGAAAAAAGTATACATACAGAAGCTGTCACTAAGGAGAATCATAATGTGAAGTCTCAATATGGGAAACCTGTATATAAAGGGTGGTTAAAGTGTAAGGGCCGATGTTGAATGTGAACCACACCTAAACGTCAAGTTTTTTTCTGCATTTCATTTGACATTTCTCAATTTCAGACTAACTCAATTTGAACCATGGAAAGATACACAATCGAACAACGCGTTAAAGCTATTCAGGCTTATTATGAAAATGGGCGTTCAAATGAAAATGCATATCGTGCACTTCGTGATTTTTTCGGTCAATTTAATCGTCCAAATGTGCGTACAATCGGAAAAATCGTGCAAAAATTTGAGCAAACCGAGTCTGTAGGAGATATTAAAACACCAGTGCATGCTCGTACAGCTCGTACTGCAGAAAATATTGCTGCTGTTCGCGATAGTGTGGCTGAAGAGCCGTCCACCTCAACTCGTCGTCGTGCCCAACAATTGCACCTCTCACGCTCGTCGTTGATGAACATTATGCATAAAGACTTGCATTTACACGCTTATAAGGTGCAATTGACTCAAGAACTAAAGCCTCTTGACCATTCCAAACGTCGTCAATGGTCAGAATGGTGGCAAGAAATGGCAACAGTGGATGATCAATTTTCGAAGAAAATCATCTTCAGTGATGAGGCACATTTTCACCTCAGTGGATTCGTCAATAAGCAGAATTGCCGCATTTGGGCGAATCATAATCCAAGAGTGATTGTCGAAAAACCAAGAGTGACTGTTTGGTGCGGTTTATGGGCTGGCGGCATCATCGGGCCGTATTTTTTCCAAAATGAGGCCGGTCAGGCAGTTACTGTGAATGGTGTTCGCTATCGTGACATGATAACGAACTTTTTATGGCCCGAATTGGAAGATATGGATGTGGGCGATATGTGGTTTCAACAGGACGGTGCCACTTGCCACACAGCTAACGAAACAATGGCTCTTTTGCGCGACAAATTCAATGGCCGTGTTATCTCACGTGGTGGCGATGTCAATTGGCCGCCAAGATCATGTGATTTGACACCGTTGGACTTCTTTCTTTGGGGTTATTTGAAAGAAAAGGTGTACGTCGATAAGCCAGCAACAATTCAAGAGCTAAAGGATGAGATAATTCGGCACATTAACGGCATAGAACCTCAATTATGCCTAAGCGTCATCGAAAATTTGGACCATCGGATGGAGGTGTGCCGCCGAGGTCGCGGCGGCCATTTGGCCGATATTTTGTTCCTGGCATAATTGAACTATACCATATTATCATAATAAAAAGAATTGACAATAATTTCCTAAATAATTTGTGTTTTATTCAAAATCAACATCGGCCCTAAAAATTTAACCACCCTTTATTTGGAAATAATATATTTGGAAATAATATATTTGGAAAATATATAAAGTATATCGTTTCATTAGAAATTTTCTGGCCCGAATTTTAGTCACGTGTAGAACATTTATTGTTGCATATATTTCTTTATACCCCAAAGGAAGGAGTGTTAGGCTTTTCTATGTACATACGAGGGCTATTTGAAAAGTTTCCGGACTTTTTAAGAAAAACACATATTTTGAAGCAAAACAAAATTTATTTCTCGATGTAGTCTCCCTGCAACTCGATACATTTGGTCTAACGTTTCTCCCATCCTTTTAAACCGTCAGAAAAAAATTGATTGTCTAAACCTGAAACTTTGACTTTCAAACCTAAACTTGACTTATATTTTTTCCCCTGAGAAATTTTTTCTAATTAAGAAATAGTAAAAAGTCACTGGGAGCTAGATCTGGTGAATATGGTGTGTGCGGAGGCAATTCAAACTTCAATTCGTTCAATTTTGACATTGCGACCATGCACGTACGAACCCGAGCGTTATCCTGGTGGAACAGGATTTATTTCTTGGCCAAATGCGGATGTTTGTTCTTAATTGTGGCTTTCAATTTATCCAGCAATGTGGCGTAGTACTGTCCGTTGATTGTTTCACCCTTTGCAAGGTAATCGATAAGAATTATTCCACGGCTACCCCAAAAAACTGTCGCTATCACTTTTTCTGCCGAGAGAACGACCTTTGCCTTCTTCGGAGATGGTTTCCCCACCGCAATCCACTGCATTGACTGTTGTTTGGACTCAGGCGTATGGTGGTGTACCCAGATTTCATCGACGGTTATCATTCACCGCAAAAATTCCACTGGATTTTTTTGATACAGGCTAAGACACTCGCGCGACATGTCCGTCCATATGCACTTTTGGTCGATCGTCGACAAGCGCGGTACCCAGCGCGCGGATAATTTTCTCATATCCAAATCTAGATGTAAAATCTTGTGCACCCGTTCAGATGATATCCCACAAGCCTCAGCATTATCCTTAACAGTAGATCGACGATCTTCCATCACAGTTCGATGCACTAAATCGATCATTTATTAAAATGCTCGTACGACCACGTTTGTATTCGGCCATTCAATGTTTGACCATTGTAAATGAAGGGGAGACCTCACCGTATACAGAGTCTAACTCATCTTTCATTTCCTGAGTCTTTTTCCCTTTCAAATGAAGGAATTTTATCACTGCGCGATACTCAAATTTCTCCATTGTTGACAGACAATGTCAGCTGGCAAATTTGAAAGAGTGCCATACACAAAGTAATGATCAGAATGACTTGGAATTTTTACGGTTTACATATGTCAAGGCCATCTATCGGTCGGTGAAAGAAATTTTTTTCTACAGTTACTTTATGTCGATGAGGCCGGAAACTTTTTAAATGGCCCTCGTATCTATTATGTTCTGATATCATAGTTCTGATAGTTTTTGTGCTTACACATAGTTCATTAGTATGATAAATGAGTTAGTAAGATAAATGAGAGAGTCTGCTACAACGCGTTGCCAAACTTCGGCGCCATTTTTATATTGTAACGTGTACGTCAATCTGATCTAGTCCCGTGTCTGTTAACGTGAAAAGACTTCGCCGAATGTCTCGTGATATCTCCCTTGTTTCAACAGGAAATATCCGTAATATCTTACGAACGCTTGATGCATTTTCTATTTTATTAATCTCGTTTGAAAGTATACAAATAATTTACCTGAAGCCGCGATTCGATAAATCTGTCATAATATCTCATACCAAAATGTTGATTTTTGACATTTTATTTCTCTTCCCGATGGCCCGTGACCGAACTTTAAATTTCGCTAACATCTCCGTGATAAGTTGAATATATAAAAAATTGAGGTACCACCGCTCAAACACACGACAGAACTATCTTAACTCTGCTACGACGGATGGCATTATGTATACGTCGTTGCTTTTTTAAGGTAACGATTTTTAAACGGGCATTTTATTATCAAATGACCAAACATTTAAAAAAAACTGAACAGATTTGTTTTACGGTGTTTATAAATATATTTTTTAACGAAACAAAATTAATCGATAAATTTATCTGAATTGCAAAAAAGCTTTTGCCTGTTTACTAGAACTCTTCTGCTAACTAGCGCTCGACGGACACAGGATTCTAAAAAATATGGGAACTTAAATTAAGGTAACGACGATTACGGCTCAGTCTAAGATGCACTTTTCAAGCAAATCTCAATTTTATTGAAAATAATTCGATGAGAGTTTAAAATATTACGATGAATTTAGAAAAAACGATTGGTTATTTTTAATTAACATGTAATTAATCGATTGATCAAATAGATTGAGGTAGAATTTCGTCAATGTGACTGTCTGTATCTGACTTCGATATTGGGCTTCTCGCTATTTGCCGCTTTACCAATCGGATCTACCGGTCCCGAGTGTACATCCAATCTGTCTCTTGCGAGTATTTACAATTTATCAAAATCGATAGTAGTGCCTGTACGAATATGATAAAATACGAAACTAATTACCAAGGAACAAAGCTACAACGTTTTAATTCCGAAAAAACATATCTAACACATTGGAACAACCATATTACATCATTATCGGATTATAACCTTGCCACGAGATCGGTCTTCGTTTTTTTTACCATCAACAGCGCCGTGGAATTGTCTCGTGGTAAAGATGTTTTCTGAAATTAAATGTCGGTAGAGTGGTTTTTCTGGTAGAAAAGATAATGTTAGAGTTATAAATGTGGCTATTTATTTTAACGATTAAAAAATAGTCGCCCGAGTGAAATCGATAATAGCGAGTCGACGTTGAAAATCGATTGCAACGAGAAACCGAACGAAACGATAATTTTTACAACTTTCACTCGTTATCGCACACGTCATTCGCTCATATTTAGATATCTTGATCTCGTTCGAAAGCAAAGCTGTGCGTGCAAACACTTGGGTCACCATCGGTGTTGTGTTGTACACACGAAAATATAAGTGCAACACACACGTGCTTGAGATTTGTCTCACTTTGTGTTTCGCACCGCTCATAAAAGTCATCTCCATGATAAGCCCACTGAAACATGGGGTTTGTATATCGTTTTGGGAAAGTCGGTGGCTCGCATACTGATTCAAAAACCAACGTTTCAATGTTCATACCGGCACTATAGCTGTAATATAATTGACGTGTCGATGAGCCACTTGGCTGCTCTTTGTAGCATGACCACTATCACTGTGCTAAAGGTACCGAAGGTCATCTACTTTGCAGGTTCTCTGTCTTATTTTTCCCTACATACACAATTAGCAATACAATACTGATAATAATATCGTGTATTACTTACGCATACTTACGTTTCGAGTTCGCTTCTGAAGAATGTTGATGGAGAAAAAATTGTAATAAATTTGAAATAATATTTTTTCAAGCTTCATCGATTTCATCTTTGGCCCACGATCGAAGTGAATACGGTGATAGTAAAACCGTTAATTATCTAGGCCAGACCGGATGCACTCGGGCGACTATCGATCAATGCCACATCGATCTAGTTGCCGGGACATCGGTTGCTGTGCAGCTATGGCCTGACTTCTCTTGGTTTAAAACAAACTCCCGAGTTGAACTGCTACTAGGTCGCAAATTAAACCGGCTATGCATTAAACCGTGAAATCATACGGCAAACGCGTGTTAAACCGAGCACGCGAGACCGTGGACACATCACCTTGTAACACCTCGTTACGCTCGGAATTTACTGCTATGGGGGATATAAATCGCGAGCGATAGACAGTAATGCATCGAGGACTCGCTACGGCGGTTCGAGTTGATAGCAGAGAATTGTGTGTCCATCGAAGGCTCTCTCGTTTTCTAGGTTAAATTCATATAAAGAAAAGGTTACAATTGTGTGAATGGTCTATCGAGAGAAATTAGAATTACCCTAAATGTTGAGAAACTCTTTTTGTAAAAGCATTTAATTGTAATTTATGTTAAACATACAGACACGGGAATCTTTTTATTGGGAGCGTGCTGTATGCTCAGTTGTTCTTAATAAGAGCAATTCGTCTGTCTGTAATTAATTTTTCGTTTATAATTAAGGAAAATTCATTTTATCGTGACTTTCCAAATTGTTAAATAATTTTTTGACAATTTTTTGACGACTTGCAGCGTGTTATTCGGCCAATTCGACTGGATCCGTATGACGTACCAGTGCGTCATACGTGCCTAAAGGAATTAGCTCTCGAAAGTGATACTATTAAGGGGAAGCTATACATCCACGAGTGCGGAAGAGATAGAACTAGTATGTCGTTCAGGTGTCGAGTGAGAGAGAAGCAGCACATCAGTATAAATATGGAAGTTCCACCTCGTCTTAAGATGATGTGCTGACTCGAGTCTCCATGAGTGCAGTACAGTGAGGTAGCGTCATTAGTAATCATCGGTAGAGCAAACAAAACTGACAGAAATGTGTATCACATAAATAAAAGACACAAACGGGACACTATTTATTTTATATAATGCACTTTACTGCATCATTCATGGCCTGCAACCTTTTAAGACACAAAAAATTGAAAGCGTGAATTGAAATCACTATTATAAGATTATTTTCTTTCGCATAATAAATGATCCTGATTCGAAACTGTTAAGGTAGTTTTGCCATAAAAGCGTTTTGAACTGTGGTACCTCAATTTTTTATACACTCAATTTTAATTAATTACGGATCATACATAAAAATGCCTAACACTATTTCTTGTGGGGTTCGAGAGTCAATGATTGGAATGTATTGTAATAATTACTAACGAAAAATATATATATACTACAATTAAATTTCTACAGATGACTAAAATTTGGGTCAGAAAATTTCTCATCAAACGATATACTTTAGGTATTTTCCAAATATATTATTTCCAAATATTTATTGCTTCTGTATGTATACTTGTTTCTTGGATAAAATGAAAACATTATCTCAAATACCTCCTATATTAGCACCTGTATCGTGGACAAACGAATAGCTTCAAAAAAAACCGCGCCAGCAATCGAGCAATCACATTTCGCGGATCGCGCAGCCGTACATCGTATCCAGACGACGCTTGTTACGACGTTGTCACGTTGCTGACTAGTTTGTCGATCTAATGTTAATGATAACTTAAACAGAGTCAGTTCAACATTAATAATTATAAATTGTTCGGCAATTTGGCCACACCACACAATTACGCCACCGTGAAAGCTTTCAATTATTTGTGCATATTATTACAACCTTCAGCATCCAGTTGTTATTGAATAATATAGTCTCTAGGGTCTATGACTTCAGTGTACCTTAAGGTGCCTTAAGCCTACCTTAAGGTGAGCCGAAACATGAATCGCGTGACACATGAGTGTGAGAGAGACAGCCACTAATTTTCCAGACCCTTCCATTCAAAGGCTATTGATATTTTCGTAAAAAAAATCAAACTTTTACACAATGCACAGCACAACAGGCTATTATCTAAAACTCGTTTTTTCTCCGAAATATCTACGATATATAAAATTCATGGATAACAATTTTTTGTTACCGATTGAATAGATTTCACCTCGCTTTTGATGAATAAACCATCTAGACAAAAAAAGATACCAATGTTCTGTTTAATCAATCAAAAGAGACGACATATATAGCTGTCTTAAATTAAACCTATCAATTACCGTCACAATCTTCGTCGGATCAAAACATCTTTCAATTCGTTCGACAAATTGAAATAAGAGAAGGAAACTCTGGAGTGCAAAATAAAATTATCGATTCGTTCTCTGTGAACCATTGTGAATCTATAGAAGTATAAGAGCTCTCTATGCTACAACAAACTTGCGGATTACGTATTTAATTACTTGTACTAATTAACAACACGCTACATCTATTCCGAATTATTTATCTATTGCAATTTTTGATTTGTTTTACAACGCTATTAATCACATCAAGGTACATCTTACATCAAGATATCCAGCTTGTGGATTCTGCCTTGCTCCGAGATTCTGTCACGCGCTTTCCGTATCTCTATCTGTGGAACCTTGAGGTACGCGTCAAAGGTCTCCTGCTCAGCTGATGGCGAAGCGGAACCCGTCCTCTTAGGGCTTCCTCGTCTACCGGCGCGTTTCTCTCATTCTATGCTCGGCGATTACAGCCAACCATGAATGTTTACAACGACGTTCGTCCGTCGACTGAATATCCTTGAAAAATATTTCTACACGTTCGTTTTAAGTTGCTCGATAAACAGCGAGTACGCCGAATGAACAATACGAAGAAATACTTCGGCATAATCACTGCGGTTTTATTACCTAGACAGGGGATTGCAATACTTTCGATGTCGTAAAAATTCATCACATAATGGATGATGACTTATCAATAATTATTATCATTATTCTATGGGATATACAATTAATAATAATATTAATCGTTATGCACACTGATAGAAAAACTTTGAAAAATCGACTAAATCGGTCCTTTAGGGTAGTGAACTATATATAATTGAGTAGTTTGAACCAATATTTATTCGATCGAGTGAACTAAACTTTTTTTCAATTAAATATTTAGTTGATTAAAATAGAATTTCGTTTAATTATGTAGAAATTTAGTTCCAAATGAAACGAAACATTAAAACTGACCCCGTAAAAATGAACCCCCCACCCCAACCCCTAAGGACGGGAAAGGAAGTAACATTGAAATTTTAAATAAGATCCCCAATTTTTTATTACAGATTAGAATTCTTCATGAAAAAATACGCAAGTTTTATTGGAAAAATTTCTTTCGATTCGAGACACATGGCGCTGTAATTGCAAAAAATCAAATTTTGATAATTCCAAGAAATGCGCTTTGAATCGAAGATAAAGAAGTATGTGTTGAATGTTTTCAGAAGAACAATTCTATTATGTGTAATTACAGCTTCTTATTACAATAACAAGGATGGAAACATTCAGTGAAACAACTACTCTTACGGTACTCAGGAATAACGACGTGGACGTAGTTGTTCCTACTCGGGTGGAGGATTCAGGTGAAATTGTACACAATCGAATTGTTCTCCTGAAAACATTTAGCACGTATTCTTTTATCCTTGATTTAAAGCGCATTTCTTGAAATAATCGAAAAAGTGATTTTTTGCAATTATAGCGTCATGTGTATCAAATCGAAAGAAATTATTCCAATAAAAAATGCGTTTTTCTTTCTGAAAAATTAGAGTCTGCAATAAAAAATAGGGGTTCCTATTTAAAATTTCAAAGTTACTATCCTTCCCGCGCTGAGAGGTTGGGGTAGGGGGTTGATTTTTTCGAGGTCAGTTTTCCCCTTTGTGATTAAAAAGTTTTTATTAAAACTCATCCCGTATATAGCCGCCGTGTAGAAGAATCGAGAACCTAGAGACCCTCTGCGTCAGGGGCGAGAATGAAAGTCATACAGGTGGTTCCTCCGTCTCAGGTACGGATAAGTCCTCCTTAGAGCCCCCTCCAGGCCCCGGACTATTCTGAGTGACCTTTAGAAATACTTATTGTTAGTGGATGTATCATTGACAGGGACAGAGGAGGTTTAATGATAGATTACGAAGACCGTACGAAACCCTTGTTGTTGTTGTTGTTGTTGTTGTTGTTGTTGTTGTTGTTGTTGTTGTTGTTGTTGTTGTTGTTGTTGTTGTTGTTGTTGTTGTTGTTGTTGTTGTTGTTGTTGTTGTTGTTGTTGTTGTTGTTGTTGTTGTTGTTGTTGTTGTTGTTGTTGTTGTTGTTGTTGTTGTTGTTGTTGTTGTTGTTGTTGTTGTTGTTGTTGTTGTTGTTGTTGTTGTTGTTGTTGTTGTTGTTGTTGTTGTTGTTGTTGTTGTTGTTGTTGTTGTTGTTGTTGTTGTTGTTGTTGTTGTTGTTGTTGTTGTTGTTGTTGTTGTTGTTGTTGTTGTTGTTGTTGTTGTTGTTGTTGTTGTTGTTGTTGTTGTTGTTGTTGTTGTTGTTGTTGTTGTTGTTGTTGTTGTTGTTGTTGTTGTTGTTGTTGTTGTTGTTGTTGTTGTTGTTGTTGTTGTTGTTGTTGTTGTTGTTGTTGTTGTTGTTGTTGTTGTTGTTGTTGTTGTTGTTGTTGTTGTTGTTGTTGTTGTTGTTGTTGTTGTTGTTGTTGTTGTTGTTGTTGTTGTTGTTGTTGTTGTTGTTGTTGTTGTTGTTGTTGTTGTTGTTGTTGTTGTTGTTGTTGTTGTTGTTGTTGTTGTTGTTGTTGTTGTTGTTGTTGTTGTTGTTGTTGTTGTTGTTGTTGTTGTTGTTGTTGTTGTTGTTGTTGTTGTTGTTGTTGTTGTTGTTGTTGTTGTTGTTGTTGTTGTTGTTGTTGTTGTTGTTGTTGTTGTTGTTGTTGTTGTTGTTGTTGTTGTTGTTGTTGTTGTTGTTGTTGTTGTTGTTGTTGTTGTTGTTGTTGTTGTTGTTGTTGTTGTTGTTGTTGTTGTTGTTGTTGTTGTTGTTGTTGTTGTTGTTGTTGTTGTTGTTGTTGTTGTTGTTGTTATTATTATTATTATTATTATTATTATTATTATTATTATTATTATTATTATTATTATTATATATCTAATCAATCATGTTAATTCTTGGTCTCAATATAATTCTTTCAAGGTATAGTTTCGCACTGTCGTGCATAAAATAACCAGACATAGAGAATAATTAAATTCCGTACAACTTCTATAATTTTTCGTAGGAGTCGAGAAATTCTCATAATCGTTACCACCTGTGTCCCGCAGTGATTTGTCGACCAGCTCGTCACGTGCTCGACAAATACTAATACACACGCGAATTTTCTGACTTTTGAGGCTGCTGCGTAGTTCGTGTGGTTTAAAACTCCTATGGTTCGACGTAATAAGAAACAGAGATTGCGAGCGTTTCGTCCGGACGACTGCGCAAAGTACGGCCACGGACGCGTTGTCGTTCTGGGGAAGAAAGGTGAAAGCGAGGCAAAAAAGTCGCAGGTTGGCTGGCATAGTCGCCGATGTGTCGTACACTGTGTCATTATATTTTGTCACGAAGGGGCCATGCGCACACCTATATATGACATATGAACTCGTGCTATATGTGGGCGTGCGGAATACTTCTGCCCGCCACCTACAATACTTGGTTCATTTAAATGGCTTGCGGCCCTTCTCTTTTGCCACTCGAGATTTCGAATCTGCGCGATCATTTGAAAGACACCATTGCGCCACGTGATTTGCATCGCGATAGGGCAATGGAAAGTTACAGGCGCCACGCCGTCTTCATTTCGATTTGTAAGTTCGAGCGTCAAGAACCTCTGTCAACACACTATATACGGTGGAAAAAAGTATTCGCGACATTCTTAATGATATATCTGCTTAAATTCTTCGTGTCCTCAAGCAATGACTACATGCGAGATCTTGATCTTGAAAATAATAATAAATTTTATAGAAAAACGCATATGATGAGTCATAACGTAGCGCGAAGAACGCTCATCAAGCAGGCATAATTATAGCTAATTACTGGAAGCCGGAAATTCTTAAGTATACTATAATTTTGTGTTCGTACAGTATTCGTGGATTTCTTAAAAAAGTAATGGAAGTCTTTATTGAAGAAAAATCTTCGCACTGCGTTCACGTTTTGGAAGCTCGGTCCGAGTTTAAAGCACCGGTGCATCCGAGTATCGCAGAAAAACGAAAAAATAAATAATTGAAAAATACTACGTACACTGCAATTTGTGTTACTTATTATTTGAAATCTCTCAATTTTTATAAGAATCATTTTTGACCATAATTATTATAATATTTCAAGACATAGAAGATCATCAGAAATCAGCTATATGGAAAAAAAATTAACTGTGCTTAGACAGAAAAAAATGCGATGTCCAAATTAAAACCATATCAACACTACTGTGTAGTCCCAATAGGTTCATTACATTGGTGTGAATCATTGATGCAAAAGAGCTATATGAGAAAATCGTTGTTATCGATTAAAACGAAAAAGTATAAAACCAGAAAGTGCAGATCAGGACACCCTTTAGTGCGTACTTGACACCGTTAAAAGCATAAATGAAAATATGGCGAGTAGATTAAATGAATGTTGTTAACGACGAAATTATGTTAATTCCAACACTGAGTTTTTTGATAAAACACTTACACCTTCGTAGCATACATAACGCAATACAATAGTGCACTAATCAATTATACTTCGTACAGTTAATAATTATTAAACACGACGAATATTTGTTCTCCGTATAGGTGATTGCTCAGTTTTTAGTAAGCCTATAAATATTAGTAAATGTAATTATAATACATGCGTATAATTTAATTTAGGGTCAACATCAAAATTTGGTTCAAAATTTCGCTTATGCGAATATCATACTATCATACTATCAAATCTATGTCAACCGGCCGTTCAATGTATTACTTACTTAATAGTTTCATGCAAAGACAACATTTGGATCTTGAGAACAAAAACTCGTCTCAGAGATCATTGCAACTTACGCGCCTGATGAATAGTTGAGGTTGAACGAGGATGCAATGTAGAAACATGCTTCTCATTGTTTTTCATTTTTCACTAAGCTATGAGAAATTCAAAATACTTCAACATACTTTCAGAGGAGGCTTCGTGATAGATTAATAATAATTAGGACGTGCTTTTTCTTTTTCCCCGGCTTTCTACTTTGCGGTGTGTGTTTATAAGCTTTATACATTACAGCATAATTATGTGCTTGAAATTTATTAGCGAATCAATCATTTTTAGAGAATTTGAAATTTCATAATTCATGATATCCATTGCCAATCTCAGTCAAACTCGATACCAAGCCACATTGTGAACATCACTACGGTTGTGTGAAACATTTCAGTTCGATAGTTCATAATTTATAAGATAAAGCATGCTTACGTCGTATTATATATATATTTTTTTAATATTTAAGCTCTGATAACATTTTAGTGACTTCATTGACTTTAATTTACTTCACCACGATGATCACGGGATTACTGCATCACATTAATGATACATTTCACTCCGATGCTTGAAGTCGTTCTCGAGTTAAAAGAGTTGAATCGAATCATGTTATTTGTTGGCTCGAGCATTCAATCTCTTCATCGATTCTGAACAAACACAATAACAACCTCGGTCGTAACTTTGCACGAGTAGCGTGCTTACATCGCTTTTCATAAAAACAATATTTAACTCATAAAATATTAAGGACAGAACCAATTTCATTTAAATTCTCCACGGTGAAAGGGTAGCTTTTACTTCCTAGCCGGCCAAATTTCAGCATGATTGTTTAATCTGTTCTCTACTTATGAGAGATTCATTTTTACTCCCGACGGGAGTATGCGTTGCACTGACATGGCGTGAACATGCCACTTTCTATGTGTTCGATGTTCTCCGAATCGGATAAATATGTCTTAACTGGGTATACAGATACTGTGCATCGAAACCTCTATTTTTGGCCTAGATTCTATATATTAGGTGAGATTTCAGAAAGTTTAAAGCATTGTTAAAAAATGTATGAGAAGACGTCTCCTGAACATTGCAACCGTCTTTTACATATCAAGAAACATGCTCGCTTCGGAACTCTAATTTAAAAGAACTATTATATATTATGATATATGTACGTTTTCTAATGCAGAAGACGTCTCTCGACTGTAGTGACACTAGCCAATGAATATTTGTAATTGAAATATGAAGTTAACTAAAATGACATCGAAAAATATTTAATCCTATTTAGATTTATTTTTATATGAAACATATTTATAGTTAAAGTCCTGTTTATTACAGTTTTTTGCAGTCGGGAGTATCTAAAATAATTTTTTTTTTTACGTATGGGGTGCGCGTGTATAAACACAGGAGATCTTTTGTAGATCGCTTTTCTGGACGTCTTAGACAATTTTAAGTATCGTGACAACAAAATCTTAACAAAAAAAAAATTGTCGCAGACACAAATCTTCTCGTACGACGAAGCAATATAAGTCTCAACATATACTTACGTCTCCTTCCAATCACAATGGCTTTTCGGGCAATGAAATTTCGATTCCAGTGAAAAATACTTGAATAATTTATTACGATTGGTGGCGATCGTGATGATTCTCAAAGTTTAAAAAACTTCTCATTGATAAAAAGAAACGGCGTGTCGACTGAGTGAAGACTGCTCCAGAGTTCATAATGAGAACGCAAAGATGTAATGATCGATAGGAGACATTCATGAGACGGAGTAGATCCGACCTCCAGCGTGCAATCCGACCTTCTTCTCTCCTCCATAGGTTCCACGAATGCACGTTTAACGTTCCCCAAGCTGATGCAAGAGAATCTTTTCCACCTGGCCGTGTGCATCATGTACACGGCCGGGGTTCCGGACACCGTCGATGAATAATGCATATTACACGACCATAGCCCGGTGGTAATTTGTCTGTACAACTAAGCCCCCATCGTCCACATTCACAACCACGTCCATACACCACATGTACAATTTTGCAGCTGGAATCGCTTTACGTACTTTGGAATCCCTAATAAACTGGCAACCAGGACCTTGACTTCGCTGTTTACGCTCATACGAGAGCTAACACATTCGAGCACACTGATTTATCTTCCTCATTGGAACGTGGAACATTTACAGGATTTTTGCTGCTCTAATGACGTGTTCAATGTAATGTCAACTGTTGCATAACTATTTCAGCGTACGGATTAATTATTGAGAAGACTCGAGATGGGACGGTGATGAGTTTTTACTTCCTTCCTTAAATACCAGTGGTATTCGCAAAAGAATTGCATTGTGTGCTCATCTTGATTTGACTTGAGGAATTCTCTCAATTTTAGAGATTTATTGATACCAAATGTTTTAGCTGAGGTAACGAACCTTGAAGGTCTGGTCACCTAAAATTTAAAAAAGTAAATTGTGCATGCCAACTTGAGTTATTGAATCAAAGCTGATTGCGCATTTCGATTGATTAACTCCAAAAGTGTCGATAGATTTTTCAGTGTTACGTCCAACTGTTTTTTTGAATCGATATCATACTGCAAAAATTGTGATAAACAATGAAAGTCTAATATAGAGCATACGTTTGTACAATTTTCAGTGAATTCGTCAAGCAAAACGAATCGTGACAGTGAAAAGAGCATCGTGTATTACACACAACTTTTGGGAGCTGCACCAACGGTTTACTTCATACCCTCATCACTGCTGAATAATTTATTATTTATATTCTGTATGAGTAGATGCTTAATGGAATGAGTATACTATTGATCAATAACTCAGTTTTAATGAGCTGTGTTAATGAAAGTAAGAAGTCTGCGGATCAAAATAATTTTTCCTTTTTCTAATTGTAACTGAAATTTTCTAAATAATATTCCAGACAAAGTATCAGAAGAAAGTGTGCAAAACTTAGTTTTGGTATCACGGTACAACAGATACAATTAAACAAGACAGACAGACAGGCGTCCACCCATTCGTCAATACAAAAAATTAATGAATGTTTTTACAATACAATCTAAGAGACAAATTTTATTTTGGATTGCAATACTTTCTCTCTATAAATATGAAGTATGTAAGGTGAGTACACACTTCCTTACATAATTCGTATCTCATTACGTTCCCGTAAATGAAAAAAGGTGAAACATACGTGGAAACTGAATTAGACTGTTGTATACCGAAAAAAGCGTCACAATTTATGGCCAAAGGTATTCAAATAAGCTAATCTGATTCATTGTGCCCCATTGTCGTCTAACCCGAAGGTAACAATTGTAAATTCGTTTCATAGATCGATAGAATTGCTAATAATTGTTTGTTTAATAATTAGCAATTCTCATTAGAATATAAAAATATTTGAAAAATGAAGAAAGTCTTAATAATTGTTTGTTAAATAATTATCAATTCTATTGATCTATGAAACAAATTTACAATTGTTATCTTTGAGTTAGAGGACAATGGGGCACCATGAACCGCATTAGTTTTTTTTTAATACCATCAGTAATAAATTGTGACGTTTTTTTTTTCGATTTATAAGAGTCTTATTCAGTTTACACGTATTTTTCACCTTTTTTCACTTTACGGAAATGTATGCTTCGATTAACCTAATATGACCCAAGGTTTCCCATGGCATATTGTCACCCGCGATCCGCTTCAAAACGTTTTTTTAAATAAAAAAAATTGTTTAAATTGAATGCGAATTGTCATGACACTAATGGATTACTCCAAGTGTTAAAATCGAAGGTGATCATCGCGATATTCTTTTTTATAGCATCCCTACACTGAGACACAGTCACGCTTGCAATCATGCATGACTGTAAAACAACGAGAACACAGATACTAAGGATTTCACTCGAATGTTTTTCATTCGCGTCCCTTCACTCTAAGGATAGTAAATCGGTGTTCAATTATAACGCGTTCATAAGCGGATATTGTCGCCGACACTTTTTCTGCTACCATAATTATTCTGATATTTCCGATTATAGCAAATCGCGGCTATGAAGCAGGTAAAATATATCACGGCCTCCGACGTCCCGAACCTTCTCCTCAGTCATTGTCGTGCTATTCGAGCTATTTTAGTTTTCCGTGATTTCTGAACAAAGAATTTTGAATTTTCTTTTATTTATGTACTGGCAATGACTAAAGTGCCGTTTTGTTGTGTGAATAATTGCTCAAAGAATTCAGATGTTCAAAAAAGAATCAGAGAAGCCGAGATGAACAAGGAATTACGTGGTTCTTGCCGACATTTTGTTAAGTGGCTGAAGCACGTTTACGCGAATGGAAACTTGTAAAACCTCGTAACCACAATAATTGTTATTATAATTATAAACGAATTGTCGTAATTATCGAGTTGATAATAAAATCTAACACTCGTAATGAATTCTTGGTACGATATATCGCGAGGAATACCGACGACGAATAGAGGATCATCACTTTCTCCGCTTCGTTGCAATGCTTACCGTGTGTGTTGACCAACTCTCACGCACGGCACATTAAGGCACTATGATCGTAGCTTCGATTCCACTCGTACATTGTACACATCGTAGTTTCCTTCGACGCTTTATAATTGTTGATACGTTAGTCACGGAAACTCATCAAGTTCAAAAGAGTACCTAATCTGATTTTTACACAAAAAACGTGTAGAAAAATGTGTATTGATGACTCCTGGGGCAGTTAAAGCCGTGGCGGATTAAATGGTCAATCGTTAAGCATTGTTTCAAACATGAAGAAATTGTTAGTTGCGGCATGACGAGTTTGCAGCGTGCAGAAGAAACCGTGTACAGGAAATAAATTGAATCGGTTAGTTGCGACATGTGACTGAATGGTTACATATAGGACATTCCGTACCAAATCGGCCTGAGTCTGATTCTTGAACTGTCTGATTTCGTCGATGATTTTTTATGTTATTACTCCAATTCTAAAATGCACCCAGCTTTTTTATTAAATTTTTTTTAGATAGGTTTCATTAACTTTTTATTTTTCCAAAAAAAAATATCGTTAGTCAGAATGTAAAGAAACCTGCAGATTAGAACCGCGCACATTGCTTCCTCATTCAAGGGGGCAATAAAGTCATCGTGTAACATCTGCGTGGTACCATTTACTTCGTGGTAAGATTTATGGAATATAAATCGTAAAACCAAGATCTTTGTGGCAACAAAGGTAGTCATAGTTCATAAAGACGAGTTTATTTAAAAATCGATTGACTTTCATTCAAACACAAAAGTAAGTTCTCAGGCTGTTATCAGTAATAACTATTTTCTCGACCTCTGTATTACTTTTTCTTATAAAAATATGCTGAGAAAGTACTTCTTTTTGTACCGTAAATAACTGAATAGGTATTTATGTTTACAACTATTTAATTTTGTCGCAATCAACCGTTTTTTCTCTGTACGATCGTAGTATTTTGAAATAGTTTCCGATCAGATAGAATTAAAATAAAGACGTTTATTGAAATGTTTTTATTCATTAAAAATAATATTATGATAGTTGTCTATTGAACATACAATTTAGCCGCACTTTTCATCAAAATTTAGAGTTCGTTTAGTTTTTAACAATTTTTTTCAAAAAAGTATATTAATTTAATAAATGTAATTGAAGAAGCTATTTAATTAAACTTTAACGTTATCATTTTTGTTTAAAATACATTTACAGGGTTCCTTTTTATTCTAATGGATTCTGAAGATCGATTATCGACTCTTGGAAAGCGAAATCAAGTGCAAATTGCTGAGTTTAAAATATGATGTATACACCAAATGTTGGTATTTCTATCTGTAGATTAAAAAAGTATACACGTAGATCGAAGCTCCAGAAAAAAAGAGCATCACGCGTATCTCAAACAATATATAATTTGTATGTTGGAAATAAATAGAGAACCATCGGTTTTCTGGAAGAATAATTTTCAATTAATTCAAATGAAATATAGCCTGATGGGAATTAGCAAATCAAAAATATACTCAGCTTTTATATTAGATTTATTTGAATAGATATAATTAACTTTTCCTTTTTCAAAACAAGAATATCGGTAGTCAGAATATAAAGAAACCTGGAAATTAGAATCGCGCACGTTCCTTTCTCGTTCATTTTTCCCTCTTCACAAAGTTATCTCATTAAGAAAGTATGATTTAGGCTTCCTCATAGAGCAAGCGTTGTGAAAGATCAGATTAAAATTTGTAAAATTCAGTTAATCAAGTATCCTTAAAAAGCAATGTGCGAGGTTCTGCTTTGCAATCTTTTTTTTTAAACATTTCAAGTAATTAGAGAGACTTGTGACATTAACTGTCTTGAACCATTTTGAACCCCTTTAAAGCTACATATACAAAGTATTTTTATTCTCGACTGCCCGTAGGGTAAAAAGAAGAGAGTATGCGTTTTACTGGGATGGCGCGAATATGACAGTTTCTATGTGCCCGATGTTCTCCAAATCGACTAAAGATGTCTTA
This sequence comes from Cylloceria caligata, assembly GCA_963942595.1. Lineage (NCBI taxonomy): Eukaryota > Metazoa > Arthropoda > Insecta > Hymenoptera > Ichneumonidae > Cylloceria > Cylloceria caligata. The sequence continues at coordinate 37,717,223 of OZ012708.1, forward strand.
ACAGAACTGGGTACACAGCTTCTGTACATCGTGATCTCCATTTTTGCCCTAGATTGTATACATTAGCTGAGATATCAGAAAGATAAAAGCATTTTAAAAGAAATATATCTATACTATAATTCTTAAAGTGTGGATTTCCGTCCCTCTTAAACTTCTCCTAGACGGAGCGTGCTAGGAAGGTGATCTTGGACATTTTGGAAAGGTCTCCTGATTTCTAGGTCAACGCAACTATTTTCAGCTCTTCAAGTTGAGTCCTTAAGGAGTTACGGACATTTGAATTTTCTAAGAGTATTATTGCATTTTTACGTTTAATTTTTATTTTTAAAAAAGCAATGTTATTCTTCGTAGTAGGTATAGCTTGCGCTTTTTTTAAAAAAAAAAGGTTACTATGATACGGTGAACGGAAATGTCTGTTTTTGTTTGACATGAATTTTCATATGCAATTCACATCTTAGTGATGCAGTAAACAGTCAAGTCATTAAAAATAAACCTGGGCGAAACCAGATACGATACTAGTATATATGATATATATATATATATATATATATATATATATATATATATTATATAATATTTATAAATTATTTGTTGTTTTAGTTTCAAAAAGTATAGTAACTATATGCTTAGATAGTAACTATCAAAAATTTTTTTCTTAGTCACTAGTAAAATATATAGATTTTTATAGTCCTTATATTTTTTGAAACCAAAACAGCAAATAATTTTTAATAACTTAATTCTATTTCATGGCTCAATTATTTTTACAATTGCTATAGCAATTTAAATATAGCAATATTTTGTAAAATATTAAAATACATAGAAAGTTACATTGAACTAACTCTCAAAAGTATGAAATAACAAAAAATTGTTAAAACTTCCGACTGCAAAAAACTATAATTAACATTATTGTAATTTTTAAAAGTTTTCATATGAAAATAAATCTAAAAATAATTAAATAACGTTCGATGCAATCTTAGTTAACTTCATATTTAAATGACAATAATTCATTTACCTTTGTCACTACAGTCGGGAGACGTCTCCTGAACATTGCAACCGTCTTTTACATATCAAGAAACATTATGGCATCTGGACTCTAATTTAAAAAAAAAATTATATACGATTTACACGTTTTCTAACGCAGAAGAAGACGTCACCCGACTATAGTGACAACGGTAAAAGAATTATTGTCATTTAAATATGAAATTAACTAAGATTACATCGAAAGTTATTTAATTATTTTTAGATTTATTTTCATATGAACATTCTTTGAAGTTATCCTGTTCATAAAAAGTCCTGTTTATCATAGTTTTTTGCAGTCGAGAGTTTTAAAAACGTAAAATTTGACTTATTTATTTATTATATTTTACCATTATTCTCTAGCTCTGAGTACACAGGTATGTTACTCGGTAGAAGAGTGATTAATAATACCAACGATTAACGACTTTTTCCGTACTTAAATTTGGAACGATTGCGTAACGGCGGAGAGATTGATAAAAGGTACAATTGATAACGTTAAACGATCGAACGAGTACTATATAAAATATTATCTGCGCTCCGCACGTGATACTGCCGATAGGAGACTAATCCAAGCACGTGAGCAATTCCCGAGTCGACTAGAAGTCTTATTTTTTGCTACCGAAAGCAATGCCTAGGGTGTGGTCACGACATCGACAAGTGTGTCTAATCGATTCGTGGAAACTTTTACGCGGCTCTGATAAAAAAAGTCGATGGAGGATCCTGGTACATTGGAACATACACCAACTACGCCAAAAATGTTTTGTTCAATAATGTGATGGCGTCAATATCCGGTTACATCATAAGAGCGCACATATAAAAATAAATGTAAAATGTAATCATTTTTTGTTAAAGTATAATTTTTCAGTCATTAGAAAAAAATTGAAGAAATATAATAACAACCCCTAAAAAAACAGAAATGTTATGATTTCATAAAAAATTGCTTAAAAATAATTGTTGCATTAATAATGGCGATTTTTGTTTGTTCGAATATATTTTTCACAATTAATTCGTAGTTAATGACATGCTAGTTGTTTGACAGAATTTCTGTTGTTACGTGTAAGTGGTTATTCCACTGTGAAGCGGTGAAAAATTGTCAGTTTTTCGAAATTTATTTTTTAACGACTTAAATTATCAACGTAATTCAAGTTTTGCATATTTATTACTGCCCATTTTAAGAGTATGAAAAAATTGTTTTTGAATTTTTTAATGGTTTTTTTTCCCGTAGTTATAGCACCGAACTGTGGGCCATTAAATTAGCGAAAGACTGCTGGTGTATTTGATTCCGGGAAGAGTATAGGTACATCTGAAACCCACCATTAAATAACATTTTTATCAGTATGAGTATCGTTATCGTTCGGACCAGAATTATTTTAATGAATGAAAAAATTTGTAAAAGGAGTAGGTTCAAAGTTTCAAATCTAAAATTTGGTACATTTTAAAATGGTTTTTCGTGTTAAAAAATACGAAATTGTGAATGATAATATGTTTCCGTGGTTCCTACGATAGCCATTGATATACTAAATGAAGTATAACAACTTTTTAGACTGTTTGGTAGAATAGTTTTCTTGCAATCGCTTACGCTTGTTTAAAATAAAAGACGTTTTTAGAAAACCGGATTTAAAGTTGCAAGTGCGCGACGCTGGGCGTTCTCTGCAACTTTCGGCTGTAGCAGCCCAATTAAGTCGAATCAGACCAGAAAAATTTTCTAGTACAGTACTAACTTATTATAATGAGAACGTTAGGGCGATTAAGGAGATTCCAAGAAATTCATCGCCAAAGCGTTTCCCCATTACTGCCTAGAGAGCTCGGGAATCGCACATGTGTGAGTGTGTCGGTGATCATCACTACTGCGCGTTATAAGAGAATCAGAGTTACAGCATGTGAAAGAGACGAACGCCAAAGTTGGAAGTACCTCACGTACACAGGTAGAGTGGGGGAAGCTATAAAGCTCACTCAATCAAAACGAACGGGAAATTCTCTTATAACGTGGACGCTTGTAGCGAGGTAGTACTGTACATTCTTAAATATATAGTATATACCTTTCTTACAGATTAATTAAATAATCCTTTTATACGCGGCCATATGTTTCTTTAGAGTGATAAATCTAAGCGACAATGTTATTTGACTAAATTTTATGATGGAAAATTTTCGGCAGTTCGCAACCCGGATAGAGTCAGTGCCACCTAGATCCCTGTGTTATCAATCTTAGAAAGATCTCTAACAATCGAATCATTAATTATTTTTGTCAACTCTGATTGCCTTACTCATTCATTAAGAATTAATGAGGCAACCAGACCTGACGATTTTTTTTAACCCGGGCTGTGGCAGTATTTTTTCATGATTTCTTTAGAAGTTAAAAAAAATCGTCATGTCTGGTTGCCTCATTAATTCTTAATGAATGAGTAAGGCAATTAGAGTTGACAAAAATAATTAATGATTCGATTGTTAGAGATGTTTCTAAGATCGATAACACAGGGATCTAGGTGGCGCTGACTCTAACCGGGTTGCGAACTGCCACAAATTTTCCATCATAAAATTTGGTCAAATAACATTGTCGCTTAGATTTATCACTTTAAATATATATACTTTCGAAAAATGGAAAAAATCGGTTTTTCAAAAATTTCACAATGGAATGACCCCTTAAGGATACAAATATTGCCAAAATTATTTCTAACTCTGTACAAAATCGGATCTCTATTGCAATAAGATAGATTTACCAATCACATCGACGAGTGTACCAGTAATTGAGAGTTATGTTATAAAAATGTATTTTGCTTGAGTCAAAGGACACACTCTCTATTACTGACATACCGGTCGATGAACATCCACCTTAAGTTATCTCCGACATCGCTTGTCAGATTATCTTACAAGCCGCCTATCGGTAGTCGAAAAAGAAAGTTGTATACGAAAATACCGGGGATTTCTAACGATATATCTTTCTTGATCGGGGATTCTTGAGTGATAAACGATTAAATATACTTTATTATTCTGTCCGAATTTCTACTTTTGAACAATGAGCGATAAAAAATGCGAAACGTAGATATCTTGTAAGGCTGTCAATTTCTGAAGTCAATATATTTTCACGTGCAGGGGTAGATTATCTGTCAAGTGATTTGCAGGACGATAAAAGGTGAATAATTCGATTTATCATCGTCACTCAGCTTCATTAAGATCGTTGGGAGATACTAGTAGCTTGCAGCTAATTATTTAATAGATGGAGATACCTAAACGATAGGATATTTATACTTCCTGTATAGAAGAGCATATATATAATAACTTAAGAGTCTTCTGTATGTGCCGATGGTAACGAGTGAGTTCCGCACTGGCGACAATTAATCGAGAGCAATCAAATCGCAGTCGAGCTCTTACCGAGTACAGTACCTAACGACGTGTATACGTACTCTCGGTGCACGACGCTTTGAGATGAAGCAATTTAATATCCCGTAGCGCGATCACGTTTATGCTCTTGCGGGGGAAGGGGGGGGGGGGGGGTGCACACGCGTGCGCACGTGCTTTCGCAAGCGTTAATGAAATCGCTGAATCTCCCTCTCTTTTGCTCTCTTCGTCTTTCTCGAGATCATTTAAAGTGGCATCAATTAAATCATGCACTGAGAGCAATAAAGTCATCGTGTAATATCTTCGTGGTACTCATCGCTTGATGTATACGCATATATATTTATAATCAACCCTGTATTAAGATATATGGAATATAACTTGTAAAACCAAGATCTTTGTGGCCACAAAAGTAGTCATAGCTGATAGAGACGTTTTTATTTTTAAGTGGATTGACTTTCATGCAAACATGAAACTAAGTTCTCAGAATCAGAGAATCCTTTTTTTGCACCATCAATAATTGAATATAAATAATATGCTTAAGTATACTAATTCAATAAATGTAATTGCAGGAGTAATATAAACTCTTAAAGTTAACATTTTTGCTTAAAATACATTTACAGGTTTCCATTTCATTCTGATGGATCCTGAAGATCGATTATTGACTCTTGGCAAGCGGAATTAAGTACGAATTGCTGAGTTTAAAATATGATGGATACGCCAAATGTTGGAATTTAAATCCGTAGATTAAAAAACTATGCACCTAGATCGAAGCTAAACAAAAAAAGAGCATCAGGCGTATCTCAAATAATATAGAAGAATTTGTCTGTAGGAAATAAATAGGGAACTATCTGCTTTTTGGAAAAATAACTTTGAGTTAACGCAACCGAAATTTAGCCTAATGGGAAGTAACCATAACGGATAATACAGCAGTTAAGGTCGTTGGTAACCTCGTGTTGCGATAACAATTAAGTTTAACACGCAGAATTTGATATACTATATGATATATTAAATGATATCACAATAATAATGTAATTTATATATCATATTTAAATAACATTCGTACTATCCCAAGCGAGGTTAGGGTGTTAACTTCCAGGCTTTGGTTGAGCCATGTTAACATTGACCCCTTCAGTGTCACTGATGCATATATTTACAAATGTATGCGTTAATATTGATATATCGACACTCAATGGGTTAAAAATGATAACTGGCAACAATAACATAGCGTAAAATAATTACGATAAGCTGTTGGAAAGTCTTATTATTTACGCTTACTCATAGGAGAAGCTTTGTTTTCGTGAAAAAAAATGTTCTCGAGAATTTTATGTCAGAGTACTCGTACTTGAAATGTTCCAAAACGTCGAGAAACCATATTTAGAAAAAATGTTCGTGCGTGTGTGTCTGCGTATGAGATGAGCTTGCAAAATTGAAATGGCTATATCTCAAGAACGGTTTACTGGATTATTCTGAAACTTTTGCACACGAGTCGGATCGCAACTCGGTTTACTGCAATTTTCGCCCGAATTCTTGGAAACAAGGGTGCGATTTCTCCAACTTTTGTAAATGTTGAGCTATCGAAATAAAATTTTGTACTAAAATAGGTCTGGGGACAAGGTTGTTAGGTATCGAATTTGGCATGGATCGTTCAAGGCGTTCAAATTTTATCGAATCATGCATTTTTGTCATTATTCGAACAAAATAAAATGTTTCCTCTAACTTTTGTGAATTCTCATCTATGAAACCGAAACTTTCCATACAAATTGGCTAGGGGACAAGGATACTTGGTCTTGAATTTCCTGGCAATCGATTGAGGAGTTTAAATTTTCTTAAATATGCAATCTTACTAAATGTTGTACTTTATTTTTAAAAATTATTTTACACCTTCGACCAAACTTTCTCTACGAGAAAGCGAAAATCGGTCTACATACTTTCTGATAGAGGCAACCTTTGCACAAGGTAGAAAAAATGGGGTAGCAACGTGCAAGTTTTCCCTTTGGCTCCTTGTTTAATGCTATTATAATGCCAATTCCACGATAAATTTATATTTTATTTATTATACGTTAGACGCTACAGTTCATGACGTATTGAACGAGCTACCTTAAGATTTTACTAGTTTGCGCCTTTTCTAATAATTTTAAAAAATTTTGAAACTCAATACGCCGATCATTATTGATTTTAAGATTTCTATTAATAAACGAAAAACAATAACGTAACTATTATAATTATTTTTGAAAAAATCTAATTGTAATATTATTCATACATTAATGCTTAAAAATAGTATGAATGAACTCGTTTCTCGCATGAGTTTTACTTAAAACAACGCTTGTACAGAATCTGGTTACGTCTAGGAAAAACCTGACAAAAAATACGGAAAAAAGATAAGACGAGATCCCCTTAAATTATCGCATTCTGCTCTCCGTGAATTAGAAAGACCGCGAGGAAATCGATTAGTGAGTGAGGAAATTGCTTCAATGCACTTAGTCGGAGTGTTCGAACGAGTTGTAAATCAGTGTCGTCCGATAGGCACGTAGAACGCTTCCTCGCCTGTTCCAACTCATTCTTTACCCTCTGGTATCAGCGGGCTTCGGTTACATCTTCAGGTGAATGAAAATAGAGCGTGTACTTAGCGGGCAATATATACCCACGAGAAAGTCCCTCGCGATAACTGTATAAGTATTTTTTCTGTTAATTTTTCTCTTTCGTTTCGCCGCTGCTTCGCCCTAGCGACTTAAAAATAATTTACAATACCCGTGTCCGAGTGGTGCAGTGACCCACGGTTAGACTCTGCTTAGATGCTTATCTCGCTAAAGCATTTATCCATTCTGAAAAACTTATGATCAATCCTTTGCTCCTTAGAAAAATCATATTAAAGTTTGTCAAACGAAACCGAAAAATATCTTTTAAGCTATAGGTAGAGGAAAAACTGTCTCTTTCTTTTTTCACGCTCTCTTTCTCTTTTGTATTGCTCGATCGAGGCCTCGTCCAAGACACATCGACATTATTTTTGGAGCGCCTTGACATGAAATCAGACACAGACCCACATGCACATTTATAGCTACAAGAGAAATCAGATGCAAGCGTTATCGATCATTGTAAAAATATTTTTGAGCTAAATTGATCGAGCAGAAGTTCATCGCCCTTGCGACAAATATATCAATATGCGTTGATATTGGACGAAGCCTTTTTTCTTGCCGGCCTTGACTCGAATGTGAACAACGAGCGTGGCAAAAGTGACTACGGGTAATCTTCGAGATTTCGGGTCCTTCCTCTTGACACGGTGAGCGAGTTAGGCTCATTAGGGTCAAACGCAAAGAGCCGAATAACAGCGGGGACGCGGGCTCTCGACCAGTGCTTCAGCATATCGTCTCGGTTACACGGGTAATCGAGTAATCAGTAAATCGTCGACATCCTCGTTCTGCAAACGTACTTCTCTCCGCGTATCCTACCCGTAATCCATTCGTCATCGCTGCCACGACTCAGATCTCATTTTGTTCGTTCTCGTGACGTCTGCCAAACAACTTTGAGAATTACAGTTATCAGTAGTGTGTGTTGGACGCGAGTGCATCCGCTACTTTAAAAGTAATGCCAGTTGGAACGATGTGATTCTGGCTCCGTCCGAATCCTGTTGCGTCTATCTATTTTTCTGATTGTCACCGAAACCATCCGGTTGCATATCCTGATTGTTTTATATGCATATATATATATATATATTTATCAATAGTTGCAATTATTCCATTAATCTTTTCGACGAGTCAAGAGAAGATAGACGAGATTTCCGTATCTACGCGGTGCACGGACATAGCTAGACAGAGAAAGCGCCAATGCAACTCGATAACTTCGCTCAGCCTCCCATAGAAAATCCGATACCTAAAACTTCTCGTCAGTTTACATATCAAAATACATATTTCCTGGCATATATTTCATATAAATACAAAGATATATCCGAGATACAGAATTTTTTATCAAAATATATCTGATATATATTTGACATATACTTTATTTTCGTAAGGAGATGATCCAAGTGCTTTCTTCAAAATATTCGGTGGAAATACTTTTTGATGAGATATACTCGTACAGACTCGAACGAAAAATGTAGAACGAAGGCGCCTGCGCTTCTTGCGATGCTACTTTGTCATAAGTGCGAGTATGAATTTTTTAACAATTAGTATTTCATTGTAATGTTCGATGATTGATCTTCGAATTTCACAGATATTGAGGTGTATGCTATAACTTTAATATATCTCCTATGAAAATAAAGTATACTCGAGATGTATACAGGATATATAATTATACATATATAGTAGCAAAAAGTTCTATATCCTTTGTAGATCTTTTATATATCCACCGGATATATCCTAAAGAACATATTTCAGATATATCTCAAGGCATATACAAAATATATAATTATATATAACGGCTAAATATTTTATATCTTGTATATATTTTTGAATATACTTCTTTTCCCCGTGAGATAAAAAATTCTGATGCTCATCTAATCGCGATACTGATAAAAAGGCTACCTTAACGTCCTATGAAACGAGCTTCTTTTGTGCAGAGAAAAATAACTTGATGGAAAACCAAATCCTTTAAGTCTTTAAACTTTTAACGTTCGATTATACTTCGTGATATAAGCAGAAAACGTACACATGCTCGAATGCTCAGACTGGAAATAGGCGACATTTTCACCGTAAAACTTATTCTTCATCAAACATCCCCAATGGAAAAGAAATATATTTAAAAATATATTGGGGAAAATTCTTACCTTTATAACGACCGCGTGACCTGCCCAATATTATACTTGGGAAATACCTCAAGTGTCATCCGAAAAGGTGCGAATACGCGAAAACTATTGTTCAATCAAACCGACTTCGAAGACACTTTTCATTGGACCATCCGACACAAGTGGCTCTCGGTACCACAATAATATTTATCGCCGAAAGTCTTTTCAAAGTCTATCTTTTTTATGTACTACTTGCTCATGCTTTGAACACATAAATTACAGTTTTCTTATCCTTCTCTATATTGATCATTAATGTCTATATCTATATTAATATCTATAGCCTGCCTGTCACATCAACGTTTATGGTAGAAGAAACATGGATGGTTGTGTACAATAATTTAAGATAGTTAATTGAGAGAACGGTGAATTTTTATAATTTTTTGAAAAAAATCTATTTTTGCTCTAACTTTTGTAAATTTTCATGTGTCAAACTGAAATTTAGCATACAAATTGGCTAGAATGTAAGGATACTTGGTTTTGAATTTAGTGAGAATCGATTAAGGAGTTTTAACTTTATGGAATTTGCAGTTTTACAAAAATTTCAATTTTATTGAAAATATTAATATCACTTCCTGTATGAGGAAACCAGAATTGTGATAACCATTTTCCGTAGAGCAAAATCTATGGGTTGGCGAGAATCACAAGGAAGCAAGGTGCGAATTTCAAATTTACACGCCTTGTTTATTTTATTTTATTTATGATTATCATGCCGGAAATTCTCATTTTTTGTGTTTCTCTGATTATGGTGATTATTCTTGATATTATATTATTTAATTTGCATTTGATCTTGACTGAATCTAATATATTCTAACAATGAAAGTTTAAATCAAATCATTTAAAATGATGAATATTTCCAAAACGTAAATTTACAACATAACAATGATAACTTTTCTTCGATTTGTGTATCGGAAATAAATTTTAAGTATATTTTGAATATACCTGAGATATGTTTTTCCGTTGCATATATTTCGTATATATCCTAAAATATATCCAAATTATATCATTTTTCGTTAAAATATATCTTATATAACTAATAACATATATTTTTTATATATCTTGCTATGTTCTCAGAGATATCCCAAAATTTCCTTCCAGCCACTTGAGAGGTGTGAATATATTTTATTAATTAAATTTTGGACTGAAAAGTTATCTCGTGATGTAAATCGTCACATCCTCGAACCGGAAACACGTGAACTTATCCTTCTCTATGTGAAATTTATTGAATAGAGTTGACAGTTGACACTGAACAATATTGTTGTTTTTAATAATTCGTCACTGAAAAAAATATTGTTATACGGATAAGTTTTGTGGTATTCTATAGATGAGAAGGTCAAATATGTTATCCTCGTTGCTCTGTTGGTAATTATTTCATACAGGATTTGGTTTCTTACAAAAATACCACAAAAGTCGTGGCTTTCTTTATATACTCTGAATTTTTTTGCAAAAAATTCATCATATGTGCCATCTTATATAGGAACTCCTAGAAGTTAGTTTACGAATTCACTCTTCAATAAAGCACGCTTTCCATTAGGGCCGTTAAAAGGTTGACAGCTGATACCTTAAGGCGATATGAGACATAAAAAATAAACGCGAGTATGATGTTTCAGATAAAAGCAAAATCGGTTCCACTTCAAAGTAGATAGATGAAACGGAGCCGTATTTGTTTGAGTTTAGCACATTAACCGTCCGTGAGTACATTCGATTTCAGTTTCTCTTATCGTACATGGTGTGTCACATTACCTTTTAACTCAATTAATGGTTCTATCCGCAATTATATAATTCATTGTTATTAGCTGATTGATGAACTGTGAACATTGAGAATAAAAAGCAATGTATTGCTAACATAACAATGTTGATTTCTTAATTATCCCCCATTAAAATAAGTTATATCCAAGATAAATACAGGATATTGAATTCTAACATACGAATCTAATAAATTAATTATGATTATAATTATATACATATAGTTAGATAATTAATCTAATTTTCTAACAGGTAAAGTTGAATGTTCGTTGGTCTGTCCGTAATGCAAATCTACAGTTTTCAATTGAGAACCACCAAATTTTGGTGTACTACCTCATGGTCACTCTAACTTAAACCGTAAATGAATTTTAAAAGGGTTCGGAGTCAGTGGTCACGGGGGTTAAGGGGGGGGGGGGGATACCTTTTTTTATTCATATTAAACTTACACCCGCTGTTGGTGATTCCACGAATAATAATATTTACCCGGAAAATACCGGATACTCCTGCTAGATGTATTTAAAAAACTACAAAAATCAAACGGAAAAATAAAAAATACTTCGTGTTTAATGATTTTACAGTAATTAAAATGTAAATTCAATGAAGAAATAAAATACAGTGACAGATGCATGTCGTAAAATTTAATCGTTTTTATTTGATGTGTACAAATTTTAGATAGTTAATTATCACGAAATTCTCCGGAACATATTCACTGGATATATCTCAGATGAATCTCAGATATATATATAATATAATAGATTTAGCGGATATAATTTGTATATCTTGTATTTATCTTAGGATATACTTATTTTCCTTATGGGTTATAAAAAGGGAATTATATGTCTGATTCTTTATGTTCAAATGGTATAATGGGAATTTATGTAATCAACACTTTTTGTCTTGGAAAAACCAAGCTTTTTTCTGAGTGAACTTGATTCTGCATTATCCACTAAAGATCAGATAGAAAAACAATTTGATTGATCGATTGTTTCTATCTTACCAATTGATGAAGTATCATCGAATAAATGCACCCTACCATCAGAAGTCAGTGTAGAAGATCTCTGCAATTCGCTAACCATAACTTGTACAATAGATACCTGTTTTATCATCTTCAACTGCACGAACTGATAATCGGTGTTTCTTTTATCTACAATTCTCGTTAGCAGTAATCGTTATCAAACCGAGACAAAAGTGAGTGTTCTTACGGTTATACGAGTGTCAACGATTAGCATTCATTGGTGCAATAGAGTTTCGATTGATAACACTTTTAGGTGACTCCTTATCGCTGACACGATGGCAACAGAGTACACTGATTCGTAACAAGACCCTCTGGCGGATGGAGACTCTTGCACATCGTGTCGACGGTAACCGTGCATTCTGACATCGATATAAAAGAGCGAAAAATATTCCGATAGACGCATCAATGTCCGGTATTAATACCAGGAGGTTGCCAAGGTCAAGTGCAATGGAAACTGGTCGTTTTATAAAATGTCTACCTGCAACTCGAGGTTCCAACTCGTTTCTCGATCAACTATTTGGCATGAGCTATTTTGATCAGTCATCGCTATAAGTTTTTACGATGTGAGAAGAACGCATCGTTAGCTAAGTGCTTGGATAGTTGATTCGAAATATTGCGAATAATTAGCGTGTCGATACGTATGCTTAAAACTCTCGAAGCTGCAACTCCGCGAGATGATGGATTAATGACCTAACGACTTGGCCAGGGTCAGTGGGTTAGAGCGTTTTTTTTGCTATCAGCATTCAAGAAACGTACGACGCGACTAATGCTCCGTACGCGAGTTATTCGTAGGAATTTGATACAGCCGCCATCGGTCCCGTTGTCAAGCAATACAGAACAGGACGGACGTTATGCTGCGTCACGTTTTCCGTGTGCAGCTGATGTCGCGATCTTGCGCAATCGCGTATATCCACGAGTATATCGTAATCGAAACGAATCATCGGTCTAACAGTGCGAAGTGCAGATTAAAAAACGGTCGTACACTCGCGTCAGACGGTGAAGTTGATATTACAGTCTTCCATGTTCCTATATATGCAAAAATTCTAAAATGGCTATGAACGAGCAAAATATGGATTGTGGCGATGTAGAATTACCTGTACTACGAAAGTCTTAAGAATTTATCTAGTCTGCAGTATTAATCAACCGGCGTAGCTATTAATTGAGATCTATGTACGGAAATTTCTCTGTTATAAGAACTTTATATAGATCGCGGAACTGTTATAGTGGCGGAGATTACGAAATCTAGCGATAACTAAACTCGCAATTGTAAACTCGTAACTATAGGGTGATTTTTTAAGAGCTTGAGAACTTTTTTTTAAAAAAAAACGCATAAAATTTGCAAAATCTCATCGGTTCTTTATTTGAAACGTTAGATTGGTCCATGACATTTACTTTTTGAAGATAATTTCATTTAAATGTTGACCGCGAATGGGCCCTAGAAAAGTTGGCAGAAAATCCGCTTTTTTATCGACAAATTTTGTTCAGCGATGAGGCTCATTTCTGGTTGAATGGCTACGTAAATAGGCAAAATTGCCGCATTTGGAGTGAAGAGCAACCAGAAGCCGTTCAAGAACTGCCCATGCATCCCGAAAAATGCACTGTTTGGTGTGGTTTGTACGCTGGTGGAATCATTGGACCGTATTTTTTCAAAGATGCTGTTGGACGCAACGTTACGGTGAATGGCGATCGCTATCGTTCGATGCTAACAAACTTTTTGTTGCCAAAAATGGAAGAACTGAACTTAGTTGACATGTGGTTTCAACAAGATGGCGCTACATGCCACACAGCTCGCGATTCTATGGCCATTTTGAGCGAAAACTTCGGAGAACAATTCATCTCAAGAAATGGCCCGGTAAGTTGGCCACCAAGATCATGCGATTTGACGCCTTTAGACTATTTTTTGTGGGGCTACGTCAAGTCTAAAGTCTACAGAAATAAGCCAGCAACTATTCCAGTTTTGGAAGACAACATTTCCGAAGAAATTCGGGCTATTCCGGCCGAAATGCTCGAAAAAGTTGCCCAAAATTGGACTTTCCGAATGGACCACCTAAGACGCAGCCGCGGTCAACATTTAAATGAAATTATCTTCAAAAAGTAAATGTCATGGACCAATCTAACGTTTCAAATAAAGAACCGATGAGATTTTGCAAATTTTATGCGTTTTTTTTTAAAAAAAAGTTCTCAAGCTCTTAAAAAATCACCCTTTACAACCTTCCAGAATAGTCTACGTTCTTGGTCGACGCAGTGGTCGAATTCAACAATTAGATTTAAATTGGGATGTACCATTTTTTAATTTTTTGTTTCCTCATAGAAGAAGATACGTGGGTAAAACTTCCGTTTAGGGGACCCACCTCCGATCGCCTTCGGATTAAGTGTATTCGATGCGTTTTCGCACGGAGAACAACTTTTTCCTTTGACAAAATTGGCAGTCTCATCGGCGAACAAAGATATTAAGCGTCAAAGGTGTCAAAAATGGACATTTGTATGCATAAAGACCGAAGGTAATTTGTGTGTGTGTGTGTGTGTGTGTGTGTGTGTGTGTGTGTGTGTGTGTGTGTGTGTGTGTGTGTGTGTGTGTGTGTGTGTGTGTGTGTGTGTGTGTGTGTGAATTTATGAACACACACATATACGTAAACGTTAATCAGACCATGAGCACCGATATGTGATGGTAAACATTTTTGTCGCCATTTTCATATTAACGTGTTCAATATTTGCCAAAACGTCCAGAAAACCCATTTAGAAAAAGTGACCATGCGTACGTGCGTGTACGAGTAAGCGAGTGAGTAAGTGAGTGTGCGTGCGTGTACGAGTAAGCGAGTGAGTAAGGGAGTATGCGTGCGGACGTGCGTGCGTACGTGTGTGTGTAATGGCACTGTAAACTTTGGACGTATATAACTCAAGAATGGCTTGAGCTACAGCGCTTCAATTTTACACACAACTAAAATAGCACAACCTCTATATTTACTGTATTTCTTTTAATGATTCAGACTGTGGTTGAGATTTTATGGCATTTTGAATTTTTCGATAAATGTCTGTATACGCCTTAATAACAGTCGCAAGTTTCAAGATATCTGGCTTATTAGTTTCTTACATATAAAGTTATATCCAAGGATAAATAGTATTGAATCATAAATGATTTTGAATTTTCGAAAAAGCAAGTGTGATTTTAACTTATAATTCCGTATTCTTATTCCCGTAAACTTTTATCCGTTTAATTGATTTTTTTTACAAAGGTGAAGTAACATTCAGCGTTGCTCGATATTGAGATTCGATTTTGTTGAATTTTTATTCTCGATCTCGTTACCGCTATAAATTAGAATAAGTTAATGAAAACTAGCTAAAACTTTGAACAAAGAGTGTTAAGGAAATATCTAAGGGACATGTTAGTCAACTGACGCACTACCGCGGACATTTTCCATTAGATAAGAAAAAAAAGGAAATTAATATTGCACATCGCTCTATATTATTTCTCTTGATACGGTGCAGAGTGTCGAGAAAAGATCATAATTATTTCTAATTTTTTAAAATGAATTACGAAGTGCTAATTTACTCGTTTCGTCGAAAATGATGTTGGCACAATATGCCAACATCATTTTCGAGGATTATTGCACGCATATTGATGAACACAGTTATAAAACTAAGACTCCTAGCGGCTTATTTTTTCCAATAAACACAAAATACTATGAGCTTAAAATAATTCGAAAATTCTTTCAAACATTTTCGCTTCACAAAAAAACATTTCAACTTAATTTTTTATCTTTTTTGCTTCAATCTAGGCATTTTTTATTTTTAACGATTCACTAGAGATTAAGGAGGGTGGAGCGTGAGGCTCGTGGGCTGATCGACGCGGTGGCTTGTGCGGTGCGGGGTCGGTAATGACGGAGCGAGAGGTCTGCTGTCAGAAATCCCGGGCGTGCCATGACAAAAGCTGAAAGATTCGCTTCACTCATGCCAGCTAAAACCCTGGACAGTGAATTGCTTTGAAGTTTGTATATTCGTTTCTTGGTAGTATCTCCTTGTCTATGGTATCTTTGCATGAATTTTTGAATATTTTTCTATTCCTTTTTTTCATATACAAGTAATCGTATTGCAATTGCCGTAAGAGTCAACGCATAAGAGCGAAACATCAATAATTTATTATAGGAAAACTACCTAGCAACAAAATCTGGAATTTTGCACAGGTCATTTGTTATTATTCATTGATAGTATATTTTTATTTCGGTACATTCTAAATATTTTCAATTTGTGCTACAGCCTCCTTAACATATCAATTAAAATTATTCTTATGTCGATCTTTTATTTTGAAGCATATAATGAGCAGAAGCAGCGTTCGTTACCGACGTCCAGCATAGAAAACCACGTTTAAAAGGGCTTATTTTAGTTTGGAATATTGACATTTCAAGACGGTTCAACTTATTCTGTTTCTTCCAGCTGCTTCATAATGTCTCAATCTCTAATATACATTGATTTTATGATTTGATTTTGTAAACTGATAATCGCAGATGCCTCCTAAAGAGATATTTCATGTAAAATGTAATCAAAATCAATGGAGGCGTTTAAATTTGTTAGACATTCAATTTTTCATTTAAAAAATGGTATAGCTTGTAAAATGTAAGATCTGAAGTTTAAAGATAACTTGAGCGATCGACATAAAATTTATTACACCAGTTACGCAACAAGTTATTATTATTAGTTACAATTTTCGTTATAACATATGAAAGCGAATTTGTCAAACATCAGTTTTTGTAATTCGTATTAGCTGAATGTCATAGCTCAGATTGTTTTTCATTATTTCCCACTAATTCGATAAAGCTTACTCTATGAAAAAGCCAAAATTGATCACCATACATCTTCATAGAAGTACCTTTTAAAAGGGTACGAAAAATAATGAGGAAGCATTTTTTAAGTTTTTACTTTGCATCCTTGTTATTTTTGCAAATCTATACTTGAACAAGTTAGAAGTCGAACAATAAAGTTAATAATGGAACAACTCAATTGTATATGCAACATTTAACAGTTTTCAAATAATAATATTTCACTTACGCGATCCATATATTTAATTAACCCATTTTTTTGTCGCTTGATGGTTTTCAAATTGTTCGTTTAATTAAAAAAGAATTTTTTTAAATCTTTGTGTTGTATTTCGGAGGGTTAACGAATAAATCGAAACTAAATTATCACAACAATTCAATAGTTGTCATGATAAATTGGGTGTATTCCATCAAGAATGCACCACACCTATTCATTCTCTTAACATTAATAGATTTGATAGAGGACCGTCTATTTAAATAGCTTTTGTAGCGATACTTATGTTATTGACGCGAGAATAATTGCGATATAATTACAATTATACATTATATTAATGTATGGCTAAGAGCGCGTTTATCGCCGTAGTCGTACGTCAGATGCTTGCTTCGATTTAATTTGCGAAACCGGAGAGTCCTCCTTTCCATGAACTCATGTCAACACAGCTCCCAAATAGTTGACAACGGCAGAGTTGTATTAATAAACGTTAAAGGAAAATTTGGCAAACTCTCGATTAATGAATGTGGCGCAGTAGCTAGTAGTACACTCCCTATAGTCTCAACATTTAACTCAATTAAGAGTTTTTGGCATTGCTGTTTTCATATGTTTTCCAAACTACCGTCAGTACTAATGGTACTTGTGCTTTCTAAGGTCAACTTGACAATACTTTGAGAAGAAAATCGGTGAAGCAAGAATTTCTGGCACATTTAGTCTTTGATCTATTTATAGAATATTCGCCTCCGCGTTGGATTTCGTATTTCCGGACATCTCGGTCATTTTGACTAACTGGGATATGAAACATGGGGCGGAGACACTTCCGCTGTGTTCCGTTGCTTTTCTGTGTTGCTCGAAAATACGTGAATACGGACGGAGATCCCTGAACTGTTAGCTGTTTTCCAATCGACGGTGTTTCTGATTCGAGTCATCACTGCTATTGTATTTATACACGTGACCTAGCAGAGAGGTGCATCTGTCATAAATCACCGTGCAATCAATGATCGCCGCGCATAGCTGCACGCGACTCCCTGAGAGTATACTAACGACAACTCCAAACTATATATCATTTCAAGCTCCGAATGACCCGAGTGCGAAACAATGTACTGCACGCGACTCTATGAGTGATGAGAATGAGTGGCTTGACACAGAAATTTGCGCAAAATTCATTTCCGCTAACCTTCTTTCGTGCGAGAGCAGTCACGACTATTTCTTGACTTTGTTTCTTGCTCGGTACCTGTTGCTACGATCACAACTCTAGTACACGAGTGGAGCACAATTTAGAAATAATTTAGAAGATTAAATTGAATGAATGGACGATGACAGAGTGTGTCAAATAAATATTCAGTGAATAAGATACAATTCATTATCCAGATAGATAATAACATTTTGTTCCGACCGACAATATGATTCTTGAGATTTTGTTGAGTGCAACTTAGTTTTTATCCTCAGAAATTAATCTTTTGTTATTATTTTAATGGTTTGGTTGAATGATTTTTGTATTATTTAACACCGTCATCAAAACAACGTTATTATATTAATAATACAATTGAAAAATATTGTTACGATTACCGTATATTTAATTGGGAATACAACAACAAAAATAACCAAAAACTTAACAAAATCGTTTCGTTGTGACATCTGAATTCATGATTTAGTTGCCGAACCAAAAATATTTTTGTATTATTCAATAGTGCCAACACAACAAGTTAAGAATACAATTGTAAACTATCGTTACGATAACCATACTTTTGATCGGGAACACAAAAAAAAACTAAAGCGCAACAAAATCATATCGTTGCAACTGAATTTTTTTTCTCTTGATGCAATTAGTTGGATCAGGAAATAATTATTTTGGCAAGCGGATGTCAAACAATGGCTGAAATAATAATGATCGGTTACCGGATCAAATTATATTGAAAAAAACTTTCAATTTAAAAAATTATATTGAAGAGAGTTTCAAGGAAAGGTTTTACTCTTTTGCGAAACAAGAAATACGTTAAGAGTACGAAAGCGATGTATCAAATTAACACGATAGCACAGTGATTGCTTGTACTTCAAGTGTAAAGTAAAAGCAAATCAGCGAAAATTTATCCATCATTTTAGCAGCTGTCACTTTGCTATATTCAAGAGTGTCGTTGAATGTCTTCCGGTATTTGCGGTGCGATGACTCAGAGTTATTATCTCCAGACTCCACCTTACAATAAACACTAAGCAACGGCATATCGGGAGCATGTGCGTCAAGGAAAAGGAGCTTAAGTAATTGTGCGTTACTACTTGAGGTCGTTGTAACACTTGCGATTTTTGTTTTTCTGCAAATCACAAGGCAACTGTTTGTACGTCTTCTTCGTTAGGAAAATCGCGTGGATTACTTTTATATTTATGCTTGTTATCGCAGTAGGTGAAGAGAGAGATGCTCAATAACATGAAACAGATTACGGTATATCAATTAGAAAAAATAGATTATTCATGATGATTCGAGTCTCCAAGGAGGCCTATTTTTACGGCAATGCGGTTAGACGTAATTCAATCAAGATAACAAATTCATAACCCAAAATAATACAGCCAATATGAAGTTTTCACGTAGTAATAAATGTAAACATTACTTAATAATAAAATTTAAAATATCAACAGTACTATTATTCTCGTTCTGTCCATAAATTAATGTAAAGAACATAGAAATCCACTTAGTATGACGTGAATTGATTTATAAAAAAGCGTAATATACTTTTATTTTATCAACTAAAAACTGTTGAATATTACATTTATTTCGCATATACGTATTTTCCCGGGACATAAAAAAATTGTTATCATTTCTATCTAACATAGTCCAGAACGATGTTAATGTTTTTAATTCTATAGCCAATACAACGTAGAGATAGTGCGACATTAGTCACTTATTTCTCCTACGCGATAGGATTAAATGTCCGCAGTGTTTCCGAGAAGTTACGTATGAGAACATTCTAAAGAGGATTAGCACCGTTTTCTTAGTTAATTTGATGAAGCATATGTTTATAGACACTGTTTCTACAGGATGCAAGTTTACACTAATCCAGAGCTGCATACACGCAATTTTACACAAAGTAATGCTACCCAAATCCGATTCTACATGGAAAGATTGTACAGGTGCCCAATTAAGGACACCGCAACTTTGCACACGACCAACTGTACACAGACCCAGATGACCCTTAACCGATATTGAAATAACGACCACGAACGACGCGACACTTTGAGTGCCATATCTCGTGATGTAACAACGGTCCGAATGTGGATGATAAATGTTCATGCAATATTGTACAGAACTAATGGCGCCAAGGCTGGCACCAAGGTTGGCGTCAAGCCTTGCGCCAAGGTTGGCCCGGAGCTGTGCCGCCTTTTTGTCAGCAAATAGGCTTTTCTAGTCAATAGTGTGAATGTTAGTTCAATATTAACAGCAATCATAAAACAACATAAGCTAAATAATATACAGATGTTAAACAAGATACAGAGAGATAGAGAGGAGGGATACGCAAGTGAACGATTCGATTTTAAAAACTGGGAAAAAGCGACGTTAAAATGCTATTATTTTGGAAGTTGCCGGTCGTAACTTCCTTCAGAGTGATGGTTTTTTAAACCTTTGGGTAACCTTTAATTTGAAAGCGATGTATATCAATGCGAAACAGACGAAGGGTATGTGGATTCCAGCGTCGACGAATCTAATAAAATGGTTAGCGTTACCCTAATATGAATGATTTGGTGCTTTAAAATTCATTAAGTCTATTTTTAACTTCACTTAAGGCGATGTGCTACACGTTTCTGTCGTTCTCTTTCTCTCTCTATATTACTCTTTCTCGCTCCATCTCGATCCGTAATACACGCACTCATTAAACACAGTAAAATTGTACACAAGATCGACCGTATTCACTCATAGTCGTAAAGTTGAATATGCAGTTGACTAGTTTTCGTTCACCTTGCTTGCGCTATAGATATTTGGAGACGTGTAAAGTTTCTGCCGTAGCTCTTGGTCAATCGGTAGTTGAGACAAGCATTCGGTCTTCGAACGGCGATTTGATAACAAATCTGTATCAGCGTCAATTTAAAATTTGTTAATTATCAACAAATATCTATTTGCTTCACCGAGATGACAGTTGTGTCAAATGTATATTCGATAATTATTAACATATCTAAAGTCGTTTCAACTATATTTAAACTTGTTGTCACAAAAATCGTTCTTTATTGGTAAGAAACCGCGAATAAGTTACGAGGAACAAATTCCTCAAATAAATCATTCGTTTGACGAAAGTGCTTTCGGTATATCATTTTATTATGAGAACACTAACATTTATTAAGTGTTGCTACATTTTGCATAACTTAACAAATATTTTAGATAATAGAACAACTAAAAATATTTACTTATAGTGAAAAACTCTGTTCTCAGTGTGAAAAACTTTAAAGGTAAAGAGTGGCGACAATCGGTACATCTCTAGAACCTAGGGAAGTAGCGGCCTAACCTATATTTGGGAGAATGGTAAAACGAACTCTGTCATTTATTTCCGTCCCCCATAAAAAACCATAACATGATTTCATTCCGGAAATTATCACTGTTTTTATATCATCAGTAGCGCCGGAGAATTGCTAAGTGATATATAAAGGGTGGTTAAATTTTAAGGGCCGATGTTGAATGTGAACCACACCTAAACGTCAAGTTTTTTTCTGCATTTCATTTGACATTTCTCAATTTCAGACTAACTCAATTTGAACCATGGAAAGATACACAATCGAACAACGCGTTAAAGTTATTCAGGCTTATTATGAAAATGGGCGTTCAAATCAAAATGCATATCGTGCACTTCGTGATTTTTTCGGACAATTTAATCGTCCAAATATGCGTATAATCGGAAAAATCGTGCAAAAATTTGAGCAAACCGGGTCTGTAGGAGATATTAAAACACCAGTGCATGCTCGTACAGCTCGTACTGCTGCTGTTCGCGATAGTGTGGCTGAAGAGCCGTCCACCTCAACTCGTCGTCGTGCCCAACAATTGCACCTCTCACGCTCGTCGTTGATGAACATTATGCATAAAGACTTGCATTTACACGCTTATAAGGTGCAATTAACTCAAGAACTAAAGCCTCTTGACCATTCCAAACGTCGTCAATGGTCAGAATGGTGGCAAGAAATGGCAACAGTGGATGATCAATTTTCGAAGAAAATCATCTTCAGTGATGAGGCACATTTTCACCTCAGTGGATTCGTCAATAAGCAGAATTGCCGCATTTCGGCGAATCATAATCCAAGAGTGATTGTCGAAAAACCAATGCACCCACAAAGAGTGACTGTTTGGTGCGGTTTATGGGCTGGCGGCATCATCGGGCCGTATTTTTTCGAAAATGAGGCCGGTCAGGCAGTTACTGTGAATGGTGTTCGCTATCGTAAGATGATAACGAACTTTTTATGGCCCGAATTGGAAGATATGGATGTGGGCGATATGTGGTTTCAACAGGACGGTGCCACTTGCCACACAGCTAACGAAACAATGGCTCTTTTGCGCGAAAAATTCAATGGCCGTGTTATCTCACGTGGTGGCGATGTCAATTGGCCGCCTTTCTTTGGGGTTATTTGAAAGAAAAGGTGTACGTCGATAAGCCAGCAACAATTCAAGAGCTAAAGGATGAGATAATTCGGCACATTAACGGCATAGAACCTCAATTATGCCTAAGCGTCATCGAAAATTTGGACCATCGGATGGAGGTGTGCCGCCGAGGTCGCGGCGGTCATTTGGCCGATATTTTGTTCCATACATAATTGAACCATACCATATTATCATAATAAAAAGAATTGACAATAATTTCCTAAATAATTTGTGTTTTATTCAAAATCAACATCGGCCCTTCAAATTTAACCACCCTTTATTAAGCTAGTACTATAAAAGTGACTTTTATATTCTAACCGTGTAAAAAAAATTGAATATACACTGCATCTTTTTTTATCTATTTATTCTTTATTCTTGACGCATTCAGTCACACAGGATTTTCTAAGCTAAGAAAAAATCAGCGAAGCGATAGACATTGACGAAAGAAAACTGCCATGGATTCCTTAACTCGAACCGAAGTGGCCTTTCGTGGAAATATTTTTATTCTTTTATTTACTAAGGACAATACTTATTAGATAAAATAAATCTCAAGGTGTTCCAAGAGCAAGCGAGAGTTATCTCTTGTCCATAATATTCTAAACATTTCTAGTTTCGCAGTTTAGTGTTATCTACCATATGAATCGTACTTACCAAATCCCGCGTCCAACGATTCATACGATAATCACGACAACCTGTTCGGTACAATTATTTTACGTTTCATTATGATTCGACTTTATCACTGGATTATCACTATGAAAGAATACTAATGAAATCGTAAAAATACTTATGAAAACTGATGAAACGTTAATGGCTGTCAATAAATTCTCATAAGTGTTTATTATAATTTTTGCGATTCAAATAGTGTAATTCCATAAGATCCCACGCGCTATTTATCTATTATTCAAACTCCATGTCGTTGCTTCAGAATGATCAAACACTGCACTCATCGGACCGTTAAATAAATCGATACAAGTGACATTTGTTCTGTAACTCTGAATCATTAAAGAAAATTCCCCAAACATAAATAAAAATGCAATTATTAACAAAATAAAAATTAAGGGTTTCAGAATGCAGTAGATCTACGTGAATTGCGATGATTAATAAAACGTACCGTTAAACAAATACATTTTTATTTATTTTAAAAACAGTTTAATCAGTTAACATTTTTCTTCCGTTCGGAAGTAAGTGTATTCTTACATATCTGAATAAATCATAAACCAAAAGGTAGCACACAGCTTCCCTTTGGCATTGCGTCGCTAACAGATTTAATGATTTAAGCATGCACCGGATGCGAATGTCAAGGATCCGACACGACTGCCCGCATCATTGGTGCAACATCGTGCGTCTACGAGATACTTTCGCAAGAAAGTCTCGTAGCGCTGGGTAGCACGCGTCATACCATCTTGGATCGGGTCCATAGTGCGGCATTGCTTTTCGTATTACTTCGCTATATAATATATCCAAGCAACGAATATAAATCTCACTGTTTAACGATGGGAATTACATAGAATCAATTGTAGATATTTTTCTTGTATACAGGTGGGAATCGTGAATCTTCGGTGGTATTACTGGAACACCTAGTTGACAATACTACTCTAGTAAGAAAAATGAAGTAGGCATGAATGTACGAATTTTCGTAATGCACATCAACATATTTATCGGTCTTTCCATCCTCAAAATACAAATTGCTCCATTAAGAATAATATTTCATTGAACATTTTGTACAACGATGAAAGATAATTTTATTTCTAAGAAATGTATTAAATACTTTAATTCATCATTTAATTTAAACACAAATTAATGTTGAATTGACGTAGTTTAATTTTTTTTTAGTTAGTAATTAATTTGGAATTTTATTGCATTTTTATATTATATAAAGAATAATTAGATGCACGCAGGCTTGCAAATTTGTTATCTGCTTCCTGGAAGTAGTCGTCGCGTGACAGTCGTCGGAGTAACGGGCTCTGGTGAATGCGTTACGAAATAATCGATCGAAAGAAGCAAACACAGGTACTGCGCCACGTGCTGTGCACGAGGGTCTCGATGGATAAGCCGCCGTTAAGCAACAGGGGAAGAAAACATTCCTTTCACTACGGTCCCACCCACAACCCAGGTTGCCTTTATCGAGCGTGTATTTATAATCTAAAGTAACTAAATAATCTAAAGGCTCTAATCTTTCATCTCCAAAACTGTCATCGATAGTGCACGGATGATTTGTATCGATCTATTTTCTATCGACATTTAAAAAAAAACTCTATCGCGTGAAGCGAATCAAGTAAAAGGTCTCGTAAAGCAAAAAATAATAATGCATAAAAAAATTAAGTATTCCTTGGAAAAAAGATGTTTTAAATATCAATTTCGTTGGATATCGCTTGCGCGCAGTTCCATTCACCTTTTGAAAGCGCGGTATCGCGTCGAATGCTTTGCAAAGTCACCGTCAGTGCGCGCTGAACGAATTATCTTCGAGTTCGGCGAATGTCGGTAGAGACCGGGCTTCTCGCTTCTCTCCGATTGGCTGCCAGTGACGCTGCTAGCCGTCGGCTTGCGAGCCTCGCGCGAGTCTACGCACACCTTCTCTCGACCCTCTACACTTGTCAAGTCCGTGTGTCTTATATCGTGTATCGCGTGCATCGTACGCAGGCAACGAACCTCACAGAGAAGCTTTGAGTAAATCTCGCATACACCTAAACGCAACGTATCACCGAATGCCGAGGTACCATAAGCGAGAAACGACCGAATGAATTGTCGGAAAGAGCGAGAAGCGACTATCAGTCTCGCCAGTGTTCGAGAACACACTGGTTTCTTCTCGGATCCTTGTCAGTGCCCCTGTCGGTGCCGATGTCGGTGTCGCTGTCGCTGCTACATTTGCCGCGTAACCGCGGGTTCGTCGGGGTAATCGAGTTATCGGCGTGTGCACCACTAACATCCCGACACGGGAAGCATACAGTAGCGCATCGCACCGGCGCGGGGCGGGGAAAGGAGAGTAGCGGTATAGCAGCGGGCGGACACACTGGGAACACACAGTAGTGCCTGTTTAGACTCGCAGAGTTTTGTCGTGAATTTTCTCTCGCCGGGCATGTTCGTGTACTCGTCTTCTCAATATTACCATTGCAAAACTTAACATTCCCATACGATAACAGTAATCAGCGGTTTTAACAGCCAACGTGAACTATCGAGGGAAAAAATAATTAATATCGTAAGTGGCTTTGAATAAAACGAGCACGCGGTTGAAAATTGAGGAAAAAGAATAGCAGAGCGTAGACCAAGTGTTTTTATCAGCAAGCATATATATCGTCATCGTTGTGATATAGTTACGGGGAAGTTACGGAAATAACGTAAAGTTTAAGAAAATAAAAAACGAAGAACGGCGATTAGAGTGCCAAAGAGACGCGAATGTCTTCCCTCTTGTCCTCGGGTAATATTCGTCGGAGACGAACGAGAGTGAAATACCGGTGTCGGAGGTAGTTGATGAGAAGCGTAAGATTCTCGTTTATCGACTACACGGCAGAGTACAGAAGTTGTAAGTAGAAGGGAACGTAAACGAGGAGAAAGAACGGAATAACGTATCGGTACGTGTATATATATAAATATATATATATATATAATTATTTATATACGAAGAGAAAAAGTTAGAGCCGTACATCGTAGCTCAGCAGGACGACAGGGTAATTTGTAGAAACGCGAATCGTCAAAATTGTCACCGGAATTCAGTTGGCAACGATATATTAAAGAAAAGGAGCCAGCTGCCGGCTTCGTTTGTTTAACGCAATAATTCCGTCTTCGTATCGCGGAATGAACGGCAGACAGGCCAACGGAGAGAGCCGAGGACGAAATGGCCACGTGTTGGTGTGGGAGCAGCCTGGTCTCGAGGAGGCAGATAGACAGCCGCAAAAACAACGAGGTACGTCGTCGCTTTGCTTCTATTTTTCCATAAGTACACGTTGGAATTCCCCGCGGTATTATTGGTAACAGTGCGAATATAAGAAGAACCGCGATCGCTTTCGTGTTATATTTACGTGTTTTCCTCTTCCTTTCCGTCGGTCATATATTAGTTAGGATCGACATGTTCGTCGTGTTGTGTATCGGTAAACGTCGTTTTTATTCATGGGTCACGCGAAACTATCGGCGTTTCGTTAGTAAACGGACGAACTCTCGGACATTTTTGGATAAGAGGTTAGTTGTAAAAATGGAGTACGAATGTGTAATTCGAGACTCGACGATTAAACGCCGAATAACCGTGTATACGTGTTTGTTGCATGTATACGCAGTACAACGTTGCACGCGGCAACCGAGTTCCGTCGCCGGTAAGGCATACACAAGGAGGCGTAGGCTTGCGAGAGCACGTGCACGCGCTCGGCCGGTCCCGTGGTCAGGAGCCCCCCGTATGCCACCTCGTGGCATAAGAGAGGCTCGACTATACGGGTTCCCGCAGATAAAACTTTGTTGTCCATAGACGGATCACTGACAAGCGATACACTCGCAGGGAAGACGCGTCAACGGGAACCGATCGTAGCGCGATTTGTCAGCATTGACGCAATGTCATGTTTCAACACCTTACGACTAGATGACTAGCTGGTTCCTCAAGCTTCAACGTTCTATTTCTCCCGGGACTCCCGAAAAAACTGCTTCGTCAATTGAAATTTGTGTGATTATTGCTTTGCTTTTCTTTTTCATTTTTTTTTCTTCAATTTTTCGTCTCAATATATTTGGAGTGACAGTTTCAGAAGCATTTTTGTCTCGCGCATTCTTACCTAACGTGTTGTTGTAGGACGATGCAATTCTCTGGTTATTTAAAGACTCGTGTACGAAGGTATAAAGATGCTTCGCGTAGGCGTGCTAGCAAACACCCCGAACCCCCGCACTCGTTAATTCTCGATTATTTCTGTGTACACGCGGAGCAACGAGAGACGATCAATGTCTCAATGTGTCACTAGGGAGGAACGTTACTTCCAGAGATTATCCTTAAGTTGTTTCGATCATTTTGTCCGGTATAGCACATGAACTTGGTAAATATTTTTGTGTGAGAAATATCTATAGTTAAAAAAAAATCATTCAAAGAAAAATATATTTGAATTTTGTCCGGAAAATATATTTTACTAGCAAACTATTGTCTTCCACGTTCATCGGTGCACCCCCCTGAATATCACATGACTAGAAGTTAAGACCCTCTCCCCCTACTTAAGAATTTTTATTTTTCTAAATAATTTTTAAAAACTGAAAAAAATCCCTGGAAAATTGCTATGTATTTGCATTGTTTTATTTTTTATTTTTGTATATATATATATAAATATAATTTGTTTTCTTGAAAAAAAATTTGTTATCTTAATGTCAGAATACTTCAAATTGTCTGCATCGTCTTGAAAAGTGGTATTTAAAAAAATCTGGTACGTGTATCCGTGTGTGCGCCAAAGGCTGCAAAAGTAAATTGTTTATAATTCTAGATCGATTTGAAAGATTCTTCCGAAATGCACTCAAGTAAAACACACATTACCCTTTACGTGTCGCTATTTTCGATGAAATATTATATGATTTTCATTTTTTCAAAAATTACGGCGAACGTGATAACTGGAACAACTTTCGAACGATGACACAGGCGTATTCACGATAAATTTTGCTTGGTGATGCGTATTTTGGGAATTGGCAATGGATATCAAAAGTTATGAATTTGATTTTTTTTTTTAAATCATTGATTCACTAACTTTTACAAATTTCGAGCAGATAAGAGCCAGTACGTATTTAAACAAGCTCGTAATGTACAACCTTGCATATTGTTTTCTAATTATTTTTCAATTAAAAAAAAGCTTTCTCAATCATCAAGTCAATATTGATCAACATCATTGATCTTCATCAGGAATGGTTTGTGAAAGGTGAGAAGTGATAACGAAACAATGTGCAACTATTCTACTTTACATATTCTTTGTTATACTAAATGTTATATATTAAAGTGTGAGTAACATGTATATTTTGATTGCTTTAAATATTGTACCTAAGATGTACTATTCGTTCGTACGGTGTCTCCCAGGAAGTTAAAGATGCGAGGTACAGACCAACACTTTTTCTGTACGTCACGCTTCACCGATTGGCAAGAAATATCACATGGATTCTTTTTTAACTTGCCTCGTGATTACTACTCCCGACTGCTCTTAGTGTAAAGAGAACGGAGCATGCATTTCACTGACATAGCGCGAATATACCAGTTTCTATGTGTCCGATGTTCTCCGTATCGGCTAAAGATGTCTTAACAAAACTGGGTAGATAGATTCTGTGCAAAGTAACCAACATTTTTGTCCTAGATTCTATGTATTAGGGGAAAGTTCAGAAAACTAAAGGCGTTTAAAAAAAGGTATAAGAAACACGGTTGTATATATCGAAATGCCATAAGATGGCCGTCATTCCTATTATAATCGTTCAGTTGTACCTAACTTCAGAGCGCTCACGGTGTAGTGAGAGAAAGAGCACGTGGGATTCAGTTGATATTTGCATATATATTTTATTCAACAGCATGTAGATTCTAATAAGTTTGTTGTATATAAGAGATGTTCTTGACAAGTAGTTATTAGTAAAAATGCAACGCAATTTTCTAATTGCGTTTGTTGATTTAATTCTAAATACACGAGCGCAAAAGTGATTCGGTGATAAAATAAAGATAAATTATTGAAAATTATGACCACTTTATACTTTTCTAATCAACTTTGTTGCTTTAATTCTAAATACAAGAGTGCAAAATGATTGAGCGACCCGATAAAATAAAGTTTTAAAAATTATTTAGCTGTTTTAGTTGCAAAAAAATTTAGTTATTATAAAAATGCTGTAGAAAGTCACATTCAAAAAAATTAAATAAAAATATTAAACGTTTAAAAAACTGTCGACTGCAAAAAAATTTAATAAACAAGACTTAAACTTTAAAAAATGTTTACATAGATATAAATCTAAAAAGGGTGAAATAACTTCTGATGTCATTTTACTTAACGACATATTTAAATTACAATAATTCATTTAGTGCTGTCAATGCAGTCGGGACACGTCTCCTGAACTTTGCGACCTATTTTTACATATCAAGAAAGATGCTGGCGTGTAGACTAATTTAAAAGAAAAATTATATACAATATAGACGTTTCCGACTGTAGCGACAGCGGTAAATGAATTATTATAATTTAAATATGAAGTTAACTAAAATTAATTTCTTTTTAAAGTTAAAATTCTGTTTATTATAGTTGTTTTCCGATTTTACCGATAGTATTTACCGATTTTTCGTATAGACACAGCCAACGTTGAAATTTAAAAAACTCACATTCGGCAGATTAGTCACAATACCTAGATCATGTAAAAAATATGAAATGCACATTTAACCGTACTCATTTAACAGTATTTTGTAAGCTTCGTCATCTCTTGACCAATTTTAATCAGATGATATTTTAGCAAGTCATGACTTGAGTCTGAGTCAGTGTTACCTGGATTCCTATGTTATCGATCTTACAGAAAGATCTCAAACATTCGAATCTCCAATTTCTGTGGACTTCATTTGCTTCATTAATTCTTAACCAATTCTTAAACGAACACAAAGATTATTTTTACAATGAGAACGACGAGTCGTTGACGTAAGATTCATAGATAATCGCAGATAAATCTATAGGGTTTTGCCGCTAATTATACATTTAAAACATGAAACTACCGTTTCTTTACTTATTTTAGATCCATAATTTTCATTTATAATCGTCCCTATTCGTTTTCATGTTAATTTCAAGTAAATTTTGTCGTTTGCCTAGTGTCGCACTGCAAGTGTCTACAACGATTCTAGAGTCTCATACTTTGGTTTGAAATTAATTAATTTTTTATAAAGTGTACGTTCTCGAAGAAAGTAGGATTAAGAGTGGCTTTGAAATAAATGATACTAATATTGGGGTTAATCCGGGATATCTGCAGTTAGATTCATTTCAAACACATATTTGACTTAAGCTGGAACTGAAGGACACAGATTAAATCCTTGCGTACAAATTTTATTACCAGTTTTGAATCATTATATCCATTATTGCTTTCTTCTGATCCACCAGAAAACCTGTAATGCAACTTTCGACGCCACAATTTATCTTTTGGATGAAAAAAATGGTGAACTGCCTTTCACAATTTTGTAGTTTATCCTTTTCATTTTTTTCCCGAAAGAAAGACTGTGGCGGAGTAACTTGCGATAAGAAAATTCTGTTATCTCTCGCACGTACAGCGATCTGAGATACAGACGACGATAAACACATTACCTTAAAAAATGTCGTAACAGAAAACTGAACTCTCAATTAAATATGTAGATGGTAAATTTTGTTTTACAAAAATTGTAAATAAACAATGAACGACACTGCAACGCTAATTAATTCATTAAGGTAAAAAATGTTAACGTTAATGTTAAACGTTCAATTCATTTCTTACTCGAGGAGTGAAAGAGACATTTCATTATTCGCCTCTAGCACGCATTGGAGACCGCGTGGCGCAAAGTTCTCAATCTCTTGTCGACTGGAGCTCAATTCTGTACACTTCGGCTTAAATTCTTTCCGAAAACTCCACGATTCCTATCAGAGCGGCACCCGGAAAGGAAGCGCGGTAAGAACATCTAGCTCCTACGTCCTACGTGTCCATCTTTTGTCGCTTCGTTATGAACCCTCAGAGCTCTTAAGTTTCGTCAAAGAAATGCTTACGCTTTCTTTTGGTGGAACCCGCACAATTCCCAGGGGCGTCGACGATAATCTTCGTTCGCGCAAGTCCCCCGAGCCGAGACTGTGAAACGCTTACCGGAATGCATTGTAAACGCGTAAAATTGTACGCACCGTCGTGCTCGCTTCTCGGAAGGTAGCTGCAGTACATTGAACGGAAACGTGTCAGCTGCTCGTGTCAAACAATGCCAAATACCTAACTACATTATTAATCTATGCAGTTTTGAACGGCATGGTTCTATTATTATATTTCAATGTCTTTACGTACCTCTCTTTTCAGAACATTGTTCCTTTGCACTTAAACAATGCCTCAAGAATTTATGTATGACCGGTTCTGTGTGAAGTTTTATGGACAACAAATTGGAGCTGCTCCGTTTTCCATTATACGAGAAGAATTCGCAACGAGCTCGACATTAATTAAGAGTATTTCTTTTGAGGTATATTATGCAATTTACTAAACGTTTTATTACGTTGGCGTAAATAAAAATTTTCATAAAAATGTAGCTGCGACGTGCACGATCGAATTATCTCTTAGCCCAATGGCTGCAACACGTAAAACAAACGCTACCGAGGCGCGAAAAAGTCTCACTTATTTGGCCAATTGAGCGTGCCTGAGGCTCTCGTTTCGCTCGGTAAACATTGAACAAGTGAAACTCGTCAATGACGTTTGAGCTTGGCACACCCACGCGACAATTAACGCGATAAAAAAAATGACCCCGTCTTTTTTCTTTTGTTCGTCTCCTATGCACAAACGCACACTGGTCGTTCCACTATCTGTTAATCGAGGGTCAAATGCACACTCGCCAAAATCCGGGGTAGTCGGTAAAATTCTACCAATATGTTACGTATCGTTTCGGGCGATGTTTGTTGAGTTATAATGTGTGCGCGAACCAGACGGAAAAGCTTGGATTTACCAAAGACTTTCGTTTCATCTGATTTCAATGCAGTTCACATATTTTGTCATCATTGTCGGATTCCGATACGGCGACGTCAGTGATTTCTTTGGGTACGAACCGCCGAATCGATTTTATTGCTTACGCGTTACGTTCACGACCGGTTCAGTGCAATATAGGTGGAAATTGTTATGACACGTCTGTTCGACTTATCGTCTTGCTTCTGAGATACAGAATTCTGTAATAGAAATGGCATTACTGACAGGTGTGTGTTTTGTTTAAAAAATTAAAGCTTTTACGTGTATGAATAATATTTTATTATGGCTGTATTCAACCAGATTTTTATTTGTACCTGATGTACCAATAAATAATGCATGAAAACTATTAATTTTCATATTAACCCTTCTTCGTTATGTTATGTTATATATGACTCCACTATTCTTTTTATCTAATAATTACCTGTAAACAGATAAATAAAATACCTTATTTAATAAGAGCATCTTCGTCAAGCTACGTAGGTATGTAATGTTTAGAAGCAAATTCATTTTTAGTTTAGTGTTATGCGAAAATTACATTTTGTATTCAATAACGAGCTTCAGGTTAAATCATTTTCGTTCGGTAGTTCGGCTGAATGTCACATATGTATGATAAATGTTACAATTCTCCATCGCAAAAATAGCTAAGTTCTGTAACATATGTTATTAATTTTTTTTTCAGTTGTTAAAAATGACTAAAAGCATTTATTTGAATATGACACTATTTCTTTTACCTGGTTTATCCGGACACACGCATTATGCCAAAAAAAAATTTCAAAATTAAAAAAGAAAGTTTTCTATTTTCCATCACGTTTAAGGTGATGTTAGTAACCAAAACTGTAATGCCTGAGATACCTCTGCCCCAATTGATCGTGGCGTCAAAGGACAAGAACAGATTAAACCGATTCATCCACGTCACAAGCTTATATATTAATAAAAAAAAAATAGATTGCTTTCATTGCATAATGAAGTATTTTTTAATCGTAGAAATTGTAGAAAAAAAGCATTAGAGCGCATAATTTTTTCGTTTAACATAATAGTATTGTGAAGAGTAATCATTATGTTAACAATATTTATTTAACACATAGCGTCCAGCTTCGTTCTTTATTTACAAGATAGATTTTTATTGTAAAGCACAGCTTGGATCTGAATCCGTTATTGTTTCATTAAAAATGTCGTCGATTCTGATCGGTTGATCAATTTAATTAATTGTTTAATCGATTATAATCGATTTTTGTACGGATTTGGTGAAATTTCGTGATCACGGACTTGTAATGCCATCTGGATTCTTTGATACCAAAACAGCAACCCTGTGAATGACATACATTTGACAATCAAAAATACACTCGAGAAGTTCTTAGCCGCTCACATTAACATGTGGTGGTTACCGAACTAAAGAAAAATTGTTGAGTCGATTGTAAAACATTTTGCTAATAAAAAATTCTCCGCTTGAAAAACAATTTTTATCTCGCAAGGAATTAAAAAAAAAAAGAATACTTGTTAATTGGAAAACAACACACTGAAAATATTGTCTCGAGTATACGTTAATCTTTCAGTATCTCCAATAGAGTTACTTACAGTTAATTAACTGCAAAAACTTACGTGAAGCATACTAAGGAAAAGCATTTATATACAGTTTTACGTTATGTTAATGCTCGTAGTGATCTCACTAACTGAGGTGAAGCTTTTACCAACGCGATAGTTCTTCAAACTATTTTCAACCTAAATACGATGTATCACAAAACAATATTTGTTTTTAGATTGTGACAATGAGGTAGAACATACTGCTTGTTATCGTTCTTTTCGGTGCAATAAAGTTTTTCAAGTTGACGTTACTATCTGAATATTTTTGATTACACGGTTTTATTTAGTTTCGAATGTTGTTTATGTGTGTGGATCAAATCTAAGAATTCAATTTTCACCCACTTTCTAAAATTCCATTTTATTTAAACTTTGCACAAATGTGTATCTCCGATAACAACAGTTTCTATAAAAATTTGGAAGTGATCGGGTCTCAGGGTCGAGGGGCTGCCATATAAATTTTTTGAAAATGATTTTTTCATTTCTATCTTTAAACAAACAAACAGCAGAGCAATTAGAATACATGCGTCAGCATACGGCACAATTGAGAGCCGATGAGACGCCAGATTTTCATTTCTAGCTTTAAATATAGATTAAGTAAAAAAAAACGAGAACTTGCAAAGATTTCCCATCGTTTTCGTCGTCCTTATCGGATGACACCGTAATAATTTTCGAGTGGTATTTAAATCGAAGGGCATTCAATGTGCAATGTTTGTTTCTTTAGACGCTGAATATGTTTTCTATAAAAAAAAACTAGAAAACCCCTTCTTTGTTGAGGTATGAAGACAATTGTAAGATTAAGGTGTTGTTTTTGCAATGCTAGGTAGAAACGGTTCGTTGAAATATTTCACGCTTTCTTCGTTAATTGTCCAATTGATAGAGTTGACAAATTTCTCAGAAACGATAAGAATAATAATTTCTAAGTTTCTTGTGTTTCTTGCGTCCAACCGAAGAATATGTTTGCAAAAATTATATGTCACAGAATATCAGCCAGTGTTAACGCCAAATGATCTTCAAATTGCCCGATTAGCCGATCCCATATCCGGTACAACGTAATTGACACGCGAACCGATCGCTTCGGCTCTTTGTATCATTTTTATTACATTCGACTTGAAACGCCAACTGTTTACTTTATTACCTGTGTAATAATAGACAACTACTTGTTTCTATCTATCTACCGACAACGAATACAGGTGTGCCAATAGCTGAATGGTCTGGTCGGGTACTCCCCACAAACAAGCACTTTTCGACAGATCATACGGCAAGATAGGAGAACGTCTCTCAAGGCCCTCTTCTGTGCACAGTTCGTATTTTAATAAAAACATACATAGATAGAACATATATTTCATCAGGGGTTGAGCTACTTCATCAAGAACGATCACATAATCATTGTGTATATTATTTTCAAACTCGGTAGTCCCCACTTTTTTAAAAATAGATGTCATGAAACCTAACAAACAAAGTACGATATATGACTAAAGCCGCTCACCCGTCGTTCTGATTGGCTGTTAATCACGGAGTTTGTTATACGTACACTTTAGATCGTTCGTGAATAATTCAACCTAATAAACAATACAACATCAAGCAAAACAAAAAAGCGCATAAAAATATAAAAGCATGTGACAAACGTGTCGGTGGTGCATGCGGTCGTGCTTGTAAACTAAAAAAACGTCAGACTTTTTCACTGACGTCGCTTTTAAACTTTCAGTTTTTATGTTAGCGTTCTTGCAGAGGACAGTAGCAATTCTTTTTTTATCAAATCAGTATAACCGGTGTGTGTACACAAGACAATTTGAACTGGTAAACCGTGACTAGATTTGCATCGGATCATTGAGGTACTTTGTTACACCCACTGATAGCTTAAGTTGATGATCGTTTAGCAACTTTTTAAAGCCACTTGTGCATTAATTATTTATGTACAGATACTTTCAGTTGAAGCTATATTCTTTTTTTCCCTAGTTTTCTTTTTATTACTTGGTGCTTATTCGTCATAATTTATGCAACATTTTGCAACTTGTCTCGTCTATTATCTTCAATTTTTTGGGCTGCTCCTGATTACTATGAAGTTGAGAAGTTTTGTTCTTTTAAAAATGCATTTGTATAATAGATATATCAAACTCTCTTTCTCTTCTAATTTTTCCTCGGTATTAAAATCGTCTTTAACTTTCATAGTTATTTGTATGTCTGATTCTATTTCGTTTTGATCACTTAATTCGCTCGCGAGGTTTCGATTTTCTGGATTTTTGTCGTTGC
Organism: Cylloceria caligata; assembly: GCA_963942595.1. Classification (NCBI taxonomy): domain Eukaryota; kingdom Metazoa; phylum Arthropoda; class Insecta; order Hymenoptera; family Ichneumonidae; genus Cylloceria; species Cylloceria caligata. The sequence goes on from OZ012708.1 coordinate 37,753,202, forward strand.
AATTTAGCGTTTCTGGATCGATTGTATTTATTTTTCGCATTCTTTATCCGTACGTATTGACATAACTGTTGAGAGTCCAGCAAAAAATGTAACCTTTTGATACCATGGGCGCAGCTATTCCCATAGACACTATAGCAGACTATTCTACGGAGCTTATAATAAACACAATATAAAGTGAAATTTTATGTTGTATTTAATATTTTTATTACTTGGCATAACTACAAATTTCTATATTTAATTTCATACAAAGTTGCAACTAGCGAACATAGTACTTCAGTTTTTTAAATTCCCTTAGATTTAGAAATAACATTATTAGTTATTTCTCGGTCGTTGTCGCTCGTTGCATTCAGCTTCACAACTTCATTACAGATTGTAAGACGTACATAAAATTCTATATTATTATCACCAACAATACGCGCGTTCATCCGACATGTTCAAGGAATTCCAAAAATAAATCAGTGCGGTAAAAATAGTGCGACACGACGCAGCGCGCTCTCGAATTTCTTAGAGAGTTTCGTCGCCCGTTGATAAGCACGAATTCTAGCTCTGACGTCACGTGAAGTCGTCAGTCGCTTTAACGTGCGCGACTCGCACGAGGGTTCTCAAGTTATCCCGTTGTCCCCGGCTTCGATTGTATCAGCGGTTGAGGGTCTGTCAATGCTTCTCATAAATTGAATACGGTCTCACTTGCGCAGTGTGACTTCCTATATCGTTTTCGCGATCAGCCGACAATGAGCCATCGTCATGCTGTTTCTATGGCAAAGTCAAGAGGGCTATTTTCACGACGGCGCAGTGCCTCACCACGTGCTCGTCGGCTGCGGATTCCGCGAGAAGATACGAAGCTCGCCGGAAATTCGCGAACGCGATCTGATCGCGAACGATCGGCCTCGAACCCTGACTCACTCAGCTCGCCGAAGCGACACCAATCTCACCGTACCCCCCTCGCTGTGGCACTCTTACATCTTTATGCTATGCGAAATTCTGGATTCACACAAACTATCAGAAATCAATCTTGCCAACTTCTAAACTGTAAACTGAGAAAAATATAGTTTATTTCGCTTTGTGAACACATTAATGCAATATAACGATTTATAGCACAGCATCAGTCAGAAGTAATCTGGATGACACTTGCGACAGAGTATCTTAAAGTGATAGTAAAAATTGAATAAATTCTTGAATCTTATTAGCAATCAAATGAAGATTTTAAGCGTTATCTCAATTACATATTTGCATTCGTAAATTAAAAGAAAGAACCGCATATCGAGGCTTTTTATTATCTGATAAGTAACCTTTTTTGAATGTTACACTGTTATTTCAAATTGGTTGCACAATTTTATCAATCTTTCGACCTTAATACAAAAGCTGGTGGAATACGTTAATAAAAATAGTTTTTATGAAACTTGAATATAAATTGGAATTTTATGGACCTAACTGGATTCAACGCAGTATTCATTAATGACGTCACTTCTTATGGAAAACGAGAGCATTAACAACTGTGAAACAGTTTAAAGTGCTGTCAATTATGAAAATACGTCAGATTTATAAATGTACGCATTTTGCGGTAACAAATTATTTTTGTGAAATAAGATAGATTTATATTTATTTATTCATTCTTATCAATCAATGACTTGTCAAGACTTGAAGAAGCTAATTGCTTTTACAAAAATATAAGAATTTTTTAAATCCTCTCGGTAGCCACTGACAGCTCGCTCCCAACAAAATTCCATTATTGTATATTTTATATATATTTTTTTTATATATTTTTATATTATTTATATTATTTTATATATTATATATATATTTTTATTATATATTTTTTTAACTAGTTTGAAAAAAGTCCAATATTGGCAGATGAATTGAAACTTGATCCTAATTTGCATATAATTTTAGTAAAGGTACAAATCCTGAGGGTACTTACACTGCTTCTTCATTAGTATGTCAAGCAATTTGATAAACACTCGTAATGTCGTTTAAAATTTATAGCAAGCGTTTACGGATTTATTGTTTTAAAATACTTCCGTCTTGTTATAATGGTAACTTCTATCATTCTCTTGCTACATATAAATTCTCTTGTATAATTAAAGTTGAAATTAATCGCCTGGCTTTATCAATGATACCGAGAAATGCAGCGCAATGAAAATTCTAGGCCGCTAAAATGTCAGTTGCAACTTGGTTATTCATCTGCCGTTTGCTAAACCTATCGTACTGTGAACCCCTCATTCACGAATGGTCAAAGAATTTCTGTACTCAATAGTTGAACCGGTAATGCGTATAGAGTCGCAGTGGAGTAAAGAAGATAAAAGAGAAAAACGTATGCCACACAGTGACACCACGGGATACCTACGTATTGCACCGAATCTAATTTCGGCATCGCCTAAAATAATATTTATAAATATTTATAATTAGACTTAACAGAGCTCTATTCACACCAACTTACATAACATTAATAAATTACAAGAATTATATTTGGTATTAAAAATTTAAGTATTAATGTATTTATTTAATTAAAATATAACTGTTGGATGGTTTTGAACCATCAAATCAAGGTGGCTATTAAGCCATTTTTCAATTTCCTTAAATTAAAATGAATTTAGTAATTTTTATGAAAAATTTGCTTTGAAAGGAGCATTTTCTAATACGACCACTTTTATCACTGGCGGTCACTTTTCTTGGGTTAAATGCATTCCGATCACGTGCTGCGTAAAAGTCCACTACCTACAACGGATTGCTTCATTCGTCAAACTTCCAATCCATCGTTGTCAGAATTGCAAAAGAGTATGATTATCTTGTGTTATCTTGAAGTAGAAGTTACGTGCTTTCATTCAATGTATCATATCTGTTGACAAATGCATTTGAATATTCAGTCGTGGTAGTACTACGACCGGAATACAGCCGATAAACTTGAACATTCCTTATAATTGATTAAACAAAAAATAATAATATAGATGCTCTGTGCCATGCACAAGTTGCCCTGACAGTTCTACCAAAATTCTTGTTGGGAATTCAATGACTCGGCGTGACAAAATGTCGAAGCAAAGTCTCATAGGCCGTTAAGTCCAATCGGGATTACTTCTGACCGGTCGAGTCTTTTCAAGAATAGTTCGTACGCGAGTGCCGCGAGCCTTTATACCTGGCACAGTGCCATCCACGAAGAACGTCCAATCCGCGTTAGCATTGAGATCCAGGCTCGTCAGGAACTCCTACGCATATTCTCGCTATTATTAACCGTTCTCGCTCGCTATCGTGAAATTACCTATATACTCTCGATCGTATACGCATTATGTACCCAAAGGATCATCACATTTTGTAATCGTGTATGACCTTCACCGACCGTGAGATCGCGAATCGTACGATTCGCAATAACTGGACGCACTCGCCGAGCCCACGCTATCGGCTTTTAATTATTTGTGGCAGAGCAGTTGCGAGAAATATCTCGTTTGCGTCGGCAAATTATACTTATAATATTATATGCATAAACAGCTTAAGATCATCATTTTCATTATTCAGCGATATACATTTTTCTAATAGCATTCATCGACTTTGGACAGGAGATGAAAATCACGTGGTTGAAAAACTTGATTAAGGGACGAACAAATTTTTATTTGCTGATGGTCTTTTGTTTTTATTTTTAATATTTCACAGTGGTATACAGATGGTCAAAATATTTCAAAATAAATGTCTTTCTTAATTGAGTTAGAAGGTAAATACAATTGCATGAGACTACATTTTTATATAAATTAAAAAGCTGATGTTATCAGTAAAACGCATTCGATCGTCAACATTGTTTGTAGAAATACAATCATCACTTTCACACGCAACTTTAAGCAATATGTTATCGTGTGTAAAATATACTGACAAAAAAATATGGAAATTACATATTTTTCGCTCTATAATTAACAAATTAATTCAAATAAACATTTTTTTTTTTTAATGATTGAACATTTTATAACTTTACTGTTATAAGCAATTGGGTCAACTTAAAAATTAAATGTAACTATTTCAGAATGCTGTGGTCGTGTTGCAACTTTATTTAGTAATTATGAATATTTATTTTGAAAATTAATTGAAAAAATGTGACTCCTGGGGGTAAACATCATAGCGTATCAACGCAAATAAAATACAAGCGCTCTGTACATTACATATTGTCTGCAGTTTTGGATTTATTTCGATCTTTATCAATTTCGTAATCGTTCTGATGTGCAGCTTGACCGCAGCGAGCTTATTATCCGAGTGTCGGCGTCACAGAGTGCGCCACGTTCACAGGAATCCTCCAAACACATGCAAAAACAATTTATAAAAATCTTGAGGAAAACATCCGAAGTACGTATTGTCGAGTACATATTGTTCATTAATTACACTTGGTGGAAGTATATGTCGACAGTTTTACTTGGCGGTTTAATATGATAACAAGAATATTGTACTTGGAAACGATGATTTACTTCATTCCATCAACTCGCTAAGTCGCCAAGTACTACAGTTGACATTTATTTTCACAAACAAATGCAAGAATTAGTATGATTTTCGTTTATAATATATATTGTCAATATATAAATAAATTTCCACCAAGTGTAATTAATAAATTACATGTACTTGACAATGTGTAATTCAGATGTTTTCACTTTATTTGGCAACTTTTTCCAAGTACAGGATCTTACTAGTTTTTCAAAAATTTATATGGACTCAAGAATCCATGTTTTAATCGGAGAGGACGACATTTTTCAGATAAAATATCTTTTTAAATAGATGTCACTGAGTCTCGTGATATTATGTATGAAAGACAAATAAAGTCCAATATAAAACTCTAATAAACAACACAGCTTTCTACTATATTAATTTAATATATTAAATGTATATTACTTTTTTTTTACTTTTGTATGGAACACTGGTTTACAGTTAGTTAAGCTTATTTTGTCAGAAATGTTAGTGTAGTCTATATTTGCACACATGCAATGCAAGACGTAATTAATTCAACACTCCGTTACTAGAATTTCTTTACCAGAATATACTTGAGAAATGATGATGAGACATAAATGGACAAAATACATATAAAAAAACGTATAGTTGTGATATTACTGGTTTGTTTTTACTATTTATATCACATTGCGGTTTCATTCGTGACATACATATATCATCAGATATTTGCAAAATTGCGCTGTGTTTGCATTTCTTTCTTGGCTTGATTAAATAGTTGTCAAATTATATGAATTGACTATTGATAGTATAAATTCTTTAGACTACAGCAAGAATATTTTGTGAATGGATAAATTTCTCCATCATTAGTGTCTGGCATTAGAGATTGGAAAACGAGGGAAAATATACATTTCACTTATTTGTTATGACAATATATATAAGAGAGCTTTTATTTCTTACATTACACATTCATGGAAAATCAAAAGTAAAGCATATTTTTTGCTCATTCTTAAGAGTCGTGTGCTATTTTTGAAACTGTTTTATTAACCATTTTGAATGCATTTAGTCGATTTAGTTACTCTAACAAAATATTTACCGACACTCTAACCTATATCGTCTGGTACAGGACTAATATTGGAATCTAAATTTAATGTGCCCGTGTCAAACGATATACCTTAAATGAACTATTTTATCTCACTGCATCGCACTTCATTTTTAAAATGATGTAATTAATTTTAAACATATGTCAATGTCTTGATATTTTCTCAGCACCACGTTATTATATGGTAACATTTTTTACTTTTTTAAAGCTACACTTTACTGTCAGTTGTCAATGCTTTACTATTGTTAATATTGGAAGAATAATAAGATTATTATACTATTCCAATTACAGCGTGTTGCGACATTTCATTTCTTGGATTCAGTCAATCTGCCAGAACTGACAGAGAAAAGGAAATCGGAGCGCAGGCGCAGAAGTTGGGTGCATTATGCCGTTTGCCGTGCCGTGCGATAAGATACTGCATCGAAATGCAGTACAAAATGTATTATTAACGTTATAAATTCAATAATATAACAATATTAACCTCTCAAGATGCGCTTAAAGTGAATTGGCTGGAGTAATGTAGGCGTGCGCATCTCGATTGTCAGTCGGTAAGGTAGTTAAGTGTACTTGTCCCGAGATTGACGACATCGCGTCTTTGGTACCAGCAGCAGAAGCAACAGGAGAGTTACGTTATGTCCTCGCACATTTAGCACTGACATTCAGGGCCAAGTAGGCGCCTATGAGAGAGCCAGGTTAATCCGGGTCAATCGTCAGTCTCTGGCTGCGTCTTTATCTCTTCCTATTCTGCCTTGAAACGAATCTCGGATGGTCCACTCGACTGATAATGGACTGCGATAAGCCGATGAAGGCTAATTACCAAGGCAATAATACCATTTTTCCGTTCTTACGAGTTCCATCATTTCTTTACTCTCCATCTACCAGCGGCACATATTTCGTAATCAAACCGAATTAAGAGCAAATCAAGTATTGACATCAACAAATATTACACTACTTTGATTAACATTTAGTTACTTCGTCAATATTATGAATTAGATGAACGAAATACTATGCCACAAGAAAAGTTTCAACCTCGTGTATAAGGTACACATCCCCTTACAGATTCACTTGAATAGCAAGTAATAAAGATTCAATTTAAAAAACATTAAAGTTGTGATGAATTTAATATCTATTGCCCCAAAATGTATGTGATGTTTTAACAGTTCTAATACGCCTCTAGAAGTAAATATTCTATTTTTCGTAATAAGATATAACTTGATAATAAATAATTGGTCCATTAATCTCAATTGCTATAATATAATCATTGAATTATATACGATTTTTATTTATTAATGGTTCGGTTGTGTGATGAAGCGGAGATTGTTGAATTATTAACAAAATAATACATCGCTACAGATGTACAAGACGAACTAGCTCATTAACGACCTAATAGTACGCTTGCGGTCAGCGCGCTATGTCAATTGGCTAAGTTTGTTGGCGAAAAGAAGTAGGTGTTAGTTGCGAGCACGTATTGAGAATATGCCTGGTTCTATCAATATCCCTACACAGAGAAGCAAATAACAGGCATGGATGTAGAAGTCATCATCTTGACCGGTTAGACGCTAGGAACGTTTCTGACGTGATCCGACGGTAACTGCTTCATCGACGTAACCGCAAGTCCTCGGTCAGGCAGTCGTCTTCGCTCTTTAATATCGACGTTTTATTCTATACTCGGAAGTATCAGAGACTCAAATAATTGCGTGTACACAATGATTAAAAAAACTACACAAATTACATCGGTACATTTTCAAGAATATTATAATATTATATTATAGAATATTGGAAGCGCTGAAGCGAGAAATCAGCGTGCGAGAGAAAAACGTCCATCCCGCGAATGAGATGGAAAAAGATGAACGACGAATCTCGCAGACTAAACTGTCAATCGTTTTCAAAATTGGATACAGGCTGTCTTAAGGTAGACTTTTCGAAAACGGACGTAGTAGCGAATCGTATGAACTTTTAATATGTTGATCCTTGAGCGCAATTCATTGCACCTGTCATGTTTGAATGTACCTTATCGATTATTTCAGCAAAAAATCTTGAGTTAAAAATATCGATTTTACTACAGCGAGTACACGAAATATCGTGTCGATCGGGAGATTACCTGATAATTCATATACAAAAATATTAGTCACAATCGAAATATTATTTTTGATCATTAAATTGTAAGTGTTCCGATGATCACTGAAAAAAAAAGTATGGTAAACGGATGTTTCATTTTTTAAGGGTTTTGTTAGCAAAACAGTGATGAGTATGTTCCGTGTCGAATATAACCTCTTGTTTCGTTATCATCAAATAGTGACAATCAGGAGAAAAAAGTTGAAATTCTTGATAATACAATAATTCGTGCTAGAATGAGACTACATTCATTATTAGGATAGTATGTCAGTGTTTACGATGTTATAATAGGTTTATGCCATTCCTTTTCCACTTGACATAAAAATAATGCTTCACTTGATTTATGTGATGGATGCAGGACTACTTTAAAGATGTTAAAGCTTCATACTAGACGAAATTCTCTAAATTTTACATGTGCTTCACGACATCAATATCACGGAACTGACATAATCGTATTTGAAATAAAAAGTTCATACGTTATAAAATTAGATGTCGTCGAGAAGTACAGTTGAGTATACGAATTAAATATCAGAGATTCCAAAGAAACCGTGAAAAAGCAGGTAATGGGCTCATCTCATCATAAATTATTGCCTCAAAGTCGTCATTTGCTTCTAATTTATCAGTATGGCCCAGTCATACAACAACCTAACCTCTTCTATTTTCTTTTGGTAATGCATTTTGATTTATTAATACCGCGGGAGAAGCGGAGCGTACGACGCTCCACGATCCAGAGACGAACACGATCAATACAGAGGTTCGGTACTTAATGAAAATGGAAGTTGAGCGCCTACGAGAACGCTTGGTTGTCAGCGGTAATTCCTTCTCTGTATATCACAAAGTGAAGTTAATAATTTAGAATGGGGATGTGCCCATAAAAAGGTTTGAATAGTTTGTCGATTTATAAATTATCTTTATAGTTTGAAATAGTAGAAAGTGTACAAGTGCTGCTGACGCTTCCGTTTAGAATTAAAAAATTTAGATAGGGTTTTGATCAGCACACACTACTTCCATATCTTTAAAGTATCTCTTCCGATCTGATTTTTCACGTACAAGTTCGTAGTTTTAAGCATACGTTCCTAAAAAATGTAACCGTCAATGACTTTGTAATAAAATGATGAAAAATCCAGCGTACTTTTCCCTGCAAACTAGCTGAGTGTCAACGCAATAGAACAAAAACTAATTTTTCCACAAATGTCAAACTAAAACTATCAAATCTAAGAGTGTCAACTTTCGGCAGGTGCGAGAAATCGAAATCACTCATCGTCGCATGTTTCGTTGCAAGGCCAACACTTGTTTATTATTGTTATCGTATGATTTTTTAAATTATGCATCCACCACAATGTTTCCTGTTTACCTTGCGAAATTGTAACGCATTTGTCAAGTCTAGATTCTTCATGGTTACAACAATTACGGGGAACATGTTTCCACTTATATTTTTATTTATTTATTTTTATCTTTTTAATAATCAAAGTTAAAAAGTATACAACTGGAAAAGTAAGGCAAAAAATATACAAAGCGTTATGCAAAAGTTATATTTTTCAGATGAGGCAATTTTTCGACAAAGATATTTGTTTCTTCTCCTAACTTTTCTTTCTGTGTTACTTATCTGTACACTTTCTGTGTTACCATCTATGTGACTTATCGTTAGCTTTATCGAGATGTAAATTTCGCGAGTAGCCTTTGTCGATTTTATCATTATTCCTGTAACATCTGGTCGTCAGGTACTATTTTTTATTTCGTGCAGCAGAACCTGTCCTCCGTGTGTACGAATTGAGTGACTGTCCAAGTTTCAACTTGGCTACAGCTTCTAGATAATTTACTTAAAATCGTAATTGTATCCCATATAACTGGTTGAAGTCAAATGAATGACACTAATAGCTTTCGAGTTTATTGATATTTGGTGAATCGTTCACGCCAAGACTTTCGGAATTAGTAGAGGTATTTAAAAAAAGTGGGCTTATGTTAACGGGTATAGGAGACCCAGCGAGGGCGAGAGAGATAGAAGAGAGCAAAAATTTAACTTTAATTGTAAAAAAAAGTGAAAACTGTGCGGTTCATTTTATTCTAATATTGGTATTCTGATTATTTAAAAATTCTCTTATCAACTAAATATTATATTTACGCACTCAACTAGGTAGAATGTACGCAATATCTGTTTATTTGGAAGTTGGCACCTCTTCTTCTATAGAATCAATGTAAAAATCCCCAACTTTGACATAAATTATTTGTTAAACAGTACGAACAAGACTCGTTTCATTGGTCTCGCGATAAAAATAAACAAAAAAGTAGGGCCAAGTTATTAGGTGTTTTTAGTTAAGTTAATCGTTTCACGACGAGCCAATCACTGTGCTGATTACGAAAGTTGATTTTTCGTTTACTCAACGAAATAATCTTCATCGCTGTCACAGTCTTTATCGTACCGTGGAGCGGCACGAAAAATAACTCTTTCGCAATACTCTTGCTAATTGGAAGCACGAAAAACAAAAAGATTAAATTCCCACAGATCTCCATCCCGTATCGCGAAAATGCTTCGGAAGTTATCGAGCCTGACCATTGGAGCTAAGGTAAAGCCTGTCGAGTCGAATGCTCCATAAAATATTTCGTTGAATATATTTTATTATAAAAGTATACATGGCATACGAATCATAAGACATTAAACGCGTGGTCATGCGTCGACGACGAGATCTCGACCTCTGACTACCACGAGAGGACGCGAGGACAACCGCCAAAATTTCCCACCAAGATTTATTCTCGGTCTCCCGAGACGAGATGAGAGGCTGCTGTTGCTAATGCTGTCGTGTGCCTCGGCATCTCAACTCGATACAATAACTATTCGAGCAGACGAGACGAGCTCCTATACCGATGAATCCCCAAGGACGATTTACATACACGCGTTGCGCATTATTTCCGTATGTCTACAATAGCAAAGAACGATATATATCTATATAGGAATATACACTGAGAAAACATTATTGGAATTTATTTCAAATAATACATTTATTTCGTTCAATTTTTACTGGGATATTTGTATTAATTAATACAGAAGTTGAAATAATTATTATTCATATTGAATAATATCATTCGTAGAAATGTGAAATTATAGAACTCCTGTGAAATGAAAAGTTGTGCCCCTGATTATTACTTACTTGTTCAAATCAACTAGTTGGTAAGAGCAACCAATTGATGGTTGTCTTAACCAATTATTGGTTGCACCAACCAACTACTAGCCAGGGGCATATTCATCCGTAAACTTTCGTGTACTAAATTCATTATTTTTCGCTGTGCATTCCTGTTATATTTTAACACAATGGGCATTAAAAATTATTGGCAACATATGATCGGAAACCCATTCTAATGTTTCGTAACTGACACCACGCGTACCGATAATTTGCTACAAGCTATCTGAAAAATAATCAAAAATATTAGGTTGTTACAACATGATGATGCATTGCTCGTGTGAAGGATGAGATGGGAAAGCTTCGGAAATGGACGTTCGCAATTGACCTCATTAGGTCTTACGTTGAGTTTTATTGCGGTGAAGTCTGATGAGCTAGTTTTTACTATTATTATTATTATTAATAAACGTTCATCGACGACCATTTTGTTTTTAATTCAGTCATTCAGATCTAAAATCCTAAGACCCGAAAGCGAAAAAAAAAACATTTTCTACCGAGCATTTCAAATCAAGGGGCTCGATAGATTTTAAGTACATTGCCGATGCAGATTCGGCCCACTCTTTTTTATGCGAAGTAGCGAGATTAGAATAAACTTAAACATTCACACACAAACTTTCTTTACACAACAAAATAAGATCGATCCATTATCTCTATGCTGAGATATAAAGATTTATATTCGCGAGGCGTGATGGTGCAAATTTCACACCGTGAACTTCTCGCACCAGCTACCGAGCAATGTTGAAGAGCGTCAGTACCAAGAATCTCGAGAAAGCTCTCCTCCGCTCATGGGTGTAATGCACACCATGCTCTAGGCCAGGGGTCTCCAAACTTTCCAGCCTTAGGGCCATACTGATTACTCCAGTAAGTTCCGAGGGCCAAAACCATATTATCATTGTTGCCGGTGGTAAAAAGTGAAATAGTCCAAAATCTGTCCGCGGGCCGAATGTGGCCCTCGGGCCGTAGTTTGGAGACCCCTGCTCTAGGCGTTCGACGCACGTATCTCTCCATGGCAGAGCGTCCTATCGCGTTATCGTTTTCCTGTGTATGCACAAGGTCACGCGTGTTTCGATGTTTCGTTCTAGTTTCTTATGTTTGAACTGTTTTCGGTAATGAGTATTTCAATCGCATAAACGTTACTGGTTAACCCCGTCCTTGCATTCCTGTTAAGATAAAATTGTACGTCGGTAATTATTTTGCTCATCCATTATTCAATATAATGATATACCTCTCTCTGTACATTCTTATGCTTACAGTTTTGTTTAAACCCTGGACTTTTGTTTAACACGTTCACGCCGGGGCCGATTTTCATTTGTTTTGCTGTGAGGCGGCGCTCAAATTAATGTGTTTATGTTATTGAACAAAACTTATGTTTATGATACGTTATTAATTATAATTGTAATTAAAAATAAATGTTTTTAATGAAAATACGTAATTATTTAATTAAATTAAATTATTTAATTAAAATACGTTAAATCGGCGCGTACCACCGGTGGTACGCGCCGCCCGATGAGACAATCTAGTGCGGGCCACCGGTGGCCCGCGCCGCCCGATGAGACAGTCTAGCGCGGGCCACCGGTGGCCCGCGCCGGCGTGAACGTGTTAAACTTGTTTATTATGTAAAATAAAAGATTATGTAAATTCTAAATTATTAGAAAACATTGTAAAAAGTGATGTCATTATTCGTTTTGTCAATAGTTGATTCGTTAATTACAATCATTTCATGACTTTTTAGAAATCATTTTATTAAAGTGTTCGTGCATTGAATACAAAAATTGATGATGTTAATAATTGATATAAAATGTAGAATATTGCTGGAATAATTAAAGTATTCATTTTGAAAACAAATAAAAAACTACGGAAAACTTGTTTTTCCGGCTTATCATTGCTTATTCAATAAATATGGACTGGTAATATAAATTCACTAACTACTCGAAATTGGATGTTATCTTCACAAAAAGTACGGAAAAAACACCCAAAAACATCTACGTAGTAAACAAAATATTGCACCTAGTACATTTATGATGTTTGCTGTAACCAGAAAACTAATTTAAGCCGATCAAATTTGCTCAGTACAATCCTGTGAATTTTACTAATGCGTTAAAATGGATTAATAGAAAAGTCGTACACGTTCGAAAAATCATGCTACCAATAAAGTGAGAAAAATAAATGTACCATTCATCGAATTTAGGTTATTTATTAAAGATAAGTAATTAAAAGTTTCTGCTGTTATTGAGTTTTGATCAGCTCTATATGGATTGCTAACTACTGTTATTGCCTGTTACCGCATTTTATTATCCAGGAATATGCCGTGCTGTCTAGTATATCCGCGTTTAACGAGTCTCTCGCCCGACTGTGGACAATTTAGGCTGAAAACCTGAAGTCTCATCTGCATCCTTGCCTAAACTAGTTTCTGTTGGATTGTGTTTGAACTTGGTACCTAAAAAGAAAAGAAAAAGCTGCATTTTCAACGAATGAAAAAACAAATAAATTTCACGGTATATTTTTCCAGCAATGTGTGTTGAAGGTTAAGTAGTTTTTACGTAGAAAAATGCGGAAAAAGAGCGATGACAATAGAACGTAACGATTTTGTCTACTAATTTCTGTTCATTTTGAATAAAAATAACAACACGAAAAAGATGCTTTTATACAAATTTTGAGAATCCTAACATGAAACTCTCGAGAATTTTTTTTTATTCATGATAATTCTTTGGTAATTGTTTACAAGAAGGATTTTTCCCAATTTTGATATTTTTTCATTATCTTTGCGCTACAAATGTTTGTTGGAATTCCAACAACAACAAGCAATGGGGGAAGACCGAAAAATACGACACACAAATAAAATCTGAAGTTCTTTAGGTTCTTTATGTTAATTTTATATTACTTATATAATATATAATATAATATAATATAATATAATATAATATAATATAATATAATATAATAAATTATAATTAAGAAGGATTTCGGCATCTCACTGTCAATCATACGTATAACTTTGTGGATGGGGGGGGGGGGTGATCATACAAACGCACGCGAGATGACAAAAGAAAGGCTCGAGAAGACTGTATTACGAATACGAGGACAATAAGTACCTAAAAATGTTATTAGCCGCCTTTCCAGTAAAGCCCGCACTTGCCTTCCGGAATTCAAGTTACCAATATAGGATTTTCCATTGGTAGACAGAAATTACATCCGAAGCGATATACATAGGTATCATCATGTACATGCGACTGCGCGTTTTAATTTTTATTTACCAATCACAGTGTAAAAAACTGACTCGCACAAACGTCCTACAGTTAAAAAGTTTTGGTGGAGTCATCTTTTTTAGTTCAACATTCTTTAAATAAATTATATGGGATTTATCGTATTATTGCTGCGTGCTAACTTAAAATATTTGTTATCTAGCACATTGCAGATAAAAAATAGGAGATAATCGTGCTAAGAACAAAGACCGAAGACTGTTCAGATATGTTACGAAACAATTGTATCACAGGCCGGCTTGTTACGGTTTGTTAAACTCGATTAATTATCTTAAAAATGAGTCGACGTTTGTGGCTCCAAACGCCAATGATCGTTTCTGAGTAATTTTATTGATTTAATTAACCTTTGATCAATTGACCTCAAGTGTTCCTGGTGTGTGCGACTTTAAATTTATTTCATTGGTCATAATCGTCTATTCTTTCTTACTGTTGCAGCCTTCGTCGGGTCACGTCACATAGTGACCTTCATGCTTTTCCTGGGAATGGCGAACGCCTACGTTATGCGAACCAACATGTCTGTTGCGATTGTTGCAATGGTAAATCATACTGCAGCTGCTGGTCATAGTAATCACGAAGAGGCGGCTGACGAGTGCGGCATTGGAAACGACACCGACGAACCAGAATTCGATCCTGTAAGTTCGCTCTTCTTTATTACATTCGTCATATCGGATTCGACGAATCTTGGATAAAAAGGCAAAGAAAAAAGAGTCACCGCAAAAAGGTCGAACGACATAAGTTGTGTTGAAGCTTGAAAAAATGCACGATTGCAACTACACACATACATGTTCATACATAGCAAGTATATATTTAAAATGCACGTGTACGTACACATGTGCACATAGAAAACACAAAGTTTAGATTTAACGAAGTTGATTTTGTGATATTGTCCCCCCTCCCCTCTGCCAAAGGGTGCTGCAGCCTCTTTACCCCGTGCTTTTTGCGACAACATACATAGATAACATACATGTCAACATATTATGTTGTAAATCCTCTCATTCGTAGCATTATTTCCGCAATATTTTCTTATTTAACCTTTTTTCCGCGGTCTTTTTCGCAATTACCCAGGTTCTGAAGAAACAATTACAGTCATGACTTATAAAAAAAGGAATTCTTGAAATACTGAAGTTTGTATGGAATAGTTATCGTTAGTACGACACGAGAAAATAAACATGTTACAATGGGATTTATCTTATCTACCTGATGTATCGCGGTCTTGCAACATACATTATTTCACTAACTGACAAGAAGACAAATTAACAAGCAACAATCGTATACTGCTGGGTAGTAAAAATAGTAATAAAATCTTTAATGAATTTACTGTGTATTTTCAATATATTTTATAATTTCACATATATAAAACAAATTGAATCTTGCAAATTGCTTACTCGAAATTCCGCACGATGCTCAAAGTCCTCTCTACGAGGAACTATCTTTCTTAATTTAAGCTTCTTCATGGAAGAAACTTTGAGCATCGTGCTCCATCTCGAGGAAGCCATTTGTAAGTTTCAATTTGCAGCTTGTTTCTAAATCAAAACAAAATCTAAATTTTGTAATATCCGAATCGTTTGACCGATTCTCTCCAAAATTGATATCAACTTTACTTTTATAATACTCTATTTAAAAAAATAATTTTAAAACAGCATGTTATTTTGAAATTTGCAAAAATTAGTGCGATTTAACCATTTTTCGAAAAATCCCAAAATTTATAAAATCTGAACCATTCGGCCGATGTTACCCGAATTCAATACGAACTCTTCTTTTATGATACTCTATATTTAAAAAATTCGCCCGAAATCTTAAAATTTACGGAAATTAGAGCGTTCACAGACATTTTTTGAGAATTTCAAAATGCCGTAAAATTTGTAATTTTTTAGTAATTTTTACAAAACTTGCAGTGAATAAAGAGGTTGTAGAGGTTGTATAGACACTTTTGAAGTAAAACTTCTTGAGCGTCGGTAACATCGAAATGAAACGACATCAAAAAGACAGGCATAGAGAGCTAAGTAAGCGAGAGAATGAGATAGAACACGTTATACACAGTATTCCCTATCTTTGGTTTTCTATTTGTCCGGTGCTTCGTACCCCCACTCTATCACCTATGGGTCTAGACCCGACAGGCCTTGACTCATAGACATTAACATAGACAGAACATAGACATTATACATGTACATATTTGTATGCAAGTGTGTTTAGTCTCATCTGCTCGGGTTGTATTCTCCTCAAAAAAAAGAGAGTGGGTGTGTGGATTGGTGGGTATGTGTGTATGAGAGAAAGAGAATGAAAAAGATAATATGGCGATAAGCTACTATGTTGTGTGCGTTGGCTTATTTGTGCGTGTTGTATTTTCTTTCTTTAATTAACTCTGATCTTGGGAATACATGTATACATAATATATTAAACGATACCAAAAACAAACGCGGGAAAATGTCGAGACCCTCTCAGTAGAAAAAGAAATGCGCTGATGGATACAATAAGAAAAATTCAATTGAATTTATCCATGAGAAATTAGTGAAATATATGCCAGAAGTATCGAGAATACTTGAGAAAAATTATGATAAATTACTGATGATTTTAAGTAGAGATTTTTACGTGAATTTTGCCTCAGATACATGACTGCTTTTCGTTTAATTTTAAAATAATAAGTTTAATTTACAAATGTCTAAGAATCGCACTGAGTCAACAACACGATCAGGAACAACAATCGATGCCGTACTAAAAAAATATGTAGATCAAATTAAAAGTAGAGCATTTATTGAATATTTTAGTTACCATAAGCCACACGTATCATTTTTAGAAATCACTGATATGGAATCAGAACAATAAACAGAAACAAAATTGAGTTATTTGTGTAATATATCATAAAAGCTTTTTCCCATTCCTCTTCCCCTCAATCGCTCTCTTTCTATACCACCACCACCACCACCACCACCACCCCCCGTGAATGGCACGCATGCGTTTTTTATTTCATCGCTTAATGATCCTTCCTTTCACAAAGTACGCCTCTTATCGAAATCTCTTCAAAGGCATTGTTCATAATTAATTTTCAAGTCTGCAACAAATTCACCGGTTTGAAGCAAAAGTTTAACATTACATATTATTATGATTTTTTGAAAACGGTTTCTGATTATGTTCCACTCTCTAAGAAGTGCACTTGAGATGAAGAGCATCTAGTTGAAAGATAAAATTTCTTTACAGACTGCAGATGGGGAATACAATTGGGACTCGACACTCCAAGGCTATCTTCTAAGCTCTTTCTTTTACGGCTACGTCATAACACAAATACCATTCGGTATACTAGCCAAGCGTTACGGATCGAAGTATTTCCTTGGTATTGGCATGCTGATCAACTCCATATTCGGTCTCCTCGTACCGCTCTCCGCTCGTTGGGGTTTCTACTGGCTGATGGCGGTTCGATTTATCCAGGGTCTGGGTGAGGTAAGTAATCCACTTTATGGAGAAAAAGAGATGAATGATGAGAGTGCGAGGCAAAGGAGTGGGTCAGGAATGTATGTGATGAGCTAAAAGGAGAATTAGAGTAAAACCGTCGCGATTTTTTCTCGTATTCATTAAAAATTAAAGCAAAATCTCAAATGCAAACTCAAAACGATGACGAGCAATGCTCTTTCGTTCCCTGTCCTTTGAGCAAAATATTCTTTGACGTATCAACGAAAATCCAGAGGGAAGAACATTTAATTGATAACAGTGCTCAGTCTCGATGACTCGTAATTCTTAAATATAAATCTTAGGCTAAAAAATGGTTGTTTTTCTTTGTAAAAATAGTCGAGTGTGAACGCTTTTTGACTGTTTGGGTGTATTTCCTCCCCCTAGGAATGGATTATCCCTATTGCAGGGTCCGATCGTGCCTTGCACGCACGCAATGCTGGCCAAGTGGATACCGCCGAATGAGAGGAGCAGGATGGGTGCCTTTGTTTATGCTGGTAAGCCCGAACGATCGTCACGATCGTCTTCCTTTACATAGTGACAAGCGCTACTTACCGAGCCATTACCGATGAGAGAGTCACTCGAGTCGTCGCGAGAGTCCCACTCTTCCTCCTCTACAAGCCCGCGAATTTTGAAGATAACGGTGTACTCGCGCGCACACACACACACACCTCGCGCTTCTATGTCACCACGGGTTTCTGGATCAACGGAACTCCGGACTTTCTCCTATGTGCCTATGATGCCATAATCTCAACAAAAAAAAAACTATTATATTATTTATCTCGCTAAAAGTGTGACAAACGTGTCGGGTATTTCTCTCTTGTCAAAAGATTCTCGTACTGATCCACCATTTCTGGTATTTTCTTACTTTTTCACAGGCGCGCAGTTCGGTACTGTTATTTCTATGCCATTGAGTGGTCTTCTTTCTAAGCACGGATTCGCCGGCGGCTGGCCGTCGATATTCTACGTATTCGGTGCTGTTGGAACAATCTGGTGCATCGCTTTTCTCTTCATGGTTCACGAGGATCCGGAAACTCATCCTACCATCGCCGAGGATGAGAAGAAGTATATACTCAGCTCACTGTGGGGTTCGGCTGGATCATCCGTGAGTCATTAACTATTCGTTATCTACGCGCGTTATCGCCGCGATTTTTTCTGATAGCAGAGATTTACGTTTCCCGGATTATGTTATTCAGTCGCCGCCTGTACCATGGAAATCCATAATCACATCGCTACCTTTCTGGGCTATACTCATAGCTCATATGGGCCACAATTACGGTTACGAAACGCTTATGACCGAGTTACCGACTTTCATGAAACAAATTCTGCACTTTAACATCAAATTGGTAAGTTTAACTGTTTGGATGTGAAAATTCTTTAAGTGGTGAGGAATGGCGTCTATAATAACTGTTTTATCTACAGAACGGTGTTGTTTCGGCACTCCCGTATCTTGCTATGTGGATATTCTCAATGGTGATATCTCACGTGGCTGATTGGATGATCTCTACCGGACGATTTAATCACACGATTACAAGAAAGATAATCAACAGCATCGGTCAATTCGGACCAGCGATCGCGCTCATTGGAGTATCATACACCGGATGTTATAAGTGGCTAACCGTGGCTATTCTTACGGTTGGAGTTGGCTTCAACGGTGGTATCTATTCGGGCTTCAAAGTTAATCATCTCGACATCTCCCCGAGGTTCGCCGGAATACTAATGTCCTTCACGAATTGTCTTGCCAATCTCGCCGGACTTCTTGCGCCGATCACAGCGGGTTATATTATCGTCGGAAAGGTAATTATCGCGATATAATGAAAGTAAAAAAGATGGAAATGGATGACGCACATTGTCTTTTCATTATTTCACATAATTTAAAAATCCCTGTTTTGGGAAAGTGCATTGACCTATTTTGGCGATTCATGGAAATGACAAAGTATGTAGGTTGCGGCGTTTTTTTTTCTTTCTTGTCGGTACTTTAATATGCAGATGCAATTTTTGATAATGACTTATTAGCTTTAGTCTCATAAAATCGAAACGTCTTTGGTTTTCTTCACTAAAAACCGATAGGAAACGTTATTGACTGTAATATTCTTTGTGTAGTTATTGTAGCTAGCTAGTCAAAAAAATGGCCGGGATTAAAGCGAGGCGAACCCTGCTCAGCCGATAATGAACCTTTCAAGACCAATTTTTTTCACGGCGCAATGAGATTTCAGATTTAAAAAAACAAGTTTTATATAATAGCTCCATGTATCGTGCGTCTTGTAAAGCTTGTAAAGCATATCTTAAATTTGTAATAAATATTTTTCGAAAAATTAAAAATCTTTAAAATCCGTAAGATAAATCAATTTTTCCAAGAAAATGAATGTGAATGAAAATGAGCTACTGCTTTAACTTTGTGCCATAATTCAGTATAATTGATGCTATTTTTTGTAAGCCTCTTAGTGATTTTTTAACCCTTTTAATTATTCCAATATTGCAACGTCGAAAGAAAATATTAAAGAGTTTCCTCTTTGAGAATGTAAATTAAGTAAATAACGAATTAGTCACTATAGTTTAAGAACTAACATTTATTTGCATATCTGCATACAACCGCAGATTATTGCGGTTTATGAACCTCCTTGAATCATCTCAAGTTCCTCATATCACAATCAAGATGATCATTACGAATACTAGGATCGTAATAAACTTCGTAAAAAAAATGATATAACTTTTTTTTCAGCCAACGCAAGCAAAGTGGCGTATGGTGTTCATGCTGTCGGCCGGCGTGTACATCGCTTGCGCGACGTTCTACACAATATTTGGTTCAGGTGAGAGGCAAGCGTGGGACAATCCGGACAAGGATGAGAAAAGGAAAAAGAAAAAAGACGTAGAGGCAGCAATGAAGACCTTAAACGAGTCTCAACACTGATAAACCGTGACGATATGGTTACATCCAGTGTTCGATGAATAGTAAAGTACACACCGGCTGTGTACTCGAGAGGTCCAGTCGGCTATTTCTTTTATACATACATTCATTCCCTCCAGATTATTAAGCGATTATGTACAGAGTGAACGAGCTCTATGGGTGCATCTAGATCAATTTAAGTCGGTAAGTTGATTATCGTTGGGCGATATATATATATATCCTCCGTGTCAACACCCTGCACTGTGAATGCTGATTGATTGACGATAATAAACGATGCGAGTTACTGTATGCCAAAAACAAATTGAAAAACAAACAACGGAGTGAAAGATACTCGAAGAGATTGTGTGTGCGAGAGAAAATGTTCCTGTTCACCCCGATAGAAGCATACGTGTTTATTGAAAAATAGAGCTACCATATTTCAATTGAAACTCCGATAAAATTATTATAGTTATACACGCAAAAAAAAGCATACTATTCGCAAAAATAGCCTATCGACGAACAATTTAAAAGTATTGGTTTGGCGAGGAAAAAAATGCAACAGTTGACACAATGTGAAGCCCATCCCACTGAATAAAATGAAATTATTTCAAGAGACTCGATGGAATCGTAAATGACGGTACATTTTTTTCCGTTTAACTGTCCGATCCTATAATGTTACGTCCATAATTGGTATCGAACAAAAATGTTTAGAATAATTACCGACGTGAATATTTTTCGTACCTATGTTGATCACACAATTATTATAAAAATTAAAAGCGTTTCTATTGAGCCATCTCGTGAAATAATAATTCTTCAGTTCAGTAGGAAGCAGTTTGCATTCTTTCAAAGGAAAATACGATATGTGCACGAAGCCATGCGGCGTCACTTGTGACCAGTTTTGTACGAATGGCACATTGTTAGCATACGCGTATATAGACGAGAGGTTGTGATTTTTTTTATTCAATAATGGAAGAACAATGGCAAGCCAACATTTTTTAAATTTGCAAATCCATGATAGAAATTGATGAAAAAATGAAAGCTCGAAACAATGGTGCCATGATTTTATATAATATTTAAAGTACTATCTCACTCGCATTAAGACCATGTGCTACACGTCATCTGGCACTCTCAGATCGCCATACGTGCGAAAAAAATATGATTTTTCCATTGTGAATTACTCGGTCACGATTGATATTTTGGATAAAAGATGTTCTCATCTTGTATTGTAGACTTGTGAAATGCAGTTTATCGTTCTCCTCTTTTACCCAAAATATCAATTATATCGGAGAAATTCGTATTGCAGTTTTTGTTACAAACCGAGGTGTAGCATATCATCTTATGTGACATACCGTACTCGGTATCAAAACTGTCTACCTATCGAATAAAGGGTGTCGGGGGTTTCTGGATAAATGCAAGTTAGATATAACTTCGTCTCTTCGTTACGCACATTAATTTAATTTGTTTTTATCCAGAAACCCCCGTCATCCTTGAAAATATAGGTAAACTGTTTTTGATACTAACTAGGCTCGGGATCAACCGATCTAAACCGCCATGAGTGTGAGTGAGATAGCCCATTCGCAATTCGTAGCACATCACGTTAATATCCAAAACTCGCCATCGCGATTGCTCGATCAGTTAGCCCACTTCTCGTCCCCGTGCACATATCGAATAGCAACCGTTTCAGACGTTAACGCAAGAGTCTACTGTTCGACCGAATTTGAAATATCGAGTCGCGAATGTCGCGGCACATTGTATGACGATTGATCTATTTATCAGTGAGATATAGAGTTCGATATGCATATATAACCGTAATTAGCTCGGTGCTCGCCAATAGAGGCATTACACGATCGAAACTACGTGTCTGGCTCGGACAATCGTTAAACACGCATAAAGGAATAAAGAAAACATATTGTCGTCTGGGCTGGATTCAACGAATCTTGAACCGACGTCGAGGCAGCAGTATTAGAGTAGAACGCCGTATGTTCGCCACTCTTCATTTTATTTTTATTGTCAAACTACTGCCATTTTGTATTGTTCGTCAAAAAAAGAAAAACACAAACAACTGATCAATCGGTGAATTGAAGCGCAGCGTCTGTTAATTTTTATTGAGCCAAATATGCACGGGTTTCTCGGGAATATATAAAAATTACGTGCACTTGCAACATCATGCGACACAATACAAACATGGTTTATACATAATGTAGATATATATTTTGTAGGATCGTAATAAGTTATAGACTTAGATGAATTATTCATTGTAGATATTTATACGCAGACGAAGAAAAAAAAAGTGGAAAAAGATTACCTCGTCGTTTATAGCTAAAAGAAAACTGTTAAACGATTTGCCCTTGTAAAATAGATTGCATTTTTTTAAAACTCGATTTAAGTTACCTTTCTCTTTTTTTTCTCGTAGTGTAGCGAAAACTCGCAACCGATGACACATACTGCATCATTTTTTTGTACGATTTTGAAAATCAAGGCCACACATCCGAGATTGTGATGACGTTGTTGAATGTTAAGAGAAAAAAAATCTTCAAACTATGCATATTACTCACGAAATTTGTTTGAGTATATATATATATATATAGAAGCATTCTAGGAAGAGAAGCTGTGCCGCGACAGTCAATACACCATTCCGGCAGAAACCCGTCAAGTACGTCCGCACCTGGACGACATTGTGACGGCACGATATGCCAAGACTGCTCGCATGGTTTCCGCACGTCGTGAGGCTCTACAGCGTATTACAAGCATTCGGATTCAGTATTGGCACGCCGCACTGTCAGAATGTTGTGACGGCACGAATACAGTCGTGCAGGTGTAAATGATTTCAATGTACCGTCACGCCGGGCCGCTCCGTGCCGCCATCGTTCAATCACATTACGATCTGCGATATACACTCACTTTACATCGCTCTGTTTCGGTCAATTATATCTTGTACAGTTTAGGATTTATCTGCCGTAGTAATTCTGTTCCGATGTTATAATAATTCATTAGTGTAATGTTGATTTCTGAATCGACCACCACAATACATATCAATACAATCCGGCATATACGACAAAATGGACTTTCACTATACACAGACGGAGTCGGGATCTGCCCGACATTGTTAATCAATTTGTGCGAATAGTGGTAATTTAAGTGCATCTTGTTTTTTACAACGTCTACCCTCGAAGTGCCTTCAATTCGTGTTTTTCACATCGGGTACCAAAAAATAATAAAATAAATATTTCATGTTTGAATTAATGAAAACAAAACGTGGCATGGAATCGTTGCTTGAAAATCTAATTGGCGACGTATCTTGTATGCGAATATATACAATACGTTCAACTCGCATAGCGGTCGAGGTCTTAACAATGAATTTGAGAATAATATAGGAATTGCTGCCCAACAGTGGAATTTTGTACAATAGCTTGTCTCCAAATTGTACGTTCCATATTTTTATATAAATATTTATGAACGATGTACATATAGCTGAAAAAAATATATATATGACCCCACGCAATGTTGTAAGATCATGATTATATATTTTTATCATTGGGATTATACATATGTGATAATAGAACTGCAGATAAATACACCATCTTATACAGGAAGAAGTGTATGTATTTAGTATTTTTATGTGCTCGAGCCTCTTTCTTGAGTTACCTTTAATTGATTGATGTTCTATTTGCGAAATACTTTATATAGACTACATACGTCTAACGATTCCTACGTCGTTTTTCATCTAACAGTGTATTCCCTTGCTCCCGAAGTGTTCTTTTCATTTCACTTGGTACTTTGTTAAATGTAATTGCAGTTGAAAAACATAGATGCAAAGTATTTAGAACTTTGCAAGTTGCTTCCTCATTGAGCTCCTTTTTTCATAAAGTTACCTCTGTGACAAAGTGTGTTGATAAATGTTGGCTTTTTCATAGAGGAAGTTGTGTGAAAAATTGATGCAAGGTTCCATTTTGTATGCTTGTTTTAAAAATAATATGTTCTATAAAATCCAAACGCCTTTGTCAATCATCACCAAATTTGGTACCAAATATCTCTGAACTTTAATACGTACACGTCTAAAGTTTTATATTGTTTTGTGAAACATTTCGCAAGTAAGCAGTTGAATAGACTTAAAAAAATCAAATAGCTATAAAAACGGAATCATTCTACGGTTCTTTACCTAATTGAATATGTAGCACCGCTGAATATTAGTTCGATTCTGTGAGACATTTGAGTTCAAAGGGTTAAAGTTGACGCAAGTTGGAGCGACAACGTCAATTTTTCGATAAATCCAAAATTCTATAGAATCCGAACTTATTTATAAATTCGGTTCAAATTCAAGACCGGTCGTTCTGTAACATTCCTTTATTTGTAAAAACTATTTAGCTCGATAGATAAAAATTTGCGGTAACTACCCAGTAAGAAAATCGTGCCGTGACAGCTGACGGCATAATGCTGTCATGTACGTGCGCGCCAGGACGACATTGTGACGGCACCAATTTTTAAACAGCACAGCCCGTGCAAAAACCGTGCCCGTACGGTTCCGGCACAGTGTTAGCACGCCGTGCCGTCGGAACGTCGTGACGGCACGGATAAGCAGTCATTTGTGGACGTATGACTTCACTGTGCCGTCACATTTCTATCTGAATAAAAGCACGCAAAGACTTTTTTCAAAAAATAAAAAATTTAGTAAAATCCAAATAGATTCTTCTATTATTGCGTTAACAGTAGCAAATACAGGATCGTAACTGCTCTATTGACTCGCTAAATTTTAGTTCGATTGATAAAGCCGTTCTTGAGATATTTAGGTTTGAATTTTACAAGACTGTTACATACATACATCCATCCATTTGGACATTTCTTCTAAGCAACTTTTCTCAGAATTTTTTACCATTCTGAGTATTCTGAGATGGAGATCTTGAAGTTATATCTGTTTATGAAAACAAAGCTAGCTTTATGATACAGCAACATCATTTAAAGCCTTGACAATAGTTATTTTCAGTGCAACAAATTTGAAATTACTTTATAAATAGATCACTAATCATTGTTGAATTTCAGTTCGATCGGTAATTGAAATATCTCCTAATAGTTTTACTTTTCTTCTTCTTCTTAAAATGATTTAGGTCTGACTTTGGTGGCTGCACACGAGCAACACTATTCTTACGGCTATTTGTTTTCAGCGTCATGTGCTACAAATTTTTGTCGATTTCTTTCCCTCCTCCGTGATCGGTAATTGTGCTCTCTCACTTGCACTTATAATGGTCCAGTCGGTATAGCACATCGTATCAGTGTTGCCAGATCCGCATAAAGCGACCCATCACGATCTACGTCATATTCGATCAAAAACTAATAAAACTCATCCGAGTACACTTTTTAAAAAGCCGTTTTGAGCACATAGGAAACGTAATTGTTTATCGTATCGTCCAATTCAGGATTAGATAGGTTTCGTCACAAAATATCGATGTCGCAAAAACGCAAGGTCAACTTCTCGTGCCTCATACATTGCGTTTTATGTATAGCAGGGGATGCAATTTATACTCAGGATTGAGAATGATGTATTTGTTTGGAATTATTTCATTGCTCAGAATTTGTCGGCGCTGTCTGTCGCTCGGTACACCGCCCGTCATTTTTGAATGATAACCCGCGCTGGTTGGGCTGGAGTATAATCGTTGTAATTTCTATAGCTGGACGTTCCTCCCAGTTCGACGAGTTTTAGGCATGGAAGTTGTCGTTTGAGGGACGATTAGAATATGAGTGAGCCTCTCAGGACTCTGTCCTCACGAGGATTTCGGGTGGGTTTTGCAAGGGAATGGTCGATGGTTTGTAGTAAACTGAGTGGAACTACACGATTCGTTGAATTTATAACAAATGAGAATTTATTCAGGAAAAGGATAGTGAGAGAACGCAAAAAGGAAAATACATTTGAGTGATGAAGAGAACGATTTATAATTTTTCCAAAAATTGATATTTTCGCTCTAACTTACATTCAACTTGACCAGTTGAACTCAAATTTTCTACAGTAACAAACTATTATTTATGGGTGTTAGAGATTCAATTTGGTGAGGATCGGTAGAAAGGATTTAACTTTATAACGATTTGAATTTATCAAGCTTTAATCGCGTCTACATTCGAAATATTATACGAAACGAGCCACGACTTTACATACTTTGTAACAAAACATTGTTACCAGTCCCGTCAGAGCTTCGGCTCGAGCCCGTGACTCACCATAGGAATAAGCGATACGTTATTTTAGGCAGTACCAGGTGGGCTGAAAAGTTCGTAGGCTGACACATAGATGGCGCTAATAGTATTAAATCCATATGATTTTTAGTTAGCCCTAACCTTCAAAAGACACGTGTATAAATTTGACAGCTGTCGCACTATTAGTTTGTGAGATATAGCATTTTGAGTGAAGCAACTTTTGTTAGTTTGAAAAAATGGATAAAAAGGAATTTCGTGTGTTAATAAAGCATTGCTTTTTGGCGAAGAAAAATACTGTTGAAGCCAAGGCTTGGCTTGATAAATATTATTTGGACTCTGCACCAGAAAAATCAACCGTGAAAAAAAATTTTTTTTTTTAATAAATAAAAAAAAAAATAAAAAATAACAAAGTTAATAAAAATCGTTGTATCGCCCTCGAAGGCAACTATATTGAATAATAAAATCAAATTTTTTCTATGTTAGCCTACGTACTTTTCAGCCCACCTGTTATATTGATATTTTTAGTATTAAGAATCCCCCGCCTTTTTTCCCTTTATCACGTGAGGCTCGAGGACGAAAAAGCAACACCATTTCATGAACACCATGAAAGCTGCCCTCCGATACATCTAAAGCCGCCAACGCCGCACTATACAGAAACCGCCAATACCCGCCGAACCGCTGCCCGCTGAGATCCGAGTTGCACACTATCAAGCGATGATCCAGTGCAATGACCATTGCAATCACCTAGCGCCAACTACCATCGCATTGCCGAAGCCACCCACCGTTTCCATTGCCGACCAAAGCCGACGCGCGCACCTCTCTCTCTCTCTCTCTCTCTCACCCACCTCAGCCAATCACCGACAACCAGTTACGAGGAAGAAGACTGTAATGTATTAATAAATGCACGCAGTATACAATTTCAGAGTACTCGATAATTTATTAAGATGGACAGGCTACATGTTTCTGCCGAACATAATTTTGTAGCTTACAGCTAACTCGCGCTTAAGATTAAGGACCACATTTAACAATTCGTTATTATCATTAATTATAGATTTAATTGCTGTCTAGGCTTAGGGGTTCTCGCTGAACGTCGCAAGTCCGGTATGTCGCTTGTTTGCGGGCTTTAGCTCTCACTATTAATGTCACTTTTTCTTACACTATTCAACGCCGCTCTTTGCGGACTGACTTCACTTTGCCCCATTTCAGGTACATGATTATCACTCACTGCGCTTAACGCCGATGCCGTAATACTGTTTACAACAGCTTGACCCTCTCTTCCATTCATTTGCAAATTAGATGATTGCAACTGATCGGTATGGCGCTTCCACTGTTTATTGTTATCCGTGCTTAACGAGTATGTAACTGCAGTTAATTTCTCGAGAACCCGGGCCTTACGCCATGAATTATCGCTGTAATCTTTGGCCATCACTTTTTCATTCTGGTCGAAAGATGCTCGACGATTCCCTCTGAAAACCCTCTCTTGCCCCTTTTGTTTTCGCACGATGGTTTCGCGTTAATAATGGCCTAATTAAGTCGAATTTAGTTCTAAATTTCCACCCCACTTGCAATTCAGCTGGGCTATAGTTCGTCGTGCAATGAGGCGTTGATCGGTAATAGAAGAGAAACTTATAAAGTGCCTCGAATCTTGAGTTGCCCGCTTTTAATAGCAACTTAAATTTATTTTTGAAAATTCGCACTGCATTTTCAGCTGCCCCATTGGACGCTGGGTGGTACGGTGCCGTACGAATGTGCCTGACCCCCACCGAGTCTAAAAAGTCGCCAAACGCCTTCGCACAGAAACTCGGTCCATTATCCGTTACTAATTTCAGGGGGAATCCCCATGTCGAAAAATACTCCTTAAAGCACTTGACCGTTGTCTCTGCTGTGATATCGTTTAGCTCCTTCACGTCTAACCACTTCGAAAATGCGTCGATAATTATTAAATACATTTTTCCCTCTATAGGGCCCAAAAAAGCCGCGTGTAAACGATGGTTTGGGCCATCCGGCCATTTCCACGGATTCAAAACCGCTCGCGGTGGATTATCGGCCGCTTTCAGACACAACTCGCACGTTTTCGCCATATTCTCGATGTTTTTGTCTATGTTAGGCCACCATACATATGATCTCGCAACTGCTTTCATTCTAACTACACCCATGTGTATACTGTGTAGTTTATTCAACATATCCTTGCGTAAGCTCGACGGTACAATTACTCTATAACCCCAGAAAATACAACCTTCTTCTATCGTCAACTCTCGCTCCCGACATTTAAACGCTTTCCACTCTTCAGTCACTACCTTCGGCCATCCATGCAATACGAACTGTCTGACATCGTTCAATATTTTGTCTTGTTCAGTTTCCTCTGCGATAATTTTAGCATCAATAGACTTAACTTCATCCGATACAAAATTTAAATACGTATACTCGGCTCGAACCTTCTTTTCATCCTCCTCTATCTTATAACTGATCGGAACTCTCGATAACCCATCAGCTTGACAGTTGTCGGCACCCTTAATGTATCTAATCTCGAAATCATATGCAGTTAATAAAACTGCCCATCTTTGTACCCGATTTGGTGACATTTGAGGCAAACCACGTTTTGATCCGAAAATGTATACAAGCGGCTTGTGATCCGTCTCCAGTACAAAATGCCGACCGAACAAGTATTGGTGAAATTTCCTTACTCCGAAAATCAATGCAAGAGCCTCTTTATCCAACTGCGAATAATTTTTCTCCGCTTTCGTTAAGGTTCTCGAAGTAAAGGCAATAGGTCTTTCAGTCCCGTCCGAATACTTGTGCGATAAAACAGCGCCAAGGCCGTATGGAGACGCATCACATGTGACCTTAATCGGTAAATTCAGATCGTAGTAGACCAATACGTCTGATTTAACTAAACTCTGTTTTGCTTTATGGAAAACTTCATCCCAGGTTTTATTCCATGTCCATTTCGTATTTTTCTTCAGCAAATCGTAAAGGGGGCCGACCACGCTCGAGTAGTTCTTTATGAATTTTGTATAATAATTCATGATTCCCAGAAAAGCTCTCAACTGGGTCAAATCAGTTGGTACCGATGCGTCGGAAATTGCTCGTATTTTCTCATCTGACACTCGAGTCCCTTTTGCATCTAACACATATCCGAGGAACTCCACACTTTTCTGACCGCGTTTACATTTCTCCTTTTTCAACGTCAACCCGCAGTCTCTTAATCTCGTTAATATAGCTCTCAGTCTTTTGTTATGAACGCAACGAGTCAGACCTGTGACTAGAATATCGTCGAAAAAACAGGTGACGCCTTCTAGCTCGCTTAAGAGTCATCGAGCGAGGGCATACGAAGCGCCAAGTGGCCAAATAGCAAACTACGATTTCGTAGTTTTCGGATTTCGCCGAAAATACAATAGTATTATATAAAAAAACATTAAAAATGAATTCTTTCATTTATTATGATTTGCGGTCTGGTCCGTCTCTCCATGCAATTTTTTTCGCATAGACACAATAAATTATCGAAAATTCGTGGCAGCTGTCGTTAGCCATGACGCTTTTCTCGCGAACTCATTAATTCATTTAACTACAATTTTCACGCATATCTGCTACATTTCACTGGACCAGACCGCAGATCTTACCACTGCACTGCACTTAAACAAAAAATTCTAACTTGTTTCATTGCAAATCCAAGCGATAATCCGAAAAGTACGAACGGATATGTCAAAGTCGTGTTCGCGGCCATATTGCAGTCTATGCTATCTAATTGTTAGTTCCAGCTCCTGACGGTAGATTCGCGATTCACGGTTGTCGGTATAAGCGGATAAGCGGGCGTGAAGGCATAAGCGTAAAGCGGGCCCCGAGACAAGACATTTTTTTATTCTGACTCAATGTTGCTGTAGAATCTATGTTGGTTTCTCGATTGAAAGTTTATTTACTGTACCCGGCCACATGGATCGGTGGGATATGACTCGGCGCAGAACCAACGATACTTGGGAGTTGGAGGCAGAGCTGCCAGAAAGCGGCCGCAGCAGCACGACGCACACAAGCGCACGCCCGTGTACGTGTGACCGCCCAAGCTCGTGGAGCATCGGACAATAGAAGGAGACAGATATATGTCTGTCTCTTTCGCTCTCGCTCGGCTCGCGCGGCTACTGCTGCTAGTGCTCGGGCTGTCGCGCGATACATTTAACTCTGACTGAGACGAGCGCGTAACGTATGTTAATTTGCGGTCGATGATAATTCGAATCCACGCAGTGACAAATTTTTTTTTCAGTAATTATTGCATTTTACGAATAATTAATTATTGTTATTTTATATTTTACATCATTTTGCTATTTCTTGTTTTATTACGTATGTGATACGGGCCATGTTATACCTCATAAAAACCGTATCGGTACTATTGCTGCAAAGAATGGACTATAAAATGTAATGGTTGCTTAAAAAATTTGAGACAACGAGAACTCGAACTGTCATCGGCCGCGGATGAGAGATATAACGCGCACGCTTCACTGATTATCGTTGTTAAGCTGCATTAGCAAATTAAGATATCCAAATTTGATTCAAAGCTTCTGAAAACTAAAAATATAACAGTTAATCCAACCAACCGCGTTAACGATTGTTGGAAGAATTACCAAAAGAACGCAATCCACTCTTGGCCAACGTGTACGTTATTTTCTTCTTTAGTATATATATATGTTTGGCAATATACTTAATAATTTATTACCACGAATTAAATGAAGCAACGTTATGTTCTTTTTAATTATATACATGTGTTTGTTTTTATAATATCGCATAAATGTACGACGTACATGTTGTTGCTCGACGGAAACCACGAGAAGGTGATGGTTTCTTCCATCATCAAGAAAATATTAATAATTGTTAATTATAATGAAGCAAATACGACTAAAAAAACGACTAAGTACAACCTAACAAAGACTAACTAACAGTAATAGAACACCAATCTTTTAATTTCCTACTCAACAGTGTAAATATAACGTATATAAGTATCACGTATAACGTTGTGATTATAACGTATATGTAACATCACATTATCGAATAGGAAAGTATGACATTGATGCTATTACTCTTATTTGATGTTCGCTGGAAATTGTAATGTATATATACATTGAACTGGAATATATTCAAGTATCAATAAATGAAACAAACAATTATTTAATATTTTCTTACGTTAGTTCATAGAAACGGGAAAGTTATGCAAGAGCACGATAGAGTTCTCATTACTAACATTGAATAAAGCGTTCATACTTCACGTACTATATCTAACATGATACTTTAAGTAATAACAGGAAATTAAGCACCAGATTAGCGAAACACATTACATAAATAAAATTGACTGAAGACAGCGGAGATGAAATACAATTTATTTAACACGTATCACTATGCATTTATTCATTATGCTTAATAATCCGTGCAAAATAAATAGTTTTTTATTTTTGGTTTCCAGAAAATTTGTTATGTTTGTATCAGACACTTTCGCAGTGAGTTTGTGGTTTCTTTGCGGTAAATAAATTGCATCACTAGGTTAGACATGTGGGTTGAAGTCATGTTATTGATTTATAATCCGATGCGCTTTGTGAATATGTCAATTCACTTTATCTGAATTAGGATCAACCTGAAAAAGTAAAGTAAAAAGAAATCTTCACGAAACGTCGGTGGCAAAAATCATGTACACACTGGTCCAACTCGGACGTCATACCTAGTTTTTAGGTGTATGTGTGTGCTTGGCCAATTATTCTTTTTTGCTTTAAATATTTTTTGATACATGTAATCAAATGTTGTTTCCAGCAAGAAATATCATATTTGTGAACGTTTTCATATATAAAAAAAATTAACAATTCTCAAATAGCATTTTTAAAAACTAAGTTTGTATTGTTTAGTGTTTTTATAATTACGCTTTTTCCTCATAAGACTGCACATTATGAAATAGGAGATTCTTCTCTTACAAAAAGTAGCGTTTATTGCACATTCTTATTGAAAACATTTTCGCATGATATGCATTGCAACTAAGAGAAAAGTTGAAGATTGCGATTTCAAATATTTCGTTTTATATGTAAACATTTGATTTATGAAAAAATTTAATATCTTTTTAGCCAATATCTTTATAGAATAAATGTGTCACTTCACGTTGCTCGATTTAGTTATATTCGAGTGTCTATGGATGACAATAATAGGGTGTCCCTTATTTCTTGAATGGAAACGTCGTGCTTCTTTTCATAGCAATCACGTAGTCCTAAGGTTGTTCCATGTTTTCTCGAAGTTGTTTCCTTGGATGTTTGTATAACGTTGCATGCGATTTTTGTGCAAGTTTATCGTAGGATATATATGCATAATTCTTCATGGTTCTTTCTTATGCTATTTCTTTTCTTGTCACATACATCCAATGAGATTATGCAGCTGTTTTGCTTGACAAAAGTGCTACAATAAATTAAATCGCACCAAAAATAGTGTATATCCTCACGTACAATATGTATGCACCTGTAATGTATCTTGATGTTGGCCTCGCTGTCTTACATTATGAACTGTATGTGCAAACTACATTTCATATAATCTGCGTACAGGTTGTTGCAGTCTTCATTTTTGCGTAGTTATCCGTCTTCTTATGAAAAATCCACACGGAGCGATGACTACAATTGTTGGTCTTCTTGGGCACTTCAATTGAAATAATTTCCATTGTTACTCCCTCTTGTTTCTTGAAGAAACACCAATGGCACAAATTGCGGATTGGGTGATAATAAGAATTATCTATACAAAAGTAATGAATGACACATTTCTACGTTGATTCTTGTAAGTTGTGCTAAGCGACAGTGCGAACAGATCCTCTTCTTTTAATCAACTCTTCAACTTCTGTTGTTCATGCAGATAATATTATATATTCGATGTATCGTCTTGATAAAATGCTTGCTCACCACTACATGAACGTTACAAACGCGCATTGGCAACATATCAGCATCAACAACAAACATAATACTTTTTATGTGCATTATGTCGCATGCATCTCTCCATTGAAGCGAAGTTTGTCGAAGTAATAGAGTTTATTCCGTGATGCGGTCCAATAATCGATAGAATATTTAATATCCTAGGCGATGCAACAATTATCGTTCATTTGTATGTTGTTGTATTCGTAGTGTCCGTATTAACGTTTTAAAAGGATAACAATAACGATGGCGATATACATTTTATTCGCTAAAAATATCTTAATAATTGTTTATAAACATAGAGAATTCTTCTAATTTCCTCTTACTTACAAAGCAGTTGTCGAAAAAGATTTATTAAACATCACATTTATAAATTATCATTTTTTTAAGAATATTGCTGATTTTATTTCATGTAATGTTCACTTTTATGAGGGAAAATATTTATTTCAAAATAAGCTATTTAAAAAAAACGCTTGCGAAACGTTCAATTAAAAAGGCTATATAACAAATTGTTCCATGTAGTTTTTTCATCACATTATTGCCTTTTAAAATATGATATTTCTTGTTAGGAACAGTTTTTTGCATTTTTCTTGAAATATTTTAAATATTTATAAGACGTATTATATAATTTATAATACTTGTGTGAACCATGAAAACATGGTTTAGAAGTGAAACAATTCTTTAAGTATATATTTCAACAGTATTATTGTGTGTGGATATACAAAGTCCTGAAAAATACTAATCTCTAAATGTCATAAAAAAGTACTAGCCGGAATAGTTATTCTATACATTTATATTTAAATTGAGATACGGGCGTGCAAATATGTTATAATAATCTGTTTGTCATTTCTCATCAATATTGCCCATGCTTTTATGCCACAGACTGTAATGCAATGTACACCGAGAAACATTTGCATTTTCTAAATTAGAGTACCTATATTCTATATTGTATATTCTATAAGCTCTTTTAATATATATTCCTTCCAAGTAACGATATTCTTTGTAGAACTTAATGTTTATGGAATTTTCTTACTTTTAGTATGCACAGCTTAATCACGAAAACTCAACTTCTGCAAGGAGAATTAATTGTTTAAATAGATTTCCATACACTTTATGTCAACAGTGCATATACCCAAGGAATACATCGCAGTCTAAATGACATCATTTTGACTTCAAATAATATAATTTTGACAGTTAAGTGTTTCTTAGGTATTCCTTGGGTATACGTTTAATGTTTGTTCTGTGTATTTTTTCTAAAAATGGCTTACAAAGTGGCTGGGTGCCTGAAGGAAAATTTGACTGATATGATAGCAACATTTTTCTATTATACTTTGTTTTTGAAATAGAAATATTCCTGCTTGAGTTTTATCTTTAGAACGCCTAACAGCTTATGATTTTTGGCTTATGAAATTTGACTCTAAAACTATTTTTTGAAAAAATATACTTCGTACACTTTTGTTTATCGTAATTACTTTTCTTTTTGTCAGGGAAGCTCCTAAAGGATAAATTAATCTTTTATTTTCAATATATTGCAGATCATTGTTTTACTATTTTGCAATTTGTTTTAGCGAAATAGTAATAAAACAGGATTTTATGTGGTTAAAAATAAACATACCGTTCATGATCCTGAAAGAATAAGATTCTGTTTTTATTGATAAAACTTTACACATCTGTGGAACAAAACATAATTTAAATGTTTCATTTGATACGCAGATCCTGAGACAATATAATATTCGCAACTTGTAAAATCGATCAATATAAACGTGAAAGATTGTAGTAAAGTTAATACCATGGATTGAACTGTCAAATATGAAAATAGATCTCCTTTTTCAATATTGTTACTTTCATACATAACGAGAACTGTACTGGTGGCTTTGATGAAGAATGAATAAGAACAGCAATTTGCGTTACCTGTCAATTTTACTGCAAAGATCATTTCTAAATTTAATTTCGACGATATGTGGAAGACAATCTTGCAGCGACACATGTCAAGTAAAAATTCCATAAAACTCGATAAACCTTTTTTGTTAACGTATTGTAAACAAAAGGAAATTTAAAGTATTCTCAATGTTTATGAATGGCTTATTAATATACTTTTCAAGAGAAAAGAGATAAATGTATATAGACTCACCGTTATCCTTTTCAAATAAATGCAAACAGCACAACTTAAAACGAACGATCAATTATCGTTGGGTCGTTTAAGATAATAATTCAGTCAAGTATTGCACTGAATTACAACGAAGTCAACTGCGTTACTTCGGCAAACTTCGCTTCTATGTACATTCTGCACATATATTGTAAAAAAATATATATACTAAAGAAGAAAATAACGTACACGTTGGCCAAGAATGGATTGCGTTCTTTTGGTAGTTCTTCCAACAATCGTTAACGCGGTTAGTTGGATTAACTGTCATATTTTTAGTTTTCAGAAGCTTTCAATCAAATTTGGGTATCTTAATTTGCTAATGCAGCTTAACAACGATAATTAGTGAAGCGTGCGCGTTATATCTCTCATCCGCGGCCGATGACAGTTCGAGTTCTCGTTGTCTCAAATTTTTTAAGCAACCATTACATTTTATAGTCCATTCTTTGTAGCAATAGTACCGATACGGTTTTTATGAGGTATAACATGGCCCGTATCACATACGTAATAAAACAAGAAATAGCAAAATGATGTAAAATATAAAATGAAAAAAAAATTTGTCACTGCATGGATCC
Source organism: Cylloceria caligata (assembly GCA_963942595.1). Lineage (NCBI taxonomy): Eukaryota > Metazoa > Arthropoda > Insecta > Hymenoptera > Ichneumonidae > Cylloceria > Cylloceria caligata. Next base: position 37,789,408 of record OZ012708.1, read on the forward strand.
GAATTATCATCGACCGCAAATTAACATACGTTACGCGCTCGTCTCAGTCAGAGTTAAATGTATCGCGCGACAGCCCGAGCACTAGCAGCAGTAGCCGCGCGAGCCGAGCGAGAGCGAAAGAGACAGACAGTCATATATCTGTCTCCTTCTATTGTCCGATGCTCCACGAGCTTGGGCGGTCACACGTACACGGGCGTGCGCTTGTGTGCGTCGTGCTGCTGCGGCCGCTTTCTGGCAGCTCTGGTTGGAGGATCAATCAGGGCGACCAGGGCCCACATGTACCACGGCCCGCCACTGAAATCCTTACATCCTGCAATACCGATAACTGTTACTTTTCGCTGGATGCCTTGGTTGACACACTTGCCACAAGCGGCGCTAGCTACAATGTGTATTTTTTCCGCGAGAGGTGCTACCCTCGATTCTGAGTTGGTCACGTGTGCTCGATGACTCTTAAAACTTTTTCTATTTCACGTTGGAACAGACCCGGCGCCGACGCAACTCCAAAACCAAGGCGTTTACATGTGAATAATCCCTTATGCGTGAAGATAGTGACTAGTTCTTTCGATTATTACTCTAATTCGACTTGTTGGTACGCTTGTGACAGATCTAACTTAGAGAAAAATTTTCCCCGTTCAAACTTGCCAACAGATCTTGGACGCGAGGAATGGGGTGTCTATCTACTTTTATGTGCGGATTAATTTTAACCTTATAATCCCCACATAACCTAATTTGTCCATTCGATTTCTATTTTCGACACTAATTCGACACTAGTCGTTTTAATTCGTTTTCAACTAAGCCACGCATGGCGTATGGCAAAGGTCGTGGTTTACAAAACACCGGGACCGCACTGTCCTTTAGATGAAGTCGAAACTTGCCCTTTGTATACTTTCCCAATTTTAACGAGAAAACCGCATCGAACTCGCTCATAATTTTTTTTATGTCCCCTTGACCCTCGCCCTCGATTAAATGAATGCGCGATTCATAATTGCCGTCCACAATTTTCGACACTGGAACCGACAGAGCACGAATTCACGTACGACCCATAAGTGGTGGACCCATCCCCGGCATAACAAAAAGGTACAGCCTCGAATTCATCTTTCCGTACTTGACATTTACTTCAATAACTCCCAACGGTACAATAATGTGTCCCGGATGCGACTTGAAACGCCTCTGCGTACTTTTCAAACTCAACGATTCTAGATCTTTCCGTTCACGAAACAATTTTTCCGATATTATTGCTACGTCTGACCCCGTATCAATCTGAAAGTCTATACTAATTCCTTGAATTTCAACTTCAACTACCCATGGCTCTACATCATTAATTCTCTCGCGAGATTCGTCATTATTTACATCACCGTCTTCACCGAAATGAATGAGCTCGTCAAAATCTCCTAGTTCGTTCCCGTATAATCCCATATAATTCTGTCTATTATTCTCTTGTTGTGTCCTCGAAGGTCTACTCTGTTTACCCCTACTTTTACCAGCTTTACACACACTCGAAAGGTGACCTATTCTCTGACACGTATTACATTTGTACTCTCTGTACCTATATACCGGCGCCTTGTGGTTTATGCCACCACACCAATAAGATCGAATTGACTCCCTGTCGACACCCGAATTCTTTGAAAATCGTTATCCTCTTGATCCAACGTAATTGACGGTGTCTGCGTGGTTCCTCTGTGTTACGCCCATTTCCGCAACATCCCTCGTAGCCGATTCCAAGGAATAGGCCACCTCCACGGCCCTCTTGTACGTCAAATTCATCTCTCCGAGTAAACGTTTCTTAATAAAGTCATTTTTTAGGCCCCAAACTAGCTGATCCCTAAGGTGATTTTTTTAATTAGTAAATTCAGAATATGTCGAATGCTTTTTTAAGTTTGCTACGTATGCTTTAATGTCCTCTTCCTCTCTTTGAAGACATTCTTTGAATTTATAGCACTCAGTTATCACGCTTGGCTTTGGCTTCAAATGATCGCTCATCGTTCTGGTGAGCACCATAAAGGAAAAAGTTGAAGGAATATCCGGTTGGCACAGGTTACGTAAGAGGGAATATCCCTCGCTCCCCAGTAAGGTAATGAAGAGTGCCACTTTCTTAGCATCGGGGACTTCATTAGCCACAAAAATGAGCGAGTCTGCTAGTACTCGAGATATTGATGTGTAAACATCTTGTGGCGAGAAAATGCGGAACGAAAGTGTGTTGAGGATTTGTGCACAAGGCGGATTTCATTCAAAAAAATAATTCCAATTGAATTCAATTTTAATGCGTTTGCAAATTTTTTATTCATTTAAAATCGCTGTACTTGAGACGATCGGCTTATGATAACTAAAATACGATACATATACACTCGATTCTAAAGAATCGAGAAATCTTTAAAAAACGGCATCAATTACAGTTCCAGATTGTGTTGTAGCTACGTTTTTATTACTATTTAACTCTAGCTGAAACGTATCTTTTAAAAACGTTATCAAAGGGTCGGCTTCCGGAGTATTAAAATTAACATTAAAATCACCACTCAGAATCATGGGCATTAGGTAATAGTCCTTGTTCAAAAGTGCTGCACCACCCACACTGAACGACAGTAGTACAAAATGAATAAAGTCAATTATACTCTGAACTGATTGATTTGGTGAAATGTAGACAACGACTGAAAGAATCATTTGTCCACTTGTGAGACGGCATTCAGCTGCACAAATATCGCCAGTATCTCGTACTGCTACTCCTATTCCTGTTATTTGGCGATAGTTAATGTCCATGTTTGGTGTGACAACGTGCGAATTGTTCTGGTTTTTATAAATCGCTACCCCAGCGGAACGTCTCTCCTGTCGTTTAAATTTAACGCAGCAGTCAAAGTTTGGAATGTCAACGTCTTCTTCTTCGCCAAGCCACGTTTCAGAGAGCATGAGCACAGTGCAGTTTTGAGGTACTTCTTCATGAAGATCGTTAGAATGTGCTCGTAAACTCTGACAATTGAAATTGAAGAATGATATTTTATCTTTGATGAAATTCACTATTATTTCTTGACCCGTACGTAATGGATTTAAATTGAGGCGCTCAAATTCTATTCGTAGAGCAGCCGCTGAATTGGCATCTCGAACTCCATGATAGAATACCGGATCATTAGTCGGTGACACTATGAACAATCCATCTACACAGGTGACTCGTGATAAGGCTACGTATACAAGTGATTGGCCCTTTCTCGTACGAATATACAATTTTATCAAATGTGCCACCCTGCGATTTATGAAGTGTCATGGCACAGGCAGGGGCGAGATGAAAATGATTCCGTTTTGCAGTGATAGTTTTGTTATTGTTCAGGTAAATTGTTGAAGTTCGTCGAGCAATTGGTACAAGTCTTGCGAGTATGTTCTTATCTTGCATGTATTTTGCTGCGATTTGTCTAGCCTTTTGTCCTATCCTTGGATTACCTGCAAATTTCATCCAGAATCTTTTTACATCTCCTTCTTTAAATATTTCGTCTTCAGTTGCATTTTCGATTCGCTCAACAAATGCTAAGGTTCCATATGTCCCATTTGACAATCCGTCAGCTACGTTGATATTAGTCGTGATTAAATACGGCTGGCCGACGACAAGTGTGAGCTCATAGGGCAAGCCTTCTGTATCAATCAGCGACATTTTATGCAACTTTTGTCGTACAAATGCAAGTTGTTCAGCATCATGACCTCCAGAAAAAACGTCATGAGAAATGGAAACGATTTGTTCCGGCGCCAAACCAAGTACAGTGTTATTGTATTCATGGACGCCTCGATTTCTTAAAAACAGTCCATCAGTGCATCGCTCGTTTGCTTCTGCTCTGCTGAAAAATCGAGACTCGATTAGTCTCTGCTCGTCCTCCTGTAATTTTTGTCCGTTGCCGATTTTCGTAAGTACGCTCGAGAATTCCTTATTTGATTGACGCATAACTTGATTAAGTTGGTAGAATTTTAACGTCGGTTAATCAGCATGACGATACTAATATTAGGCCAAAATAGTTTGCAACTTTTTGCGTCCTCAGCCAAAATGAATTATGTTTTATTATTTTATGAGCATTGTGAGTGTCCTTTAAATATTAAATTGAAAAGTTTCGACGAAAAATGTCAATTGAGTTGAAAACATCAATGAAACGATAAAAATATTCTAATACATCTTAGGCTGTATTTGATAAGAGGCGGGAACGGCCATTTTCTTGTAAGGTTTCATGGCCGAAACCGGAGATCCGCCCGACACAGCTCTTCTACACGCCAAAGCCCGATGTTAGCGATCTAGTATAGTTTAGACATCTGTGTGTTATTTTGCTATTCCCCTCCACTTTTTCTATTTTCCAGTTCGGTCATGTTCATTGTTCGTGTTGTAGCAGAATTACATGGTCGTTGAATTCTGCCGCCACTTATTACGCTGCCACTTAGGTAGAATTATCGATTAAGAGTCGAAATCGCTAATCGATTATCGAACCCGACTCAGTCGCTAGATAGCAAGTGCGTATTAATAACGTAACGGGTAATTGTCACACCCGCGCTCTTTCCGCAACCAGTACTTGGAGTAATCGTTGGCTCGTGCAATGAGTCTCTCATATTCTCGATAATATAATCGTGCCTTTGTCTTGCATCCAATAAATCCAAGACCATCAGTGTTCCAGCTGAACGCCTCCGTGCGAATTTTATAGCAGATTGAATTCTTATATTGACGATTGCCGAGAGTCGCAAACATAATGGGCCTATATGTCATACATGACTTGAACAATTGATCTAAAATTTACTACATTATTTACGCAGTAAGGTTTTTGTTAATGGCTACAATTTTCATTAAAATATATTGAAGCAATGAGACTCGAGAAAACTTTGCATTATTTTATTTTTTAATCACTTTTCAGTGATAATGGAACTACTTATATATCACTATTAAATGATAAAGACCTTTTTTTAATGCAAAGTAAATATTTATTGAACTTTAGTTTCTACAAATCTTTAAACAAAGATGCAAAGTATAATCATGCATGTTGCTTCCTAATAAGGACGCCGAACCAAAAATTATTTTGGTTCGGCGTCCACAAAGATTTCTCTAAGAGAAAATAGAAATTGATTGCCGGACTTCCTTACAGAAGAGGATTTGTGAACGGCAAACCATAAGAACGAGGAGTGAAGTCCAAGGTACTACTTTGCATAAATATTTACAAAACCTCTATGAGACAATATATTTATACACATTGGCTTCCTCATAGAGAAAATTGCATGAAAAATGGAAAATAATGATAATGCAACGTTCTACTTTTCATCCATGTTTAAAATAAATTGTTGGAATAGAAATAAAACGAAATTTGTCTCTAACAAAATGTTAATTATACTATTAATTATAGTTAATAATAATTCTTACTATATGCATAATGAAAAAAATGACGAATACACTCAGTCATGCAATAAAAAATATAAGTATAAGTACAAAGAAATTGAATCATCTATTTACCAATATTATGTATAATTACTTATTTATGTCCTTTGTGCGATCCGCAAAAATGTCATTACAAATTCTTCATAAGTTTTAAGATCATATTGTCCTTTGATGATGCAAATTTGTTTAATTTAAAACATTTTTAATGCATGTGGGAATTTATATATTATATTTCGACCCGTGAAATCAATTTGTAAATTGCCTCGAAAATACTGAGTTTTTGAAATATAATAAAACCAATAATCTCATTTTAATAATAGCAAAAAATCAAGGAATCATTGTATAGGCACGAGAATAAAATCATTTGAAAGTTTGATTCGTTCGAAAGAACACGTGCGGAGATTCGTTATCAGCGCGACGCAATGCACCAGATAAAGTGCGGAGCAAGAGCGAAATATCGAAAAAATCATTTTTTGCGTATTCCTCGGCCTCCATGGGAGATAGAGCAAAAGGATTGCACTAAACAAAATTTTTAGTTGACTAAATAACAAGACATGATCGGTACGTTACATGTTGAAAAATGGAAATTCAAAATGCAAGAAACGTTTTTGGCCGAATTCAATCCGTAAGGTCAATGATCAAGATACTATATCCCGTGTGCAATTCCAAAACGATAGCTCAAAAATTATGAAAATTAGAGACGTTTTGTTCGTTGGATATTGTGTACGAAAGCGTATTATTATTGATATTAGTACGGTGGCTACAAGTGTCTCTCGATCTCCATCTGATGGCACCACCCGAGCACATTATGATATCTTGCTACAGTACACTCTCTCTAACAGAACGCTCTCTGGTAGAACATTTCTCCTCGATTCTCTCTGTAAAAAAAGCGCAAATGGGGTGGTTGTTCCCCCACTCGATTCTATTTACAAGTCGCGCGCTCATTCGTGTACCCTGCCGGACTACGTCTAACCGAACCGTTTCCTGTGCCTCAAATAGCGGCAGCGGAGGACTCTCTCTGGTAGCACGGAAATCCGGTCGCGACTGCCTTTAGCTAGAGTGATAGTGTACTATACTTTAAAGGAAAAAAGTAGTCTTATTTGCCCTAAAAAAGTAGTCTTTTTTGCCCTAGGGTAAAAAAGTAGGTGTCAGGCAAATGCGCATGCGCACGTCATAGCTCGAAAAGTGTCACTTTCGACCGGTGTTACACGCGTGCAATGTCGTTATTCCAGTGCATTCGAGAAAAAATGATCTTTTCATTAAACGTTTCTAAAAATTATAAAAGAATAGCAGTTCTATGGAGGTATCGAAAAATGTGATAAATTGACAAGAAATTTGGTAAATTAAATCTAAATCAAGTTGGAAAAGCGGAGGTAGTAACCAGATAGAACCACTTGAGACAGATTTTTCTGAAATTTGAATTGAGTTTCATTTACAATAGGATCTAAATCTCTTTAAAATGTTAGAATGATCATATATCTCACACATTTCGGAGTTAAATGATATTATAACTCGGTTGCTTTACATGCATCGCATTTGCCATGTCGCTGTTAATGTCACATTCTCACTAATTAAGTTTTTATCTTACAACAGATTTTTATGGAAAACAAATGTTATAATATAAATAATTAGAAAAATATTTTTTCGATAAGGTTCCAGAACCGTTTACTCATACGTTTCTGAGATATTAAGTCATCGTGCACATGTGACCAACTCAGAATCGAGAATAACGCCTCGCGGAAAAAATACACATCGTAGCTAGCGCCACTTGTGGTAAGTTTGTCAACCAAGGCATCCAGCGAAAAATAACCGTTGTCGGTATAGCAGGATGTAAGAATTTCCCAAGACAGTTTTTTTTTTCGACCAATAGTAAAGCTGCAAAAATTTTTTCTTTTACACTTATTTATCTCGATACTTTTGAATCGGCAGCCACATTGCTAGGTCCGCCTATCAACGCCGTCAGTGTCACGTTCGGGAACTATGCTCCGCCGTACACAGTTTCTGCTCCGAGCGAGCAGAGATATATGTAAATCTAAGTTTTCACAAAGTCACCAGTGCTTCACAGCTTCAAATGTTACTAGTGCAGGTTAAGGGGAGGCGAAACATCCATGCTCTACTTGTGAGTGCGAAAGAGATCGACTAGTATCACGCTCACGGCGGAATAACAAAACACAGCACATCTATGTAAGTATGGAGGATTATCTCCATACTTACATAGATGTGCGGCTTCTCTTTCACTCTGTCGTATCCGCCATATTAGTTTTACCTCTTTCGTACTCATGGATGTTTCGCTTCCCCATAAGCTTCTGCTTGCTCAAAGTAGAAAGTGTTTATAGTGGAGCATAGGTTCCGGACGTAACACTGGCGGCGTTGATAGGCGAGCCAAACAATATGGCTGCCATTCAAATCCACCGAGAAAATTAAGCGAAAAAAAAGTTTTTTCTAGCGTATATATTGCTCGTACAAAAAAAGTGGCTTGGGAAATTCATTATTATTCATCCTACTTTCGGATAAAATAAAAATTGAAAAACATGCCAGTTCCCTATTCCTCATTTTTAAAATCAATGGTTTATGAGATATTGAATTACATATTAGGAACGTCACGTGAAGTAGAACGGTTTTTGGCCGAGATCAGTAATTTTGTTGCTTCGCTAGAATTCACTTTCTTTTTACCATGTAAAAAATCTTCCATAGTTATAGGTCGCAATTTGAAGTGGTATATAAGATACTGTCACAATGGATTTATCAGAATTTATCGTTCACATTTTGACGCCATATATCTTTGCCAAGAATAAACAAAAAGAAAATATTCACTACTGAATTTCGACCATACAATTCCCATTTTTGTAAATAAAAAATAGCTTAAATATGGATGGAAGTCAGGACCACAAGCCGTTCCACTTCACGTGAAATACTCCATACATTATAAAATGTGAAATTCCAAAATAATCTGCCTCAGCACCAACTTTAAACTCGCTGTACGGGAATTATTGGTGCCGAGAGAATGAATAATTTTTTAAATTAAGTCCGAAGGTCTCATAGATTTTGAACATTAATTGATGAAAAATCCGCCATCTCGGAAATAATTCAAGTTTTAATGCTGGAATTTTACGAAATTACTTCCAAAAATAACATAATTATTCCATGATAAATTACATATCCCCAAAATTGCGTTAGTACGAAATTATAAAGTTTCATTTCATGTGTCCCGCCTTTATATTTCACATGTCTGTATACGCCGATATATATTTCCGCATGCATATGCACACACAATTTCTTCGTATGTGCCCATATATTTAGTCCAGGAATACGAACTCACATTCTTTTGAAAAACGGCTTCTCGATTTTATGAATTTTCTATCGAGAAACCAACACAGATTCTACAGCAACATTGAGTCGGAATAAAAAAATGTCTTATCTGGGGGCTCGTTTTATGCTTATGCTTTCACGTCTGCTTATCCGCTTATACCGACAACCGTGACTCTTAATGTATAAAGTGTGACATTCATGATAAAGTTCCCCCCCCCCCTTTGCACACCGCTCACCGCCGCATCTATCCTCACCACTGCGGCGCTGAGGTACGACCTTAAAAACAAAATGTTGTTTCCAATTCGGAGTTACAAACACAAGTTATCCTTTAGTGGGCAATTGTTACTCTTTTTAATAAAATTTGGATACGTTGCGAGGTTTAGGGTCGAAGCAGAAGTCAAGGACCAGAAAAAAAGGGATCATAAGCAACAAAAACTCATTATTATATAAAACGAAGGATTTAAAAAATTAATTACACGTATAAAACGAACGACGATAAAACATATCCGATATGATTCTTAACATTTCTTCGTAATTACGATTCTAATCATAAATATTATAATTCTTTTTAAATACTGAAAAGCGATTTAATGTCGTCGAGTGACAACTTCGAACCGACTACACTGCCGCCACCGCTTAAAACGGCAGACGCGAGTTGCAGCTTATTCTCTTGAAGGCTTTGTATCCGCTCTTCTATCGTGTCTGTACAGATATATCTGAAAAGGGACAATAGTTTTAATTGATTTCAGAGAATATTTCAATAATCGGACACTCACTTATAGATGTAGACATCCTTCTTCTGACCGAAACGGTAAATACGGTCCTGTGCCTGAGACTCAAGTTGAGGATTCCAGTGGATATCTATGAGAAGCAAATGATTGGCACCGACCAAATTTAAACCCACACCACCAGCTGTCAGGGAGAGCAGTAGAATGTTTGGCTTTCCGTTTCGAGAATTGAAATCATCCATTATACCCTGAATTAAATCGAGAAATATATATTTTTTTTTTACAATGCGTTGGAATGCTATTAATTATTAATATTTTCCTTTTGATTCATTTGTATACCTGACGATCTTTGACTGCAACCTGCCCTGTGAACATACGGTACTTAGCACCTTTTACGGAACGAAGCTCATCCGCTATCACGTTAAGTACTCCAACCCACTGCGATACAACCACGATTTTGTCGCCTTTATCCAAAATCTCTTCGATCTTTGCCAACACGGCTCGCATCTAAATATATCACGTTATAATTAATCAAGGTTGCAATGACCAAATGTTGTTGCAAGTATAGACGAGCATCTCTCGGCACTTAATTAATATACATTTCTTTTCTATTTATCCGATTATTTATTTAATATTATTTTGTTATTTTATAAAAGCATTACTGTAGTTGATATAACTGCATGTATCGACCAGTCATATTCTATACGAAAGTTTAAAAAATCAATGAAGATAAGAATGCATATAACAGATACTAATTAATTTTATTAAAATAATTTAATGAATAGAAAGAAAAAATGATAAATAGAATAAAGAAATTTAAAGAAATTTTCGGTTTCAATGTCTGGAGAATTGAACGTTTCTGATTGCAAGTGACATGTACCTTTGAGCTTTGACGTTTGGGATTAAAAACTGGATTTTCCGATGTTAGCAAATGCTCTTTTACTCTTTCATCGACACCAAAGTCTCCGTCCTGTCCGTCCTCGTCTGCCCCATGTATATCCATTTTGGTCATTTTTGACAACAAATCCATATCAGGGCCACCATCTTCAAGCGCTGTTCCCTCGATGTCCTCTTGATCGAGCATCGAGTGTATAAGCGATGGATGACAACATACCTGTCGCAATCGTAGCAACAGAACTAAAATCTCATGGGACTTTACGTCCGCGTGAAGGGAAAGTAGTTTATTCTGTGCTTTGGTAAATTGCGTGTCTTTGTCTGAAAGAACATTTTTATTTTACATAATTTGTCTAATTGTGCGCAATTAAGTCTATACGTTTTTAACAAAACGTTTAACGTATTCTACAAAACTGATGTTGTTGACATTTCGAGCGGTGATATTGGATTTTTTTAAGGGTTAGTAAAATACAATTATTACACATTTTTGCACGTTTTCAATCGAAATTCGACCGAACGTCGAAAAGTTTACGTTCCTATTACGTCTTGTACAATGTGAGGCATATCCTTAGATTACGAAATAGCGGATTTTTTCCGACCAATGTCAGTAAAAGTATCTACTTCAGCATCCCCTTACGGTGATATGGTACTACTTGGTTGGTAACAAAACATATAATAAACATTTCTTTGTCACGGTTGACCTATCGAATAAAAGTCGAGAACATTGCTTTGCGCCTAACAATTTTGCAGAACGACCTTCTCGTCTTTTATCCAACAGATCAACCGTGGCGGAAAAATTCGGAATCGCAAGGTTAGTTATATCTCTCTTGCACCCATACATGTTCCACATTGTCTTAAGGGGAGTAAAAGAGAAGCAGTACATCTGTGTCAGTATGGAGATTTCGCCTCGCCTTAAGACGACGTGATACACGTACAGGTGCGGGAGAAACAGAACTAGATCTCGCTTCGTAGGCGCGAGAGTGCTACACGTTACTGTTACGCGTACAAAAAAAATGGGGAAATATATATGAAATTTCGTAAAATGTTTAAGCAGTTCTTCTGTTACAATTACAAATATAATATTCTCTCGTACTTACAGGTAGTCGTCCACGAAGGTTTGTCATATTTTCCGGCACCCAACTCGAACATATGATGTTTTTCGGCTCGTTGTGATAAAAACTGTGCGAAGAGGGTTCTCGAGTAAACCATTACTTTGTCATATACGAGTCGTTCTTCGGGATCGAGATTAACTTCGATTACTTCGATGCTTTTTTCTGGCATCGAATCCAGTTGTCCTTTCGCTTGAAGTTCGGCTTTTGTTCGACGAAGCATGAGCGTTTTCATTACCGTCGCCAATCTCTCGTGTCCCGCAGCGTTTTTATTGTCGACCCAACGTTTCCAAACACGAACGTCGTCGAACGGTGAGCACTGGAGGAATTTGAGAATCGAATAGAGATCCATTTCCTTGTTTTGAATGGGCGTACCGGTTAAAGCCCATCGCTTGTTAGCGTGTAGACCGCAAACGGCCTCGCACGTCTGACTTTTGTGATTTCGTATAACGTGGCCTTCATCAAGAATCACCCGCCTCCAGCGAATCTGAAAGTTTAAACGAAGAATCGCTTATTAAGAATAAATAATAAAGAATAAATAATTACTAATTAAAGCTTATGTACCTTGTACAAAACACCTGTGGCCTTGAACTCGCGGGATAGTAAGTTGTAGGTAGTTACGACTATGTCGTTCTTAGCCAACCGCCTTGGAACACTTTCACGGTTGTTGCCGTGATATAATTCTATTGACAGAAGGCCGCGCTTACAACGATTCTTGACTTCCGCTTCCCATTGGGCCAGCAATGATGCTGGAGCGACCACGAGCGTTCCGCCGAGATGTTCTAAACGTACGAAAATACGGTAATGTTTCCCCACACAGTCAATGCAGTCGGAAGTAAAAAATTAGGCCAAATATGTATCATAATGATAAATTACTTATTCTTTTTATCATGAAAATTAACAAAATATTAATTAATCCTACGTACTTTGAGATCGGCCACTCGAATGCCAGTCCGCTTCGTCGTCACTGTCTTCACCAGCTTCGCTCTTTGCTTTGCAGGCCACTACGAGTGATATCATCGACAACGTTTTTCCTAAGCCCATATCGTCAGCTATTTGATTCCAAAATAAAAACATTAGGTCGACAAATACATGAGTTTACTGTCTATGTGTATCACAAACAGTCGCACAAACCCAAGACACCTCCTGCAGGCTTTTGCCGCTCTCGCCAGAGAAGCCAAGCTAAAGCATGCTGTTGGTGAGGCATAAGAGGCACTTTAAGACCTCGTGGATCTTCCGCCTTTTCATCTTCCGTTGGACGCGCTAATAGCGAACCGTGTAGATCTTTCAGCCGTTCTGCGGTCAACGACTGTTCGCGCTGTAATGTTTCTTGAGCTTTTTTACCCAATTCTTTAGCGGCATCTTCCATTGTCGGTTGCAGATATGCTGGATTGACCTCGAGACTATCTTGCTTAAACAGCGGCGCATGTTTCAATACTTCCACCTTTTGCGTAGTAAGACCAGATTGCTGCAACTGTATTTGGTTTAATTCTTCAACTATTATCGCCAATTTTTTCTCGTCTTTCGTTATACTTTGACGCAAACGCTGGCCGTGGTCGGGAAGCGAAGCCATGTTTCCGGTAGCCAATATCATCTGTAATCAATTTATTTCTTATTCCTTGTAATAAAAAAATAACTCGCACTTAAGATGATATGCTACTCCTTGGTGATTACAGAGTGATGCGACAAGCAAAACAAGACAGATCCATCAGAAATTACGCATATATTTTAATTTTTCCTCCCACAATTAACCTTGCAAATAAATGGCTAGACCGGTAAGATGTAAAATCATCAAACGCAGTTCACGATTCTCGTCTTTGGACCGACAGATCAACCGTGGCGAAGAAATTTACCATATATGTTCCCATATATGTTCCACATCACCTTAAGATTACGTAACAAACCGAAGTAGATATAAGAAACCATTTACTTATTTTTTCAAGTCATAGGTCATAGGTTTCTGGATAAAAGTAAATTAGATATCTCTTTATCCATTTAACTTAATTCGCTTTTGTCCGGAACCATTCTGCATCCTTGAAAAAATAAGTAAACAGTTTGTGGTCGTGTCACATCGCCTTAAACGCTACATTACGAGCGCTATTAATATCGTAAATAATGCTTAAAGAAAGTTACCTTTGCTTTAGCCAATTGGGTTTCAATCATTTGCTGCTTGTAAATGAGAAGACTCTGCTTCTGAGCTATTACAGGATCGGTACTGGTGTTTAATGTTTCCTCGTGAGCTATCGATCTGGCCATAGTCGTTTGTGATGCATTAGCAGCATAATTTTCTTCCTCATCGGACGAATTGAGGATGTTAACAATTTCATTGTACTTCTTTGGTGCATCGAGGATCGTGATGTCTGGTGCAGAGTCGTTCAGTTCAGGAAGTGGTGGCACGTAGTCCTCCCCTTTTTCGAAGCTGTTTGCTTCTTCCCTCGACTGATCCCTGCTAGAATACTCATCTTCCTCATATGACTCGTCCTCATTTAAATCTTCGTCTAAAAATGTTTTAAATATAAGAAGAATTTATGTAAATTATGCTTAAATAGAGTCCAAAAGTTTCTTACAGGTCCTATCACGGGGACGCCTTTTGATTTGTTTCTTTTCAGGGCTCACAGATTCTCTAATAGAATACATGGACTGCTCTTTACTCGAGAGATCCTTTTCGTCCGAAGATTCGAATTCAATGACACCATTTTTGCCGTAGTTTTTTAATCCTTTGGTGGAAGCAGCTAAATTTTTTAAAATGAATTTATTATTCTTCAACCTATTAATTTCTTCTCATAGATTATTAAGCGACCAACTATTTCATTTTATTAGAATGTTGAGAGATTTCTTTTTACATGTTCGCCAGTAACCGGCGAACCTTATAAACGTTAGTGCACACTTAATTCTTGTACAAGTGTAAAAAGAAATCTCAGACATTTCTTGGAAAATATACCATTGCGCTGTTCTTTCTTCGTTCCTCGCTCCTCCAATTCCTCCTCCGAAGTATCATCGGAGATGACGTTGCGGATTCTGCGATCACTATTAGCAATAACCTCATCGTCATCAGAATCATCTAAAAAAATAAGAAAAAATCAAATATACAAATATAAAATGAATACGGTGGTGGTAAGCGTGCTTTCCTCTAAACTAGAACATCGGTCGGGCGACAGTTCGAATTTCGGCGCCGTAATTCGTTTCATTTCAGCGACCAACTACGGCTCCGTGAAACGAATTTGAAAACGACAGTATCGACACAAGAAGTCGGTTACAGCTTCAATGGGGTGCACTGGCTCGGTCAGTATGGACGCAAAAAAACAACATTGATCGCTATGACAAAAATTAAACAAAGAAAAAGTCTACGAAGTAGAATCTTGCATATTGTTTTCTCCTTTCATAAAGCCATCACTATAAGGATGTATGTTAATCGATTTTGGCTTTCTCATTGTGGAAGCTATGTGAAAAATGAGAAATAATGCAGAAGAATATAAGAATAACGTACAAGGTTCTACTATGCACGTTTCTTTGAAATCCTTGATGTACTAAAAATTTACAAAAGTTATTACTTCGATAGCATGTTAGTCATTAATATTTTTTTTTTTAATGTTTACTGATTACATTTTAGTTTATTTGTCGATTTTCATTCATTTAAGTACGACGAAAGGGTAATAGTTGATCCACCACTGTGCCAGATTCCAGCCTGACCTTATGAACCTGTTCTCTAGCTGTAAAAATTAAATCTACTGATCTACTGTATGCTGAAAAATAAAAAATAAACTTTTGAATCCCTTTATCAACTCTGTCTACATTTTTTAGACCTATTCTGTCAATTCTGTTCCTAAAAACGTTTTTAAGAAGGTTACCTACCCTGAAAAATCCAAAAGATCTAATATTTTTTGCACATTTCCCTACAAGTTGAAGTTTTAAGAGTAATTCAAGCCATAACGGATTTATAATTTCCCCAAATTGGCAGAGTGAAAAAGATTTCAATTTTAACTAGCTTTCAATTGAAAAGGAATCATCCCAAGATGAAAAACGTTTGTCACATTTCAATGTATTAAAATATTGTCTTAGCCCATCGACGTAAACATTTTCAAACAACAATGTTTACACTGTCTATGATAAGAAAAATAATAAAAGGTTTAAAGAAAAAAAAAAATGTAACCTAATGAATTTTATGTTATCGTGTCTAGACTCAAATTTACTTCATTATGCACCAAAGAATGTAAATTTTCACCATTCGTTTACACACAATATGTATAGCAGATCCAAATCGAGAGATCCCTCACCCCTTTGTTTTTATGTTAAATATTAACATTTGTAAGCCATATCCTGAAGTGGGCTGTGTCATAGTAGCTTAGATCCAGACATAAATATAGCATTCCTCGTGCAAATTCTTTTGATTCTGCAGAAAGAAACTTTATTTTTATAGATTAAGAAAAATGATTTATCTAGCACAGTTTTTTCTAGAAAAAAAACTTTTGATATTGGGGGGTACAACCATACCCTTTTGTACGCTTAATACTTTTCAACAGCTTGCATCATAAAAATTTGGTCTTGAAAGAACAATCATAAGTATTTGGATAAACATATCCGATTGTTCATCCGTGTTGTGAGATCGCTGGATGTTCTGTATAAAAAAATGGTAACCCATTAATTGATAAATATTTAGACTCGTACCACTGGAGTCTACGATATCAGTTTCTTGTTCCTTGTCACTGTCTTTATCCTCGTTCATGAATCTGTGAATACTCCTCCTTATAGCTTTTTTAATCGAAATGTTGAGCTTGTCTTCTGCCGTTGAGCCAGAAGAGCTGTTTCTGTAATATATTAACCGTTATATATAAATTATCCGCAAGAAAAACAAAGATGAGCACGTGATTGGGATATTCGTTTAACATAAGATTTTTTTAAATGAGCAAAAACTCACTGGGCGGAAGAAACGTAACTATTTCTACTCGAGGAGGCATCCTCCTCGTCGCTGTCACTTATTACGTTCGTCGATCTGAATCCATCTTGTTTCTCCGAAATTATCGAGTGTTCTTCGTAATCGCTGTCATCAGCAAATAAATTCTCGTCCATCGTGAATTACTTTATGGCGAGGGATTCCATCCGCCCAGAAGAAAGGAAACGTTGGAGTTACAAACACGTACTAACTCGTCGAAAGGTGACCGGTACCGTACGGATTTGAATCACATCACAATAACTAAAGACGCGCGCATGCATTTGCGAGGGAGTTTTTTTAGGCTTCTAGCGCCATCTTGACTATGCGTTATACCACTATTCTGTCGGTAAGAGCGGTCTCTTATCAGTCAGATTATTTTGTTAATTAAGGCGTGAGGCGAAACCGGGATACTGTCGATACCCGAATGTGTACATACCCGCACTATCGGGTATACACATCGGGATTTTGAGACACCCGCGAAACCTACTCAGTCGATAATAAAAACTGTAACCCATAGATTTTATATACCGTAGACAATTCAGAGGAGAAGAACGAATTTTAAACAATAGCCTGTTGTGTTGTGCATTGGTTAAAAGTTTGCTTTTTTCCAAAATATCAATAGTCTCTTTGGCACTTGTGTGTTACGTGGTACATGTTTCACCGACTTAAAGAAAGGCGAAACTTCCATATTTACACAGATGTGCTGCTTCTTTTTCACTCCGTCGTGTCCGCCATACTAGTTCTACCTCTTTCGCACTCATGGCTGGAGTTATAGGTTTCGCCTCGCCTTAAGGACGGTCGAACGCTACATCGATTATGTGCAGCGACACCGATATTTTTACTGGATATATACTGAATATATCAATTAGACATTGTTATATCGATATATTGATACAATGTTTAGACATTAATATATCTAGTATATGTTCAATCAACTATGAAGTTTCAATGAGATTTGCTTTGCTGTTATCAAGAGAAAAAATGTAATAATTTTACGGGCCTGCGTTGATTACTTATTATTCAGTAAAACAAGAACTGGTCGTAATCGGCAAATACTTGTATTTACAGATTCTTTTTACCAGATTGATCCAGAAATTATTTACCTCTTTAAAATGGCCCCTTAATATAACCAGTAAATATTGTATCAGATAATATCAATTGTTGTTAGTAGAATTTCTAAGCAATTTACATTTTCTAAAAACCTTAAGCCCATTTTGTATTAAAAAAAATTAAGTACTGATGACGACATCTGTCGTGTGTTCGGAATTCAAAAAGAATGCTAGAACGAGAGATTAACGGAGAAAGAAGAAGAGAGAAGGGATAAAACGATTTATAACAATATTTAATATTGTTTCAAATATATCAGAAAGAAATTCAATCTTAAATTAGAGTAATGAGACATAAATTGATATTACAAATAAAACTTGTGAATAAAAATAGCGAAAATATACGAAATACAAATTGTGAAAGAGCTCCATCTGTCGGAATTAGACGATCGTTTTCCTAAGTAGAATTTCCCGAGGAGGGCAGAACCGGTAATTTCCACAGATGGTCAGTACATCTCTCGCACATATCAAATTGCGGAACTAGACAGAATAGGAGGGGGCACGGGGTCCGTACTTGGCCGCGAGAGAGATATATATGTATGTCACCGAAGTGGTGTGCTCGTAGGTCGTACGCACGCAAAGTCAGGGAGCGATTGAATATTAATTCCATTACGAATGTTTTTACCAAAGTGACGCACAGAGTTATGGATGGGAGGACCTACGAGAAAACACGGATGGACGACCGTAGTGATAATGAGAAACCGCAATAACGACTCGTTTCACCACCAATCGCCAATAGTCTAACCAGTATCAATGGACGCGGCCATGTTTTCTGGTAGCAGAAATCTTGCCCATTAATCCTTTTGAAAATTGTGAATAAACGAGTGTGCGGAAAGTAACAGAATGCCGGGATGCGATGTGAAGACAAGGTATCTGCCAGCCACGTTCGCCTGGACCCTGCTACTCAGCACCACGACCCTCTTTTTCTATTATCCGTAAGTCAAGATCACGCCTTTCGTGCACATACGATTACAGCCTGTCGTTTTGTCTCTTTCTCTCTCTCTCTCTCTCTCTCTCTCTCTTCAATACAACGAATCATTGTCTTGTTGACAAGCTCTGGAAAACTTTTCAAACAATTCTCAGATGCCAGTATTATCTCTTCCGATATCCATGGGTTCCTGCGCTTCAAGGGCTCATAGCTTTCTTCGTTCTGGCCAATTTTACACTGGCCACTTTCATGGATCCAGGTGTTATACCAAAAGGTAGGTCATCCCAAACATTTGCTCTCCTATCACAAAACGGCTATAAAATGACTTTTTCTACATTTGTCAGCACCTCCGGATGAGGATCGGGAGGATGACTTCAGAGCGCCTCTGTTTAAAAATGTAGAAATAAATGGAATTACCGTTCGCATGAAATGGTGCGTTACATGCAAATTCTACAGACCGCCGCGCTGCTCTCACTGCAGCGTTTGCGATCACTGCATAGAGGTATGTAATATAAAAAACAAATTTTATCAAGAAACAATTATTAAATTCAAAAAGTAATCGCACAACACATTTCACAATGGAACGAAAAAAACAAATTTATAATTTCATTCATGTTAATTCACTGACATTAAAACCAAAAACATGATTCTTGGAGCAGAAAGCTTTCAAATTTGTCTGTAAATAGTAATAATAACAATAGAATTGGCAACATATATTATTGTTAGGAACAAAAGATTCTTTATCTAATAAGATCGTTGTCATGACAATCGTCTGTTCCCAATTCAGATCCTTGTCATTCGTATCGGTAACAAAATATTTACAAAATCTTTTAAGCAGAAGAAATATTTTATTTGCTCTAAAAACTAAAACTTTGGTTTATATAAAATTGTGAAAAGTATTCAACGTATGAAACAAATATTTAAAAATTGGTAAAATACAATTTATATTTATTAATAATATTAAGCATTACAACGATTTTTCTATTTTCAGACATTCGATCACCATTGCCCATGGGTGAATAATTGCATCGGCAGAAGAAACTATAGATTCTTCTTTTTCTTCCTTCTATCACTGAGTTTTCACATGCTCAGCATCTTTGGGCTTTGTTTGTACTTTGTACTGGAGCACAAGCAACAGCTCGGGGAGGTCGACACAACCGTCGCGTATCCTTATCTCGCAGAACAATTATGACTGGCAATTTTCTCTGCATAATTAGTGTACCAAAGAGAGCTTGGCTTACCGACAGTATCATTGATGTTTTACCTTAACATTATCACAGAATGGTGCTGATGGGCGTGGTTACACTTTTGTTCATTCCAATATTCGGATTGACAGGTTTTCACGTGGTGCTCGTGTCGCGCGGTCGCACCACAAACGAACAAGTTACCGGCAAGTTCAACGGGGGCTACAATCCATTTTCGCGAGGATGCTTCCATAATTGCTGCTACACACAATTTGGACCGCAATACCCAAGGTAAGATAAATCATTCACCATTAAACCTTCTAAGCTCTCTCAAGAAATAAAATATTTTCATAAAAAATAATAAATAATTCGTCAGTTGTTAAATACATTCAAATTACGCGTTATTAGTAATTTATTATTAAGTATAAACAGTGGTAGGCATTATTAGAACGAAAATCAATTGAAAATAACTTGTGTAGAAAAGTGTTTTTTTCAACTGCGTTTTTACCAAGCATTCAATATTGGGTATTAAACAATCCGGGGATATTAGGAGGATTAAAAATGATTATATTGTACGATCGATTTACAGTTTAATCAAGCCTGAAAAGTATTCAGGAAAGCGACGGGGGGCTTGCACGTCCGAGATATCGACTATTGGCAGCGAGAACCAGGTAAAAACCTACATGGATAGCAGCAACGGTGTTAGAAATGCCAGTTCAAATGCTTACAATAAGGTAAGAGCTAGTGCAACTTCGCTCGTTTCTTCTTCAACATTTTTCATGTGGTATCTCGTGTCTCCTTTTTTTTAAAAATTTTTTTTTTACTAATTTCATTTTTAATAACGATCGTCGTCGCACTAACTACTCCTGCAGACTCCACACGCTTTTCTTATTCGTTCTCAAGGTTGACGTTTATTACTGAGGTACTGTTCTTTGCTTTTACCTACTTCTCGTACAGACAATCACCTACATGGTGAGTGTACAAAATAAATATCGAAACTTTACACGGTTGCAGCTGGAGATGATTTGAGTAAAACAACTTAACAGATTTTTTTTTAATTTCGCGTAATCCAAGTTACGAATTATTAATGTTTTAATTTTTTTTCAATCATAAAATCAAAAATCAAAGACCACGATCGAAGACAAAAGTAAAATTTTAGAAAGAGAAAAATTTAGTCGACATTTTTAAAAAAATTGTTTGATTAATATCTCTACGATATTTAAAAGAAACATTTGGTTGATTTAAAATTTTGTTCGTGTTAACAAAATATTTATTACCGACAATGTCATTGATTTGATTCAAATGTTCATCCAAATCGTAATTATATCAATGAGTGTTCGCTGGGATCACGATGTTGTTTTGACAATGCACGATAAACTTAATATTGGAAGGAAAAAAAGCTACGTAGTTTCACCCAGATGACCTCAAGTTACAAACCAGTAAACAGTTCGTTACTTATTCCGAATAACTCTGTACATATTTGCATGTAATTATTACTGTCCATACTCGCTGAGTAGAGAGCTTAGAGTAGCGTAGATCCGTTGGTGAATTCATTGCGGTCGCTAGACTGCTGCACGAATGAATATCAATGTGTTTAATTGTTGGTTCGCACCCGAATTCGATATAGGATTCCTATCTACAGTATGTTACATCGAGCTCCGATAGCTTTACCGTGCGTCACGTATCGAGTAGAGTAACTCGAGGGAGATATTATTGATCAAACGAACCTATTCCTTCTGATCGCTGCCTAGTTCCCGATCCAATTTCCGGTCCCACTGTAAATCAGTTCGGCATTCGTACGTAGTACCAATTATTTTGTTTGCATCGATTGGGTACAGCAAGCGGATGCTCTGAAACCTTACGTTTCCCGTTTGCAGCTGTCCCCTGGCCGGGATGGTTCGGACACCGACATGGAGCCTACGGCATCACAGTCGGCTGATTGCGAACCTACACCACCATTGCAAAGACACGGATCGAAAAGTAACTTTTTCCTACCACCTGTGGAGAACAACGAATCTCCCAGACATCCTCCGCCACCGCAGCATCGCCATCCAATTCACTGTCCTCGTGGTAGCCCGCACCCGAGGCCAAGGTACGCATCTTACTATTATTATTAAATTAGTTGAGCAGCAAATAATATTACAAATTAAGTCTTTTACTATACGACGAAACACTTTATTAGGGCATAACTTCCTTCGTCGGAAATGATATTAATGAAAAATATATGAAAATATGGATTATGACAATTAAGATGAAAACTAATGTTTGATGTAAAAAGACAAATAATTTGATAAAGCGTGCCATTGTACTTGATTTTGCACAACGAAAGGACAACAGTTTTAAAAGAATTCAGTAGCGTATAGTCCACTTGGATAGCATGAGCAAAGTTGAAACATTCCGTGAAAGGGCAACGACCCCATTGTTGGCACGTTGCCCGTCTATATTCAAATACTATCAGGCTTTGGCTTTTATTCGAATAAAAAAATGCTTTTATATAAAAAATAATATTTACACGAGTAATCATCAAATTTATGTTTAATTAATGGTTCTCGATATTATCGCAAAAAATTGCTTCTAAACAATAAACTACATATTAACGCGAATCGCGTACGACTGGATACCTTTTTTTTCTTCTCGAAAACATGTTTGGAAAATAATTTTTTAAATAATTTTCTAAAAAAAAATGAAATTGAACCTGAAAGTAAATAAATAAATTTTTATTTATTTCTCCGTAACTGATTCTGTATAATAAAATTTCTTGAGTTTGCCACTATGGTTGATAATGACGATGCTGTTAAATTACTTTAATTAGATTGTATTACATTAAATGTGCGAGGCATTAATTTGCTGATAACAAAACCAATTGTCGATATATAGGGGAATGAATGGATCTCGCAGTCACACGCCCGATCCACTTTCGCCCGAAGCGACTGGCTCTCCAGCAGGAGGACCTCAAAGAGGGCAGGGTCAGGGTGGTGCAAGCCCGACGATGCAACAGCGGATCAAAGCTATAGGTGTACCAACACCACTTGCCATTTCCAGTCCAATACGCAGGTACATAGCGTGCACTTTCATATTTTCTCCTTTACAAAAAAAAAATGTTATGTACGAATCAACTAAGCGAACGAATCGGTGTCCCTCGAGCGCTGATATTCTTTCGACATTACGTAAGATATACAACATTTCATTCACGCACGCTGGTCATTGACCAACACAAATATCGCACTATACACAACGATTTAAATATAATCGAGGGCATTCTGTATCTTTCACGCTTCGCCCACGCTACTGACTCTCCGCAGCTCGCGCGTTTTTCAAGAATGCTTTCATAATATGATTAAAATTTAGTCAATTGTCAGACTGTAGTATGAAACACTAAAATGCGAGACAAAAATGAGATACTCAGTTTTGTGATGCATTTTTCTTCCAACTTAACTGATTAATAATTTGCAAAAAATACTTAATTGTGAATTAAACCATCAACGACAGGAGACACTGCTACGCTTTGACTGTAATGATTTAAAAAATATTTATTAGCTAGCAAATTGGGTTGAAAATGTCTTTTTTTTAAATATAATTTATTATCCGATCTTAAAGTATCATTTGGCTTATTCTATGATGGGAAATTCGTTGCATGTGTCCATATTGTAATTTAAGAAAGAAAACATTCAATGTAGACTGTTCGTTAATGAGTTCGTTAGAAAATGAATAAATTGTTTAAAAATAACTCAATTCAGCAAAAAGATCGGTAAGTCAACGAATAATTCTGATTTCGACGAAAGTCATTTCTACAAAAGTAAATTTTCATGAATAAACCAAACTTGACCAAGACTTAATGATCAAATTAAAGATTTGAGAAAAATTAAAGATTTAATTCTTCTGATACTTCAAATCGAACAAAATTGAAATAAATTATTTCGAACGTTTTATATCGAAAATCGGTGCTAGTTGCGGAGAGTTGCAATGCAAAACTTACGGAGAGAGTCTGCTCAATTGTGGGTAACCACGAAGTATTTATTCGAGCACGATATCTCAGAAATTATCCAATTATCGTCATCACATTCACCAGCAAATTGAATACTCGTATTTCACGTTTTCATCGTACTTTAAATTAATTTCTTTTTTGTCTTCGTTACTAAGCATCATAGTCATAGCTCACACGACACACTCTATCATCTCATCATCAGCACACAGTTCTCACTTGCGATAACCGAATACATGAAAAAAAACTCCCGATAGTATTGCGATCGTAGATCGTCAGTATATTTTAGAGGGATTAGATTTTTCTGCACGTATCTAAAAAAAAGATAAATGGTATATAGATAAGTTTGTGTCCCACTGCAGGGGGTGGTAACTGCAAGGAGCTGCTCTCTGACAACATGTTGCAACCTACTGCAGGTAAACACGAACTTCATCCTACGAGGACATACCGTAGTTTACAATTATGCTTTGTTGCATACATACATACATATTATATTTACAAAAAAAAAAAACATCAGTGAAAAAAAAGACACAAGTATTTACTAGGTTCGCTACTTTTTACGTTTTTTCTTCGATAGATGCTAATGTTTTTAACAGGAATGACGCGCTACTCTCTCCTGTATGTCTCGCCAGAGCCGTATTTGTATGGCTACAATGCTCAGCACTCGCATATCGATATATTGGTTCACTGTATCGCGCATTGTCGAAATAAAACGCGTTTTTTTCGTGTTTTTTTTGCTTAGACTTGAGAGAAAGAAAACTGATATCGTACGTCTGTGTTGCAGATCGAATCCAGGTACACCGACGCAGGTTCGTCGGCCAGACTTTATAGGTGTCGCAGAAGCGCCGACGTACTACGACGTTCAGCACCACAATAACGTCGGAGTGGTAGGAGGCCCAGTGGGTCCGGTTGTTACGGGCTATAGCCCGCAGCGTCGATTTCTTTCGGAAAGCGAGTTGATACGTCAGGGTAACGAGCATCAGTACTCGCGGACCAACAACACCGTCGACAATATACGCGAGTTAGCGGGCTCGCCGCAACGCGGTGTCTATATGTGGAAGGACAATTCGCCGAGCGGCTATCCCGCGCCACCCGGAAACATTGGAATTCCAACGCATCAGAGTCTCGTGCAACGAGCTCCACCGCCTTACGACTACTACTGCTCGAATCCTACGAGTCCGACACAACAACCATACGGAAATCCGCCCAGAGCAGCTTATCATCCAGCATCGCGGGGTGGCGTGCCGGTGTTTCCACCGCATCAGTCACCGCAGGTCAAACGAAAAGCCACTATGGCTACACCGACGACACCCACCTCGGGCGATGGCAGACGACGTCCTATGTCCTTCGTACGAGCACTCGAAATGACCGACTCGATGGAAATGGTTTCTGCACCCGGCGATCCGAGATCTCAGAGGCCCACGACACCAACGCCCGATCGCGCTAGCGTCTACGACATGAATTACGAGATATCCGTATAGCCCACCTTTCCAGTCCCCGTCCCGGTATATCGCTGGACGGGGATCAACAAAAGACCACCGACGATTTTTCATATCGCACGCTCGTACGATGAAAGAGCCTGCGCCGCCGGTTCCGAGGTATCCGTGTGAGAAGAACGCGTTCGAAAACCACGTCGCTCATCTCGATCTTCCCTGAGAATTATTCAACGTCGAACAAAGGAGAGAAACGGGTCAAAGATTCATTCTTACGATTTTTAAACGTTCTTTTCTTTTTAATCCATGAGAAAAGATTGACAAGGCCGAGGACGATGCCGTGAATTTTTTGTAATATCCGCGCGTTTGGCATCGGTATATTTATCCGAGATACAATTGGGCTCTGGACATCAGTCACAGAGACGCCAATGAATAACTCGTCAAGATCTACCGACTGATTGAAATAATTTCCAATATTTATCGTCGGTTAAATGTTATTTTCTCCGATCCGCGTCTCTTTCATCCAGGGGATTTAACAGGGATCGTGCAATGCCCGTAGGTTCATCGAGGGTGTCGCGAAAAAAATCGCGACTGAATCGCGTTATGTAATTAGCAATATTTTGATTTAACGATTTATCGAAACACTCCATTGGACGCGTACGTTATTAAAAAGATAAATAAGCGGCTCTTCACTTTGAGGGAGCAGTGATCAGTCGCTCTCGCGTTTACTCGATTTATTTTTATCGAAACGATATGGGATTTGGGTGGAACGAGCCAACGACGATACGATCGTTTATATCTCGTTAAAGGCTGTGTCCCGCTCGAAAACCAAGTTTCTCCCCAATGGACAGGAACCCATCCGTTTTTAGTACACGTTAAGGTCAGTTTAGATTTTTATACAGTGTCAACCGTGACTTAATTCTAAACGCGGCATATATACATCGATCGACGACGTTGTTCTTCTCCTTTTGTTCATCTTTATTTATTTCTTCTTACTTTCTCAAGAAATTTACATTACCCGTGTAAGTGGAGACTAAAGATGATTCGAACAATTATAAAAGAAAAATTCTCCCACTAACGTGCACGTAAAACAAACGAAAACAAAACAAACAAAATAATGAAATGTCCGTGTCCATTAACAGAGTTACTTAATCGACTTGAGTCATTGTCAAGATAGGATAACAAATTCTGTGTAAAATAACCATGAATTGTGTAGTAAACATTTTTAATATAGATATTTAACAATATTTATACGTAAAATGATAAATATAAGAATTTATAATTTTTCCGCCTGATGAATGCTGATTTAAAAAAAAAAAAAAAACAAATTATATTATCAATGTGCCCACTAACACGATGATTTATCGTTTCTATAAAAATTCTATAAATTTATATATTTTTTTTAATTTTTTTTTTTAGTTTTCGGTTAAGGTGTGTGGAAGTAAATAAAATGTAGTGAGAGTTATGTATGCGAGTGAGAGAGAGCGAGAGAGAGAGAGAGAGGGGGTGTGTGCGTGAAATATACAAAGAAGAAGAAAAAATAAAACATTAAGATTGTGAAGAGTGATATAGTGATGCAACATTACACAATAATGACTGTTAGCCGTTAATCGATGGTCGTTCGATCCGGAAACAAGGAAATTAACATTTCATCTAAACAAAGAAACGTAAAGAAATCTGTAATATATATGCGCTGCATAAATTTATTACTTAATCTGCACTCCTCTTCCGTTTATAATTTCCCTGACGAGATTTTTCTTGATTAGCATTATTTTCTATTTTATATGTCAGCATTTTAGATTTTCTCGTTAATTTCGACCAATCGCTGAGGTGACCGATAATACTGCGATTGATTATTTGCATATCAACTGTAGATCGAAAAAAAAAAAACACGTACTCATGAAATAGTTGTTCGTTAATCTGCAAACAAATGTTATTGTTACGTTCACAAAATATTTCTCTATGTTTTCAATGCTATGAAATTAGTCTAATTCGTTATTAAAACCTTGATAACGAAAAGAAAAAACCCATGGAATGTTCGCATCTTGTCCCCCCCCCCTATCTCCGGTGAACTTGTGCCAAAACAGTATAAATACTATTTTGAAAGTCAGTGAACCACGAGATTGTTCGATTATAAAACAACAACAACAAATAAATGAAACGCAAACATCACTTCACATCAAAACGGTACAACAACGTTATGAATTGATTAAGATAATAACCATAAGGATACGACAAATATTTACCATTTATATGATTCGATGTACTTGTACATATTAGCCGTTATCACTACGTCAATGTACATACACATATATTTCAGTACCTCACGAATCGTCGCTGCTGTCATATACAATAAATAATGGAAAGTCACGATGAAAGCTTTTTTTCTGTTCAATATCAATCAGTAATCCAATTGTAATTAGCCCAAGTAGTGCAACAAAACGATTTATAATAAAGTTATAAATTATTTGTACAAAAAGTTTACCAAAAATATTGACTCCAATGATAAATTGTTGTACTGCTGTCTTAAAAACATTTACATAACTTTATTTTTTTTAATTTATATAAAAAACGAGCATTTAGTATACTTTTTGCGTATTGAGTAAATAACTTTTTGACAATCGTTATCTTGTAATTAGAACATTATTTGTGATGGAAATCAGGCTTTTCCAAGTAACATTTTCAAAGAAAATTATTCAAAAGTTGTCCAAAAAAAGAAATAATTGTTCATTAGAAATGTAACATTATTTTTATAACTATCAGATTACTCAAAGATGTTTACTTAATTTATTTTTGCCGAATTCAAGTAACATTTTAAAGAATGTTATCCAAAAGTTAATGGTAAAAGTTTTTTAAGTATCCCAAGTAACAGCTTTTATAATCTCACCGAAAATTCATCCAAATGGATTGGATATATGTCCGACAAAAAAAATGGAACGTATGTCCGGCAAAAAGTTATCTGTGAGTCCGAAAGTAAACTTTCCTTAAGACCTTAAGACCAGATATAATAAAAATTACTACTTGGAATATCTTCAAAGTTATAATTTGACATTCTCGTTAAAAAAGTTATCTTTTCGGTAACATTTGAATGTTATTACGTTATTTGAATGTTCGGATTGATCCGAACACTTACTTTAACATACCACAGCTATAGGCAGCATATTTTAAAAAGTTATGCGAAAGTTACATAAACTAATAAACCTGATATCAGTTATTAACATAATTTTGTTCATCCGAACATGTAAACAATTGAAGCAAAATTACTAAACTAATATTTTTAGTGTCTGGGTAACGTTCGGGATTATGATAATTAATGTCTGCTGGACAAATATGCAAGGGTGGGGGAGGGAGGGGGGCGGACTATACTGATTTTTATAATAAAAAGTATTTTATTTATATTTTATAGATCAAACAAATCGTATAAAATATCCCCCTTGATATATTGTTCGTGACAATGTTCTGATGATATAAAAAAAATGTCCAGATTTGAATATAAAGAACAAAAAAAATTTTATCGAAAATCATTTTGAAAAAAGTAAATCTTTTACAATTTTGTAATATTTGGATCTCAGTTTTTTTTATACATGAATCCGAACAACGTTGCAAACAATTATTCGTAGGCGAATTTTTTTAACAATTGAAAATTAAGTCAATAAAAAAACGTTTTTTTTACTCAAGTTGGAGGACTTCTCCCTTAAGGCGAGACACATAATCTTTTTCACTCGGATAGCCATGCATGATGGCGAGATAGAATTTTTCCATCACAAATTTCTTCGCTACGATTGTTCTATCGGATAAAAAATTAGAACGGTCAACTGTAGAATCGTAAAACGCCGTTCACCGTTCTCCTCTTTTATTCGAAAGATCAATCGTGACAGAGAAATTTGCATTACAGTTTTTGTTACCGACCGGGAGGTAGCGCATCACCTTAAGAAAATACGAAAATTCTTAGGAAGCACAGATAGGCGATTAGATCTAGATTCCAAAACTATAGTTTTGTTAGATATACACGATAGTTCCAAAACGATAGTTTTGGCATTTAGATCTACGATTAAACGAATGTTTTTTCCATTAAATAAATTGTATGTGGAATTTTAAAAACGGAATAAAATGTTTGTTTCGTCAAAAATATGTGAAAAATCAATTCATTTTTTTAAACAAAACATTTATATAGAGTTTATTCTTTTTTTTTTGTAATTCTTCCTGCAGAGAGAGTTGTGTAATTTCATATTTAACTCTGTACAAACGTATGTCCCGCGACACTCGTGCGCCGAAGCAGCGAACCAATCCGAAATATATTTTTCTCCAAACCGGAAGTCGTTAGTCCCCGCGATCATAGTATAACAACGCGAGTGCCTCCGTATTATTGACATTTATCGATTTCAACATTTTGTGCCAACTCAACAGATTTTCATTCAAATCATAATTATAATAGCAAGTAACGAGGAAACGATGAAAACGTTTATTACACGTTGAGAAGATATCTCAGCGATCGGTCGATCGCGAGTGTGTAAAAAAACGCTCTGATTCCGGGTGGTACGAGCGGCCATTGTGGCTATTTACTTGGCTTTGCATCATCAGTAACCCCGAAAACAAAATTCAGCCGTTTACCGAGAGAAAATTGCTGCTTTTGATATAGTTTTGTGATGTAAATAGATATTGACGCATTTACAAATCCAAAATTTGGTCAAGATTTGAACGAAACGATATTTTACACGCGCATTTCGTACTTGCAGGGCGCGAAGCCGAAAAGATAGCACGGGGAAGAGCGATTCCGAAGCTACGGACAAGGACAAGCGTGAAAAAAATCGTGAGAAGGATCGAAAGAAACGCGCGGCTTCTTCGTCGAGTAGCGGTAGCAGGTAAGCACGAGTGATAACCTTAAACTTTTCTTTTCATAAATTTCAAATATCAAAATTATTTTACGTAAAAAAAAAACTTATTTTGTTGTTACTTGTAATGTTATATACACACGAGGTGTGTATTATAAATATGCAAGATGCCAAAGTGATGCTTTAAGTTGTTAATGGCTTGAAAAAATGAAAACAATTGTAGTTCGTCGGACAGCAGTTCGGCATCTTCAAGTTCGAGCAGTGGCAGCAGCTCCAGGTCGAGTTCCTCGTCGAGCAGTTCGTCGAGTAGCTCCGGCAGTTCTTCCGGAAGCTCTAGAGATAGAGGACGCAAACGCAGTCGTAGCAAAAGTGCTGATGGGACTAGGCGACATGATGCTAAAGAGAAGGAACGTGATAAGGAGAGAGAGAGGGAGCGGGAGCGAGAGCGAGAGCGAGATAAGGATAAGGACAAGAAAAAAAGTAGCAATACAGCGACGGACAAGCCAAAGCCAAAAGGACGTTCCAGGTACATTGTTTTGTCACTGAAAATTTGAACATCGTGCGTGTGAAAAATGTTTCAATTATTAACTTGAGGTGCTCTCGAAGGTCACCGTCACCTAGGAGAAAGCGTAGAGAACGTTCACCAATACCGAGGCCAACAAAGATTCACATTGGTCACCTCACTCGCAATGTGACCAAGGAACATATAGTTGAAATATTTTCGACCTATGGACATATAAAAATGGTCGATTTTGCTCTGGACAAACTTCATCCCAATCAAGGCCGTGGATTCGCTTACGTCGAATTCGAGACCGCGGATGAGGCAGAAAATGCTATGAAGCATATGGATGGAGGTAAATTACATAATATTGTGTGTTTTTGCGTTGCCGTTGCTTTTATCATTTCTGTATAAATATTTTATTCAATTGTATCGTGTGACATCTCTTTGTATAGTGTTACCTTGTGTTAACTTTTTGTACAATTTCTTTGACTCTTCGGGGCACAAGTTCTAAAATCTTAGAATAATAGTTACGATAGAGATAGAAGCGCGGTTAGCGCGCAACTCCGGTGGTCCCCTGAGTAAAGCAGCATTTCGTTCCGCCATTTTTCGAATGAGTGATGACTGCCGGACTCTTGATTCTCTGATGGAACATCATTCAAGGGCCGACTATAAGCGTATTCCGAATGTCAATACAAACGTCTTTTCTTTATTTCTTTCAATCTCTATTTGAAAGAGAGAAAAGTCTTTCAGCCTGGCATTTGGAACTCACCGTGTATACGACAAGATTTTCTAAAGTTTTCCCTCGTCTACGTCCGAATGTGATAAATCAGAAGGAAGATCAGACTCGTGAAAGTAAAACACCCCAGTGGAAACAATTATTTAAAAAAAAATGTATTCAATTTTTTCATTTAGCGTCGAGACGCTTTTGCATCTCTTGATTAGAGACCGAAATGTAGGTTTAAATTCATTATTTCCTCATAACGAAATTTTCTTCCCATAAAAGGTTTTTTTGTAGATATTTCATATCGGGATACTCAAAATATTCGAGTGGATGTGTGTGCGCGTTTAGATCTCGATCAATAAAAATTTCTATTTAAAAAATTACTCGATGTCCAGGTGAAGCACAAACATCCTCTTCTACGATATAATTTTACGTGAAAACTGGCGTTTTAAGTTTCGAATTTTGTGAAAAATGTCTGTAAATGCTTTAGCTACAGAAAAACTTCGGCTATCGAGTTAAATAGTTCTTTATAAGAAATTAATGTTCAAGGATATTTGATATTGCATCTGAGAAAAATTATGATAGCGTTCAAATGCAAAAGCCCGACAAGGTTTTGTATATTTTATTGAAAAATTAACTTTGGTATAAATTATATTCATTTTGTCCAGTCGATCTACAAGTTTGTACTGCAACGGACTAATATTCAATGATGCTTGATATTCAATTTGGCGTAGATAGGTAAAAGTTGTCGGATTTTAGTAAAACAATTGACGAAACGAGCTAAAACTTTCGTTCCGGGCGTACATTCTGGAATATTTGGTGCAATCACCTTAATAATAATAATAATAGATAAAATTTAATGTAAAGATACGTCTGTATGTTTATTATTAGATGTGAAATTATTTTAAATAATTGCAATTCGGCAGAAAATTCTATGGAAATCTCGTTATCAATAAAAATAATCTAGTCTCATATTTAACAGATTGCCCATCTATGTTTTTCCTTCAATTCTACAATTCGAATTCCTTTGAATATTAATTAAATTGCAGTAGTTAAATATTATACCACAATTACGAAATTCTAAAAGGAAATTATATAAAAATGATGATAGCAATTTTGAATGGTAATACGAGTATTAGATTGTACTAATCACCGGCATATTTACAAACAAATAGAATCCGGACACTGTCGCTAGGTCTCGACTATCCTACCTGGTAATGTTAGAAAGCTTTAAAATTTGTTTTCCTTCATTAAATTTTAGGTCAAATCGACGGTCAAGAAATCACAGCAGCTCCAGTCCTGTTGCCAAAGCCTCGACCACCGCCGATGCGGCGAATGTCTCCGATAATGGGTCGACGAGCACCTCTGCGTTGGGGCGGAGGTGGTGGTGGTGGTGGAGGAGGAGGTGGCGGCGGTGGCGGTGGCGGAGGCGGCAGAAATTCACCACCCCGTTATCGCAGGCGTTCACCACCGATGAATCGTCGCCGAAGCATCCGACCTCCGCGACGCAGACAGAGAACTCGATCACGCAGTCCACCGGATAACGCTCGCCACCGACATCGTCGTTACACTCGATCCAGCTCGAGTAGTTCCCGATAATTTTTTTTTCACTACCTGACACGCAAGATAAAGCGAGTTCGATGAAACTTGTGAAGAATAAGCTGGACATTTACATTTCGATAAGAATCATCGAATCATCTCAATGATATTGAGGCGCACAAGCGATGAAGTGGAGATTTCGATTTAGAATTCTCGAAAAATCATTAGTTATGAGAATTCTTTTCACGAAAATACAACGTGTACACATTTATTTTATAAATTATTTTTTAATAATGTTTTGAGGTGCTACAGCAAGTTTTGTATATTCCTGTGAGTCGAATAATTATTGCTACGTGCCTGGTCGATTGATAATTCCATTCGAGGGCATGATATAAAAAAAAAATTAAACGGAACTTTATTTTATATGAACGTGGCTTTTATATGAACCTCGATAGCACGAAGATATATAATATTCAAAAATAAAAAATCATAAAAACATCTTGAAGTTTAACCCTTTGCACTCCGTTGTCGCCGTATTTGCGACATTAAAGCCTCTATGCCCTACTAGGCTGGAGTGCAAAGGGTTAAGTATCAATTTTTCATCCAAATCAGTGAACTTTTTGTGCGACTTAAAATGAAAATACATCATATGCATCGTAAATTCTGTAATTCATATAGAAGCCACGATACATCGAAATGCCGTTTGATTTTTTGTATATTTCAGATACCTCGAGCGGAGTTATTAATCCAACCAAGCTCGTAGCAATAATTATTAGGCTCACAGACATTCTAAAATATCTGTCGCACTCAAAAATATAAAAAAAGACAACTGTGAAATAAAAAATGTATTTTCGTAATAAAAAATGCTCAAAAATCCTGATTTTTGTAGAATGGCTTTAAATCGAAATCTTTTTTTACTCGTGAATTGAACAGATTGAAGAGTACTTTGGTCAACGGTGACCCCGCGTGACTTCGTAAACGATTGTATCTTTAAAAGTAATGTATAGCAATGTTGTACACAATTCCAACATGATTCTGTGAAAAATTCATTCACGTGAATGAATTTTAAACGCGCATTGTGTATTATAATAAATAAGATGTGCGAATGTAATGTCAGAAAGAGCGTTGATTTCTATGTCATGTTACAAAATAAATCCTGAGACAAGATCACGTAAAGATTATTATTCTTGTGTAGGAATTATTGGACCGCAGGTCTTGCGATATAAATCAATACTACGTAGTCTCGTTACTTTGATAGAAACTATGATTATTAGACCCTTTTACAAAGAATCGATTTTTAGAAAAGAAAACCTATTCACACAAAACTTCACTTTTTGTTGGTTGTTTCTCTTTATACTCGCGATATCTACAAAACGAAAATTCATTGCATCACATTGCAATTGCGTTTTTCTTTGATTTTCTTTTCCATTAATGAAAAATATCTACAATCTTCGAATGGTGTACAATTACTAATTATATAATATACAATTTCACAGTCACTTTACACAGTTGTGAACGAATCATGGGTTTGGAGGGGATGAAGGGAAAGATGAACAATTAATTAAAAAGATCCTCGTATCGACAAAAACAGCCCGACACAGATGGCACGCTGTAGAATTTTTCGAGTGATCCCTACATTTTTTCCTTTTTTTTTAAAAATTCTTTAATAACGTAACAACCCGTACGATAAAAAGATCTTCGAACATACTTCCGCAAGTCCGTCAAAGTCGGCAGTCTAACAATTTCTCAACAAAAGATGAATCTTTTCTCGGGTGGAGTACTTTGGCACGGACGAAACAAATTTAGCAACGCACGAAAAGAAATATTGTTGGAGCACGGCGTTAGCGCAGACATTTAACGCGATCGCAATGTTTTCTTTAAGGAATAAAGCGTGGGTTTAATCGCGTTCTCACGAGTTTAACATATATTCGATATTCAGTGGATGACACGTCTGGAGAAGCGGATAATCGAGTACGAGCGTTATGACGGTAGTAGTCCTTGTAACGTTTTTTTTTTTTTTACAAATATCACAGGAAAGTACCGAGATGTCCCAGCTGCACAAGCATCGACGAAGTAAAATGTCGTCTCTGGTTATTAAATCGTACGCTGAAAAGCGAAGGACTTAACGGTTTCTCGAGGTTACTCCTATCCCTCCCATTTTCCTATGTTTCTTCTCACGTTTTTCTTATTTCCTTTTGACTATTTTACAAAGTAAATATATCTATCAAAAAATTAAAATTTATATATAGTTCTTTATATTACATCGATTAAATTAGGGTGAACCCTTTCGACAGTATCCATACGTCAGTAACAGAGATTCAGAATTCATTTATACGTCGCAATAAATAAATAATTAAATAATTTTTGTATTGTTTTTTTTTTTGTTTTCTTGTTGTTTGAGTAATGCTAGAGATCCGTTAAACTCCTAGCCGTGGATTTTCTTCTTCGTTTACGTAGCATTTTTCGTCTCGCCATCCTACAATAAATGTAATATTACACACGATATTAACTGGTACGCATAGTATGATCGTTTAATAATATAAAGTTTATAGCGCCTATAGACAGACAGTCAGATCCCCGGGAAATTGCATGAATCGCGTTTTCTTTTTATTTTCTACGTCACGTGTTTTTAATATGACAATCTCTCTATCTTTCTTTCTCACACACAAATGCCTCGTCCTCTGTATCCACAATATCAATATCAATATTCTCCCCCCATCAAGGCATCGTACGGGCTTACAGAAGAATCGCGTCATATCGCTTGGTTTCTTCTCTATTTTTTCCCTCCCTTTTTAATATCTATAAATACCATAAGATACTATGTACAATTTTCTTTAAATAGCGGGACACTTTCCGTCGGAAAATATCGAAACAGTGCCAGGGAGAGACCCTCACGGTCGACCAGGGGAGGTGGTGACTCTAAACCGGTCGTTCCTTTCCGGACGATGACACGGGAACGTTGTATCATCGAGACTGGGAGGTATCCTCTTTTTTGTGAATATCACCGGCGTGCATGAGCGGAGGTTCCATCTGACGGCCGGAAACTCCGGGTCCGGGCCCGGCGCGGTGATGCATGTGGAGATTGCTCAGGGGTCCGGGGCTAGGATCTTTGCCTCTGAGTGCGTTAACGGGCGGCGGTGGATAGCCTGCGTAGAGCTTTGCTCTCTCCTCCTCCTCGGCACGAAACGCAGCGGCAGCCATGAGAGGATTGTAGCGTAGCTGTTGAAGAGGATCATAGCGATATGGATCTCTGAAAGGATCCGATGCCCAGGGTCCACCGGGTTGTCCGCCAGGTCCCGAAGGAGGCGGTGGAAAGTGTTGCATCGGATGACCGCCGAGTCCCGGTATCATACCGCGTGACATTGCGTGAGGGCCTGACATACCATGGGGATGCCTCGCGAGGTAAGCGTGAGGATGGGGGTGATGGTACCTTGGATCGGGAATGGGACTGGGCCCGGGACCTTGCCCGGGTCCTTGTCCCGCCGGCGGCTGCCTCGACAGCATCACGACTTCGTCGTCCTTGCTGCGAGGCTCTTCCTTCACACGGATCTCACCCGGGTCCATGGAATTAATATTGCCGTTTCTCAGAGGAGAACGATCTCTGCCCATTACAACGTGCTGCCGATTTTGATGCATAATTCGTTCGCGTTCCACCATCTCGCGTCTCTCCATCTCTCGGCGCTCCTTCTCCCGCCGCTCACGCTCACGAGCCTCAGCCTCGGCCTTTCGCTTTTCTTCCTTCTCGCGCTCTCGCCTTTCACGCTCACGTTGCTCCTCGCGCTCGCGTTCACGACGCTGTCGCTCCCGCTCGCGTTCTCGTTCACGCTCGCGCTCACGCTCCCGCTCGCGTTCGCGTTCTCGCTCTTCCATTTCCGCTCGCCTGTCGATCGCTGGTGGTTCGGGCTTCAGACTCCAGGTGACCGTTGTTGATGGAAAACCAGGAGCGGCGCGTTGCAGTCTAATTAAGAAAACGAGGCTTGTTATAATGACGGTTAAAGCACAGTGATTCCTTTTAACGAAACGACATTTATAAAAGTTACAAAAAGTTTTTAAACCTTTTAAGGTAAAAAGTTGTATATGTGCAAAATAAAAAAATATTCCCTCAAAATCAATTCAAGTGACTTGTAGTATCCACGTACTTTTTAACCGCTTGAGTGTCACTGGCGCATATATCGACAAATCGATACGTCGACCCTCAAGAGGTTAAGTAGCTAATCCCAAATTTATTGTTACTACAAAATTGGAAATTCAGAGACTACCGAGTCTCGAGTCAAGTATATTGACAGGAGGCTGCATTGTTTACTAATTCGATTCGGAATTCAACAAGTATTGAAATTGTTATAAATCGCAAGCCCTACACGTGTTCAGCAGCAGAGTTTAATATGTTTTTATTACAAAAATGAATGACGAATTAAATTTTATTCGAATACTTTAGTCGTAATCCAGGAACTAAATATCATTCAGATAAATGTATACAAACAGATGCATGCAAAGAGTGTTGTGTTGCTGATACACCAGTGAACTAAAATTTCATTTCCCAATTCCGAATAAAATGATATTCTAATAAAAATTTAATTCGTATCAGCATTTAAATGACATCCAACTCTCATTTACGGAACCGAGACGCGAAACGAAATTCCTGGACATTTTCTGATGATGATTGTGAGCCGAAAGTTGAAATCTTCAAATTCAAAATAAATCCCGGCGGATAAAAAAAAAAGAAAATATCAGATTAGCATAAAAATGACTATTTATTTGTTGAAATACAAATCGGCGAGTGAGAAAAAAAAATCATTTAATCCCTGCGGAAATTATAAAAGTTTTTGTGCTTCGAACGGTTGAAGAAACTCGGGAGACACTCTGCCCTCAATTGATAAATAAAACTCTTAATAAAATGAAAAAACAAAGAGAACACGTACCCACGCCATGGATCATGAACGGAACCGATTCCACCGAGCGGTGGCATCTCTCTACCGGGTGGAAATCCCGCAAGACCGGGAAAGTTCGGATTAGGCGTGCCAAACGAAGCTGGATATCTTCCAAAAGGCGACATACCGGTTCCTGAAAGAAGGAATAACAGCATCGTTACTTACTTGTGCCGTGCAATGAGAAGAAAAAAAGAAGAAAAAATAAATTGGCTTACGTATGAGAGACGTACCCAAGTGCGAGCCTGGCGTAGAAAGAAAACCAACGGGATGAGGTGGCGGTGGAGCTGGATGGTTAGGTGGCATGTTTGTGGGAAATGGCGGTGCCATTGGCGTACCGATTCCAATACCGCCTCCAGGACCACCTGGATAAAGGTGTCCCGGCGGTCTGAGCAGTTCAGTTTTTGTGCTGACCACATTGCCGGCTTTAGCCTCGGCCTGCTGCTTCTGTTGATGATGATAGATTTCCCAGGCTATTCGAACGTGCATCGCGTTCCACTTGCCAGTTTTCTAAAAAGTTAAAATCCAGTTGTACAACCCAGACAATTTGAGGTTTATTTCGTTCCATATGGAAAATGAGCAACTTAATATATACTGAAAACGATCATATTGTACGTTTTTCTCTTGAATTTTCTTACTATCGAATATTTTATGCAAGTAGTGGACATTAATCGTTAAAAAATTGTGTTTACATTACAAATGTTTTTTTTTAAATATATTTATTTCATCGTACGATGTTCTTCCGCTTTTACGGGTCCGACCTCCCCCCTTATCCCATCAGCTGCCGACTTATACTTCTGGTGTATCGCATGCGTTTGTGGGCACAAGGAAACTACCGAAAAGTACAGGGAATCACCAGTCTCCGAAAAAATTATTTCCTACTCCATAATTCAATGCGCCAGCAAGTGCACGGCTAGGCGATCTCTATCCGAGTAATGGCAGCACGAAATGCTGTTCAACTCCGGAGACCACCGTTGCCGCACGCCAACCGCGCACCTACCACTATCGTTAACTTTGTATAAATTTATCTATTACTTTTTTATTTCATTTGTGAAAAAATTATTAAATAGTAAGCGATAATTACTCTTCTCGTTACGTCCTACTCGTCGTATTTACTGTTAAGATTCAATCTTCAAAAGTTGAAAACTGAAATTTATTATTGAATAGAAGTGAATAATTTTTATTACTTTCTTCGAAATTCATATTTAAAATATCTTTTTTAAAGGGTTGCAAGTTACCGAAATATAAGCGAAATATTTCTTTTGTGACTCAATATCGGTGCAAATATTTTTTTTCTTCAATTTTCAACATGTAGCGTTCAGATGACTTCGTTAGTTCAACTTTGCAAGGTCTCATTCTCTGTGTATAAAAATTCTGTCTGATCTGAATATAGGAATGTCAATATAAATCTCTTGCGCAGACGATATACTAACTTTTCTAATAAATTTTTCTCTGCGTCTGCGTAAGAGCTTTAATGAAAATTCCTATACTCTCACCAGCCAGAATCTTTATACAAAAAGCATGATATGTTGCAAGGCCAATTGGTGCAACCTGAATGCTACAAGTTAAATATGAAATAAAAATGTTTGCACCGATGATCCGAATTAAAAAAAAATATTTTGCTCATGAGCAAAATTCAATTTTTTTGACTAAACTTGACAAGTTGAGAATGGAGTAAAAATATTTGTACCAATGATCTGAACTCTAATAAAACAATAAACATAAGAAAAAATTCTTATTATTTGGGCTTTTCAAGTGGTATTTTTGATCAAAATGCAAGATTTCATATGTCCAATTACAACACAATTTCATTTTTTAGATTTTCAGCTGACTTTGTCCCCTTAGCTGCACTCAACGGAAAAATTATTATAAAGTATAGAAGGGATATTTATTTTTTACATTATGTGTGATTTGCAAAATGTATTTCATGAAACTTGACACAATAAAATGAATTTAAAAGTTTAAAGAACCAATTGTAACCACTGAGGGTAATTTTTATGTTTCAATTTCGGAAGAGTTATCTGACAAATAGATAAAATTTATGATTAAAAAATAGCAAGTAGTATTATCCGTCTCTACCTCGTATCGTTACAATAGTAAAATGACAGTGCGTACACTTACTTTTGGTGCGAACGATGTTAAGTGATTCGGCGGTACGAACGGAGTCGAGGGTGGTCCCATTCCAGGATGCATAAGACCCGCGTTAAAGCTTGAATAACTGGGGATGTTGAGATTTCCACGAAAAAATGGAGAATCGACGCTTCCCAACTTTGGAATGTCCTTGAACTGGAAACAGACAAAAGTTTAAACAATTAATCTTTAACGATCAAAGCCAATTAAGAATGAGTAAAAAAATAGATTGCTCACAATCGGAGGAGGAAAGAGTGTCGTCGCTGCGGGAGGTGGAAGCAGCGGCGTCGTGTGCTGATGAACGTGCGTATGCTGATGCTGATGATGATGCATCTCCGTTCTAAGATACGGTGGTGGTCCGAGATTTCCAACGCCCACTCCGACGTTGCGGTCTTGAGAGGCCAAAAATCTATTGTCTAGCTCACGTCTGAGCATGTCCGTTTGACCTGAGACATGCGTCACCCCTTTTCTCGATTAATATCCCAGTCACTTTGAAATTTATTTTCTTAAAGGATTACCGGATAAATTTGGCTGATATACTTACTTGATTGAAAGAGCGATTCCGCGGAGAATGGATTTGGATTCGAAGTCGGGGGAGGTAAGGTTGGCAGCGAGGTGTGTGGACTCGAACTGGACACAGGCGGAGGTAATGGTGCAGCGAACATTGGGGGAGGGAAATTGTGCATGTTGAGAGACGCCGGTGGAGGTGTCGGCCTCGGTACTGAAGTTGCCGTGGCAGGTGATAGCTGGGAGGTCGTGCTGCTACTGTTCACGACACGTGGATAACAAGAATAAAAAAATTATTGTACACCAGGGAGTACTACCGTCGCTCACGGAAGTCCGTGGATTCATGGACATCGTGGAAATAAAAGGGGAAAAATGTACCTTATCCATCCTTGAGCCTTGGAGTAAGCAGGTAGACTAGAATTGGCTGGGGATGAGGTGTTTGGCACACTTACAGGGGTTATGCTACCTCGGCTTAGGGTGCTCACGTTGCTGCTGTAGCAAAAAAAACGAGTTTATTCAATTTATTTTTATAGCACTCGTAGTTCTTTAAGTATTCTAGGAATTCGAGAGATCGATTGCACCGTGTTCGAAACCACCGACATACCTGTAGCTGTCTCGTTCTCTATTTGGACTGTGACCCCTGGGAGAATTGTTGTTTCTTCCGGCTAAGCTGCAGGCCACGATATCCCGATGGACTATCGTGTTTGCCGTGGTAACTGTATTGGTTATTGTAGACACGCACGTCGTTGTTGCAGCGCTCAACGGTGTACTATTATTGTGGCTCGTGGCACTATTTCCTATCGTCTGTTTACTTATGTTGGTGCAGGGAGAAGCCCGACTGCCTCTCTGGAACATGAGACGTAAGCATCGAATTATTCTATGTACTGGGAACTGAGGGGGAAAGCCCTGAATCTTCAAATGTAACGTGGATTAAATCTAATAAATGAGATGTAAATAATGGCTCAGAGCCGATGTCGCTAAACGATTTACAAAGCATTTTGAAAAATGTTATGCCCCAGACAAATTGCTTCTGAAATACAGAATTATTTAATCTCCTGCGGTGTGAAGAACAAGTAGATTTTTATATTCTAAGATTTTTTAATATCATAAAATTCTGCCTTGATTGTAAGCGTTCCGTAGATCAATATGTTGACATATTTTCCGCAAAATAAATGATTATCGCAACATATTGAATAATTAGATTAAGAAGACGATATTGAGATCTCTTCTTAATCGTAATGCCACAGAAAGGTAAAAATTAATTTATGTTTTGCATTTACCAAAGCATAATTTATGACAAAACTCGAAAAAAGTACTTTTTTTCTAAATATGAACCATGATAACTGTGTTGAAATTTGTTTTGTTTATTGTAAACAATTCTATGCATTCACCGACACATACTTTTAACAATTGCTATTAAAAGGCCAGAGATATCAAAAAACAAAAACTTAATAATTAATCACTAAAACTGATTTCAATAATAACTGAGGAACTAGACGAAGAATGTAATCCACGAACATTTTATAGCGTGCATCAACATAGAAAACAAGCTATCACACAGCAAAATGAATTCGACAGTACGACTTCATCGTTAATAATTCAGCTGTGCATCAATACATATAACCACATTTCTCTTTATTTACTTTAACCCTTAACCTCTACAGTATGGTTTTTGAGACCACATTGCACTTTTCCGAACGTTTCTTGGATTACATTACACTAATAACAACATAGTTATAACTCTATCATTAATTCCTGTCCCAAAAACCAACTTTAACACGATTGACACTGAAAAACATCTCCGCCACAATAAAACTTGGCCATATTGTAACTGTACTACGCGACAACTCCTCGGCATTCCAAATCTAATAGTAAAAAATACCGGAAAGTTTTAGCGCGGTAGAGTTTAAAAATAAAGCGGAGTGAAAAATATGGCAACTTGCGCGGCTATTAAAATATATTTTGGCGATCTCGCGATTTTTTCCATACAGCATCTATTTCGTTACTCCGCACGTACGGTGCGGTAGTAACAGTAAATATGCAATTTACTGTCAATTGATTGTCAATCACACGTTTTAAATGAAATATTCTTTATCATAGACGCATATTTCTACAATGAGAGTAACGACATCAGTATTGTATAGTCAAAAACACCGAACCACCAGAATATATCCGAATTGCCACAGAAGTACCACAGGAAGCATTCCCATATTTTTAACCTCGCGTAGAGTTAAACTTGCATTTTGGTGGTAGAATTAATGGTAAAATTATCAAAGAGGCAGTAAACGTGATAAAAATTAGAATATTTAAATCATAGTCTTCATTTTTCCCCCATATCTTGCACTAACAACGTATACAATATTTCACTATTTCTTTTTTCTTCTTCAATTTTTGCAAATTGATGTTGAAAACATGACAAACTCAAAATATTCACTACAGCAGTTAATACACTTTCTTCATATTATTAACAGCATTATTGCTATTATTATTATTATTATTTATTTATTTATTATTTGACAGATTTCAAATAATAAGTTTTGACATCAGTTTGCATGCGACCAGATTAATTCCTTTCTGGGCTCGAAGGGTCATAGGAAAAATAGCGCGATTTTAAAAGGACTTGCGAGGTTTGAAATTTGAATAAAATCA
Organism: Cylloceria caligata; assembly: GCA_963942595.1. Lineage (NCBI taxonomy): Eukaryota > Metazoa > Arthropoda > Insecta > Hymenoptera > Ichneumonidae > Cylloceria > Cylloceria caligata. The sequence continues at coordinate 37,832,199 of OZ012708.1, forward strand.
ATCACAAAGAGCAATGGTGCTACTACTGAATCTGAACATAGTCCGAAGGTCGTATTCTCTAGTGCAAGTTTTTGGATTGCGTAAGTACGACTCTTCTAACATAATTACTGTACCGAAACGTTAAACGTGACTTTCTTGAAACTATATTTTTCGGTTGTTTTACGGTATCTCGAGAACTGTTGAAGATATCAAAATGAAATTTCACCAGGTATCGTAAAATACTATGACACTTAATTATACCTCAAATTAGATTAAACAAAAATATTGTTGCAATTTTATAATAACATGGAATTCGATATGTTTTCCAAATATTTCATTTTGTGGACGCCCTTTTGTTAATCTTATTTCGAGTTTCAATTTTTCAGGTATAATCAATAGAGGGAGGGGAAGAAATATCCCCAACAAGTCCCAAAATCTTCATTTGTTATACTGGCACTGTGATAAAATCAAATTTTACATAATGTTCCTCATTATGTTGAAACATCAATATGACCAGGCGTTTTTCAACTATCAATCGATTTTCTTGCTTTATAGTGTTCCAATAAATACACATAAAAATAATAAAAATTCATTGATAGACTTGTTACAATGAAACGTAAGCTAATTTTAGAAATTAAAAACTTCCCTAGTCCCTTTACAATTGTGCTATCGCGAAGTTGAGAGACGTACAGGAAACAAAACTTACCACGTCGGTTCGCGACGATGCGGAATGGGACGGCGACGGTACGGCAGGTGGAAGGTAAGGACTGTGATTAAGAGGGGCGTACGGCGTATAGAGAGGTGGATAAGAAGGCTGCGTTTGTGGATACGCGGCCATTGGTAATGGAGGTGGATAACTCGTGGTAGCTGCTCCGTTCGAGGGTGCCGCGGGTGTAACTCCTAGACTCGCGACAGCGGGACTGGTCGTGTGACTCGACGACACGAGTGGTACGTTCGGCGGATGTAGAGCCGGTATCGTCGTGTGCGACGGTTGCTGGGACAGCGACGATGGTGGAAGAGCGGGAGATGCAGGCCGCTGTTGAGGAGCTATTGCACGTGGATTCGCTGCCAGCGGACTAGTCATCTGAAAAATACGAATTTCTTGGTGTGAAAATCCGTCTATCAAGCTTCCGCGAATTATTGGCAAATCGAGAGTACTCACGGGTGGTTGGGATATGTGTGGGGGCAGCGTGGGACTGGGAGGACTCGGCGCCGTCGGAACTGGTGCTGAAGCAGGCACAGGGGGCGGAATTGGAGCCGGGGCATCCGTCGCGGGATTTGAAATTTGACCACCGGTGTCCGGAGGTGATCCTCCCGCTCCGTTTGTCGGTGGCAACACGTGCGGCGAAGAAGATGGCAACTCGTCTGCAACAAAATACATTTTATTATATTACGGTTGTGTTATGAAATTTAACACTTTATAGGTCCGCGTGGAAGCATTTTTCATTGACGTCGTTACGGATTACCCGGAAATATTTTATACTTCGTCTTTGGACGGAAAAGTTATCCAGCAACACAAAAATTTCAACCGAAATCGGGTAGCCCTTTATCTTCTTCCTTAAAACTATGATAATTTAAACAGAATAGGTAGCTGCGAAAATATGTTTTGCCAGTGATTAGAAATCTTAACAATCGATGCATTAATAGAATCGAATTCGTATCGAATTCTCAGTATTTTTGACTACTCGAAAATAAATAATAAAACTCGATACCTTCTAGTGTTGAACAATAAAACACAGTCTCTAGCAATTCTACGTGCCTTGACTGAGTCTTCATTCTTGAAACATTAAAAACATTTAATTTATTGCGTTCTATGACGTAAACTAATTTCATGAACATAAGCAGGGAAAAAGCTCGTACTTTTCGGTTTTGCTCTCAGCGTGTAAAATAAGTTTTTCATAAACATCGACCACTAGACTCGAACACGATGGCAATATTCCAATTCGTTCCACTCGGATTTACGAAAATTCCACAGCCATACCAATAACCATTTTCGGACATGACTAATAAACGACTGGTTCCCCGATAACTTTTTCGCTGCAAGCAGTTTTTCTTAAGTCGCAGAGTCTACTACTCGAAGTGACGTCAAATATTTTTATCCCTGTTGCTTATTAGTTTCTAACTCAATACAAAGACTGTTGATAAAACAAAATACAACAAAACAATGTATTATATTGAATAGAAAAAATTATTTTGCGTAAATTTTATGGAGTTGTGAAGAGGTATTTGATAAAAGGATTGAATCGTAGAGTATCCGACTACCGTTTACTTACATTTACGTGGAAGGGGTGGTGGGGTAGAAGACTCAAAGAGTATCGATTCTGCATCCGAGCCCTTATCGTCTTCACCTTCACTATCACACTGAAACGAAAATAAACACAGTAAGGATCACGAAAAATATTTAAAAAATAGTATTTTCATGGAAAATAAATAAATCGGAGTAGAATTCGCGATACTTACGATATAACCTTTACCCGAACTGCAATGACTGCTAGCCTGTTAACGAAATTAACGATTGTTTCAGGAATAAGCAGAATTGCGTCGATTAGATGATTTGTGATATTTTTATGAAATCTTACATCGCTGAGATGGTCCCTGGAACTGTCGGCGTCCTGGCAATCCCGCGGGATTCCTGGGCCATGCAATTGTTCCGACGCTCTTCCACTGTCGTCACTCGTACCTGCATCGAGGCCCTGTGAAATCCAAAAAAAAAATCATTCAGTGGAGTCGCAAATAGTCAATGGAAAGAGAAAACGTTTCATGACGCACAAAGACGACTCAAGTGATAAAATGTCGCCTGATTATTACCTGGTTGAGCGTAGAGGGTGTCAGTATGGAATTATGCGTGTAATGGTTGTGCTTGAAATGATTCTTTATATGGTGCTCGTTGTGTCGGTTGTTCTGGCCGGTATCCACCTTTGGTTTATCCTCCACTATCGACAGTAGCGAATGAAGCTTCTTGACATTATTTTTACCAGCTAACTTTATTGCGCTCTGAAACAATATAAATAATAATACAATTATACAATCACTTATTAATTTCTACATAATTTACGTATTTGAATAATTGAAACAGGATGAACCAGTTTCGGGAATATTTTCCAAGGTTTTCTGTATAATTTAAAACAGAAAATAGATTGAATTAAATTCCAGAATAAACTGAGCCGACTTTGCAAAGCCATTGATATCAGTTAACAATATTCGATCGGCATACGTAACGAGAAATAGCACCGAAAATCGCACAAAAAATAACGGAGCGAACGTTTCAAGAAATGGGAAAAAGGTAGATTTTACCGCGCGAAAGCATCGACGTGACTTTGATATTTTATGCATAAGACGGCTAGTACGACTCCCGAGGTAAATTTCCAATGCACATTCCGGTTTGTCCCTGGAGTCGCGGGAGCTGGGATTCGCAATACACAGTAGACACGAGTCTCGTCGTTGTCGCCGCAAGTGGGACAGAACTAGTAAGGAAGAGGAAAGGAAAGGAAGAAAAGGAGGGAGGGAGGGAGGGAGAGAGAGAGAGAAAGAACGAAAGAGAAATGCGTGTATCGGAGGGTCAACGGGCAGGGTTTCTCGTGGCGAGTGAGAGCGCGAAACGTCGTCGTTGAGGCTCTGCGTGACTTTAAACTGGATCACGGATACGCCGAAAACGGTGTGTGACGACAGAGGCGACGGATAGCTTGGTTCGTGGAGAATATCGCGAGCGTTCTCGCGTACGGTACAGACATAGATTTAAAATACATACGTGTCTACCCAAAATAGGCAACGACGGTCAGTGGAGCCGGTGAGAGATGTCGAATACGCGGAGCTTTCTGTCGAAACGCACGAAAAAAAAAAAAAAAAACAAAAAAAAAATTATACGAAGAAAACTTGTAGCAGTGTCGGGCTAGTACCGCGGCGGTTTGCGCGTTCGTACGAGCGCAGGTTCACTCGTTCTGCGGTACGAGCGTTTGGTACACGGCTGAGACGAAGGATCGGTAGGAGAGAGAGCACACATCCGTTCGTGATGGTTACGCGCTGGATGCAACAGCACCAGCACCAACAGCAGCGCGCGGGAGAAACAGAATTGAATGGAGGGAGGGAAGTGAGTGTGGTGTATGCGTGTGCTTCAAGAAGAGAGAGTCAGACGAACGCACTATTCGAATAGTTCTGTTCCGCGACGCACGCACACACGTTGCGTGCGAAGTAAAGCGCAATATGGGTCGGGTGAAGGGAAGAAGAAACGGAAAAGAGCGCGCACGGAACGCAACGACAACGAGGAACAAGAAAGAAGGAAGGAAGAAAGACGGAAGAAAGAGGGAGCGGTAGTACACAAGAGTATACTGCTGTGGTTGCTCCCGCTGCTGCTGCCGCTGCTGCTGCTGATGCCCGAGGTAGACGGCTTGTGTATATGTTTATATGTGTTGCAAATGCTGTGGAAGAGCGAAAAAGATGGAAGAAGACATTGACCGAACGAACAACCGTGCGGCGCGCGACAAGGCCTTTTCTCAAGCAGCAGCAGCAGCGGTGGCAGTGGCGATACAGTGGCCAACTGGAAGGAGTAGTTTGGACGAAGGAGCGGTGTCGTTCGTCCGTCTACCTTGGCGCCAATGCAACTTCGCATGTACTGTATTTTGCGAGTCAGCCAACTATATGTACTTGTACTGCTCTAGGGTAAACGGTATAGATATTTGGCCCGTTAACGCGAATTTCAAACGCGAATTTCGTATTAATCGACGAATCATTAAAAAGTTTTCAGACTTCAGGGTTCGATGTTGGTCGGCTAATTATCGTAAATCTTTATGTTTCTATGAAAAGCTTTAATTATTATTTAATCTCAACTTTTAACCAAATGATTTTATTTAAAAATTTTCAAATCGGGCTATTGAACATTTTCATAAAAATGGAATTCATTTGATTGAGAATTTGAGATCGTTCACTCTGTCAATAACTCTTTTATGAGTTATTTAAAAGAGATTTTGAACGTTTCTATGTTATTAATTATGTAATATTATAACAATGTAATATTCGGAAGATTTTTGGAAATTTTAAACGTTTTTATAGGATGGAAAGTTGTTTCGCGAATGGGTTTGATTTGCAATTTAAGATACTCGAGAAAAATCAATATCGTTAATACATATTCCTCGATTTTATTGATACTTTCATCAGTAAAATTGTCCTCGTTATCCTTAAAACAAACAATTATGTGCTTCATACGAGAAGCGTGTCTCGGGCTCTGGGTGTCACGCAAAAATGTATGAAATATTTGTACGTTTGTCAACTTTTCGCACAATTTAGAGGAAACCTGTTGATCGGATATTCCTAAGAGAATGATTTACCGCATGCAAAATAAAAATTCAATGAATTAGTGTACTTGGAGATCGAAGAAATATTATTGGTACATTTATTAAGTGATTTGCATAAATTATTATAAAGTTAACTGTTAAAGGTAACGTAGTCTTTTTAAAACGAAAAATTCTATTCGTATCTGCCATAAATTCTTATAAGCGATCAAAATGAATCTTTAAATGTCAATGTCCTTCACAAATGATAGTAATGCTTGCTCTAAAAATGTTACGAGATTCAAATAGCCTTGAGATACGACAATTAATTTATTAAAGTAATTTACGTTTTTTCAATATATTTCACTGGCCATCTGTACCGCTTACCCTCGCAACCTCTTGCTCAGGTAGACATAGTATGCACGAGAAATATAAAAGGCTTAAAAATCGCGTACGGGGTCGCTCACTCCACCTGCGCGCGTGTACCAACCGCGTAACGTAAAACTACACACTCCATATATTTTCAAACTTTAATCCCGCGACTTCTTATCACAACAAAAACCCAGGACATATTTAAACCAAATGCCATATAGCAAATTTTTTTCTTTGACGATAAAAAAATCTCGTGGCAAGTCTCTCCGACGCGTTTGTTTCTTTCTTTCGATCTTTCCTTCTTTTTCTTCTCTTTTTATCAATATATACGCGAAGAATTTTCGAGGGTTCGCTGTTTCTCGGTCGACGCTAAGAGTTGCTCGTGTTCGTTGCCGTGTATGCATCGGATGCCCACCGTTTGACCGGCTCTCGAGTGCACACAACGCGTATGTACATAACTTTCTTTACGCGCGCGCGTCCTTTTGAGCCGCGAGAGAGCAAGAAGTAAAAACCGGTAGGTTTAAAGACCGCCCGGGCACTGTCGGGCTCTCTCGACGGGGAACGCGCGCGCGGCTCGCGGTGGCCGTTCGCTTTTGCGGACGATGCCGAGAGCCGATCGTAGGTCACGGCACGCTGTTTTAGCACCAGCAGCAGCGCTCAGACGCAGAGAATAAGTACCACGGGTAACTCGTGGCCGAGCTTGTGAAACGAACAGAGACGGCAAGGACGATGGAAAGAATCGCCGACGCCGTAGTCGCCTCTGAGCTTTCTTCGGTCCGCTCATCCTGTATGCCGCCTCTCGGCTCACCCGTCGGCGTGCCGACTGCTCTGCCTGCTGCTTCGACTAACTCGAGCGATTCTTCCGACGTTGCCACGTCTTTACACTGCGCTGCTCTCTATGTCCCAACTACGTGACGCGCGTACACGCACCATTCGTGCTCTAATCAGCCGACTCTCTTTACTTTACATCCGAACCACCACCGTCGCTGTTCGGTAGCCCCCGCTCAGCTCTGCTCCTTCGTTGGTGTCTTATGCAGATATTATACCCTAATACTCTATTACGCGAGCGCGCGTGCGCTTTAGCCTCCCCATTTAATCGCGGCACTGCGGCCTGTAAATGCATTATGTCATCGCGTTAACGCGACACACACGAGGTCTCCGTCGAACGCTGGAGGGGAATAAGGAACAAGCGCACCCGGCACTGATTGACGCACGTCAGACTAATCTGTCATATTACTATAGTACACGTACATACCTTCGCGATACCTTGCTATCATTTACTGCCAGTTGCGAAGATTTGTGAAAAAATAATCGAAGGCATATTGTCCTCATTTTAATCGTACTTTCTCCTACAATTGGGCAAATCAACACACAATCGACATATAAGAATTTAAACTAACCCCTAAAAACACAGTTTTTCGTAGAAATCCTCTATAAACATTGTCAGGTTTCATGTGCGTCAGCATTTGTGTCGATCTGAAAATGATATGAGTCAGCCAGCCGCAAACAAAATCGAAGTTATAGTTTCGCCTTTGACCTAAACGAACACATTTTTTTTTTCAAACAAGTTTTGATAATTTTGCAATGAAAAAAAATTATGTGCGAACCCCTTGACCCGATCACTTCGAGAAAAGTTTATAAAGTGTTTTCACCAAAACTAAGCAAGTCCTTTCTGGGCCAATTTAAAAATCCCCCCCCCCACCCGCAGTTACGATCTCTTCAAAAATTTAATAGAATGCATTGTCATCGGCAACGAGTCTATGTGCCAAGTTTCAGTTCGATTAGATGGCGGGAAGTGGGTTAATTAACCCTCCAAAGTTTTTGCTAACCATCCTGCTTAAAATATCTCATTGAAACCGATTGAATGTTATTAAATGGACAGAAATCCCATTGAAAGCTAATCGGTTGCAATCGGTTTCAATGTGATTTTTTGTTCGTTTAATCGGTTTCAATGGGATCTTTTAAGACTTAACATGGAGGATTTAAAATACGAGGACTTTTGAAAACCATATGAAGACGTTTGGTAATTATAAACAAATTTCATTGCCAAAAGTATTGCTGCTAAATGCTTTTCTTTCACCTTTGGGATTTTGTTCATACAGTTTGGACAATTTTGCGATGAAAGGATATTTATTGAGTGTGATTGGCTACGACTTTTAATAAAATACATTTTTATGCTAAAGTTGGGCTCAAAGTTTTAAACGAACGCGCCTTTTAACCGGTTGTCATGGTTGCGAGTTTCTACTTTTTAAATGCGGCCGCATCCCGTTTGAAGGGTGAGTGAGAGGAAGATAAATACAAATGTAGAGGCCCTACCTTTTGCAAAAGTGAACGGGCCGAATGTTTTTCTTTTAACAAGTTTGTAGATATAAAATTGAAATGAGACATTTTCCTATTAAGTTGACAAAATTCATGACACAGAAATTCTAAAGTTGAAACAAAAACTTGTAACGCAACAGTTGATTACACTTTTTTTGAATTCTAAATGTGCACTTCATGTTTCTTATTATTAACGTTAATCCCATTTTTATAATTGTACAGTACCTAGTTTCTGAAAATAATTATACTTTTCATTGTACTTTGAGCAAATTTCGATATGTGACGGATATGAATACAGGTTGGTCCTTCAATTTTTAAATGACTCGGTCGAATATCCGCTCGTTCGAAGAAAGAAAAAATACTTTACGAGTTTTACATTTCCTGCGGTAGTTACACGAATTATATTCATTTCGGGTAATTGTTACTGGAACTCCGGTTATAATATCAGAAATTACCGGTATTATGAACCCTGAAAAGATGTATATATGTCGATATACATGCGATATGTAGCATTATTTTACCGCAAAGTATATGTCCGCGATATATAAATCACTTGCGTGTCGATATATCGATATTTATTTATTTAAAATATATGAGATATAGAACTATTTGCAGTAATATTAGTCGATTTAAGTGATGACATCGAAATATCTCGAAAAATAAGCATCGAACGAAAAAAAGTCCCAGATGAAAAGTTAATATTTTTGATGGGGCAATTCAATTGTGATACAATTAGACCTCTGCCGCCGCCATCCCTTTAAGGTCGTGTTGGGTACCTTTGAAATCTTAAATGGGAAACCCCATTTTTTATTGCAGATTCGGATTCTACGCTTCACAATATGTAGGTTTTTGTCTGAAACTTTTTTTTGATTGGTGATGGATGGCATTGTAGTCGCAAAAAATAAGATTTTTCGCAATTCTCAAGAAATACACATCGGATTGAAAAATAAAAAAGTACGTGTTCAATATTATTTAAAAAGCTAAGTTTTATATTAAACATTATTTTCTCATCAACGTAATAGGGATGTCTTTCCTAGAATTTGTTTTACTTGTTTGTTATAATTGTTTGCCCTAAAGCAAAAACCGAGTTAATTAAATACAAATAAATTTCATTTCGCAATAATTAAGAGATAAATTAGAAAACATTCCGCGTTTTTTTATTCAATTTATTTGAAATTCTTAATCGCAAAAAGTCTAAAGTTTTCAAAATTATCTTCCTTCTCTCGATTATCGGGACGGCAAGCAACATGCCTGATTTCATTTTTCGATTGCAAGTGTATTTCGTGCAATATCCGCGAAAATTGATTTTTGCGATTACAGCGCCATCCATCACGAATCAAAAATGAAGTTTCAGACAAAAACTACGTATTCTGTCACGTTAAATCCGAATCTGCAATAAAAAATGGGGTTTCCCATTTAAGATTTCAACTCTCATTCAGGACATTTTTTTGTACGATGCTTATTTTTTGAGATATTTCGACGTCTTCACTTAAGTCGACCACTCGATATATAAAATATAGATTTTGTACATAATCTCGAAATATTTTGTTTCCACTGGGCTTTGTCAAATTTTTTACATCCTGTATTATTTTGTTTGCAATTTTATTTTCAATTTCAGTAATTAATACAAATAAAAAATTAGTTAGTAATGTCTTTTTGACTCATAATAATATTACACGGTCACTAATAATAATTGATTGTGTTATAACCGATGTTACCAAAATTCATTGCAGAATGCATTATATCGTTGTAATATTTTTATTCGAATTACTTTGAATCCTACAACTTTCAGTGAAAATTGTAATAAATAATTTATCACAATTTTTAATGATGGCTTATAAAAGTATTAAATTTACCGACAATTTTTTAAATCAGCTGCACGAAATAATATTTTTTATAACACGGGGAAACGTCAACTCTGTTACCAATGTTATTTTATAGTAAATCTTCACACTTATTGAGTTTCTTAAAAGCGTTTGTAAGAAATGTGTAAATATAAGAAACATACATAAACGGGAAAATTATGTAATTGTATTACCGCGTGTTACTTTTCTGTACAATACAAGACGCGATCAAAACCCGGTGTCTAGCGGATTCATTCGCGACAAGCAAGCTGAGCCGAACAATCGCATTACCCTCATAAAGATGTATTACAATGTAGCCAAGGTCTTCTTAACATCACGTTTCAACGAGATAATAATCCATCGGGTAAGGATTCTCGGGACTTTCGTTTCGTCTCCACGGTTTTCGTCTCTCGTGAGATCCGGTAAGAGTACGTTACGTATATACTTCTATGTATATATATATCTCGTGGATTCCAAGTTTCGTATCTACATCGTTCGCTCAAGAGAACTGGAGCAATCTTGTTGTCGCGAAGTACAACATACCGCTATTCTCGAGGTTGGATTTCATGTTTCGTTAAACTCGTAACATTTCAATATCAATTTGTAAGAAACTCTTGGCAAGATTCAATATCGGCGAGGATTTTCGTTGAATAGCGTACAGCAGTGTTGAAAGAAATAGAAGGAGCTTGATATTCTTATCCAAGCCTTGTTTTTTTTTTCTCAGCTATAAAGCCGTACAACTGCACGAAATTCTACATCTGTGCTCCCGTGCATATAAATATTATCGGGAAAACAATGTGGTAGAAGTTTATTCAAGTGCGAATATTCCTCGTCAACGGAATAACTATATTTTTATTAGAATAAGAAATTTATGTAGTTATAAGAATGCAACAATTAAAATTACCTGACTATTCTTTCGCGCTATTTAAATACACGAATCATTAATGTTTTCCGTGGTTAGTATGAATGTTAATTATTAATGCGTCAAACATTTGAGTCATTAATAAGATTTTACATTCACAGTGCGAGATATATTTCTCTAAATAACTGCACTCGGAGATGATCCACATGTCGGATAAACGTCAATTCCACATGTCAATTAACGCTACATGCGACATTGTCAGACGAATTTATTGTAAATTCGGTTTCGACCTAAATGTCGAGCAACCGTGAGTAAAGTTGATTAAAAAATGTTGACCAAATATTTTTGGGAAATGTGTTTCTTGCGAGTGTTTAGTCTTTTCTTTTATATCATTATTTTATTATATATTGCCTATTTGGTATTTACTTGTACCGTGTTGTCTGTCAGGTTAGATTACTCAGAGCGCATAACAAACTCCGAGTATGACATTGAAAGTCAATTAGAATGACGAGTAAGCGGCTTCGCTTATATATCGCATTTCGAAATTTCGCGACATACATTTTATTACGAAGGAAAATTCGTCTTCGTCTCAACAATCCGGATAGTCAAATTTCTTCAAATATATGTTTCAAACTTGAATTTTTCGAAGACAAAGCTTGATAGTTAAAAAAATTATCTAGTTCACACTTTTTCGACACATCGACACTCAAGAGATTAAAAAATTGCTATCTTTAGACGACTGTAAACGCCGCGAATAGATCGTGTAAGAAATTTTGATCCAGTACGTCGATCCCTGAGCATCAATGACAATTTGAAACGTCATCGTGTGGGGTATAAGGGGAATCAGGTTTCATAACATATGTATCAACCAAATCTTTGGTAAGCCCAACCAAGTTCTTGTCTGCTGAACAAATTATTTGGTTGGTGTATATTTAACCAAGCACTTGATAGTTTCACCCTGTAACAATGAGAACGATAAGGTGCGTGCTTGTGTATAATTATGGTTCGATGTGAGGTCAAACAATTCATTAATGTGCACTGTCAGAGACCCGCGGTTTATCGGAAATTAAATGTGAACGTATCAGTGTCCGAACTACGAGTGCTAAACTTAATTTCTCACACAAATGCAGTGACAGAATAATTATTCGGGAAACTCGCGTCGACGAGTGCCACACTTTTTTGTTCTTGGTGAACATAAGCAACGAGAAATTACACTAAATGTCTATACACAACATGCGCATGTTATGTATAATACCTAACGGCACGTTCGAACACTAGAAACCATACTCGCGTTTATATATGGTCGTTAATTCGCTGAGCACGAATAAATATATTTATAGAATATGATTTCGTCACTCGCTGGTATAATAAAACGTTCTACTCTATTCATATTCGAAATACGCTCTGGCTTATAATGTACTACTGCATAACTAATCGGTGGAAAACCTGGCTGTCACTCGTTATATCGTCAATTTGTTTTCGTTTAATTTATTAGCTCGACAGTGGCACATGTAGAAATTGTCTGGTTTAGCACTTCAATGCATGAAAGACTATCTATAAGTCATTTGGACAAGTACAAGAGGTTAACGGCATATTCTATATATTTTTCTTTCTTTTTGAATATTCAGAGAATGAATATTCAGTGAATACGTTGGATAATATTAATTTGCAAATATTGGAGGGGCATCTGTACAAATTATCGATAGACTTATTTACAACATCAATGGATACGTCGACTAGTTGCAGTTACTAATTAAAAAATAGTACAGTGAATAATCCAATGTCTGGGAAACTATATTAATATTTTCAATACCGCCCAAGAGGTTAAGGTATTCCGAGCGTGCGACGATTATTTTCAGAATAAAAAGAATTTTTTTGATAAACTACAGTTCCAATGCATCACCAAAGTGTTTCACAAGAAAATATTATCGAAAAATGCTATAATTAGTTCAATCTCATATTCGAATCATGGCGGTTTCGACGGCATCAAACTTGATATCGCCAACTGTGCTATCATCGCCGACGGTGACTCGTCAGAAATTAACTGAGTTTGAGTGAGCTTAATTCTGATGCTTTTGCTACTAATACACTTTGCTAGAACACGATATGGGCTTTGTACGGTAAAAAAACGGTGCTGTGCGATATTTTTTAGGTTAGGTTGTCGTAAATTTCGTCTCAGTCGTCGTAAGATGTCGTGACTTGGGAAATTGTAAACAAACTCCAAAATTTGCATTTTTTATGCATCACAGAGTTTAATAAAACTTTCTAAAACGTTCTTAAATCATTTGGCGATGGTACAACTTTATATAGTCGAAAATATTATCAGGAGTACAAATTGAAAATGCGGGATTTTTTTCTATTTTTGAACGTTTATTCTGAAAAAATGGTAACAAATGAATTATTCAAAGTATTGTCCATCGCTAGCCACAACTTTTTCCCATCTTTCTGGCAATTTACGGATACCGTCGCGAAAAAATTCGGCCGGCTTGGCTGCTATCCAGTCATCGACCCATTTTTGGGCTTCTTCGTAAGAATGGAAGCGCTGGTCAGCTAGGCCATGTGTCATCGATCGGAAAAGGTGGTAATCGGAAGGAGCAATATCTGGGCTATACGGCGGGTGGGGTAAGACTTCCCATTTCAGCGTTTGTAGGTATGTTTTGACCGGCGCTGCAACATGTGGCCGAGCGTTGTCATGTTGCAAAATTACTTTGTCGTGTCTTTGCTCGTATTGTGGCCGTTTTTCTTTGAGTGCGCGGCTCAAACGCATCAATTGAGTTCGGTATAGTGCTCCTGTGATGGTTTCGTTCGATTTCAATAGCTCATAATACACCACACCCAGCTGGTCCCACCAAATACAGAGCATGAGCTTGGCGCCGTGAATATTTGGTTTGGCCGTCGATGATGATGCATGACCGGGGTAACCATATGATTTTTTGCGCTTCGGGTTATCGTAATGGATCCACTTTTCATCACCAGTGACAATGCGATGCAAAAAACCCTTCCGTTTTTGCCGTTCGAGCAGCAGTTCGCATGCAAAAAAACGGCGCTCGACGTCTCTCGGCTTCAGCTCATACGGCACCCAATGTCCTTGCTTTTGGATCATTCCGAGGGCTTTTATACGATGGGAAATGGCTTGTTGTGTCACTCCCAATGAATCTGCGAGCTCTTGTTGAGTTTGACACGAGTCTTCATTGAGTATTGCCTCCAATTCAGCATTCTCAAACTTTTTCACTTGGCCCGGCCGCTCTTTGTCCTCAACGTCAAAATCACCACTTCTAAACCGCACAAACCATCTCTCGCACGTTGAAACCGATGGAACATGACTCGGATAAGCCTCGGAGACCAATCGATGTGCTTCAGCAGCACTTTTCTTCAAATTAAAGAAGTAAATTAAAACTTCCCGCAAATGCTGTTTTGTTGGCACGAAACTCGACATATTGAGAGCTCAAAAAAACTATGAATTTGACACTGCGACAAATTGACACATACTGAAAATTAAAGCTATAAGACGTAGCTTTGACATGAACATAGTCACAGTACTGCCTGATGCGTATAGCGTTAGTAACGCCATCTGTTATCAAACCCGCATTTTCAATTTGTACCCCTGATAGAAACCCCGCTTAGCCATCCAAAAAAACGAACCTTCGCGCTCGGAGTACCCGAAAGTTTCACCTTTACAATATTCCAGTATTCTGAGCATGAAATATTATGAGTAGTCGAATATTGTTTAGTCTAAATGTTGAATAAATTGGGAATGTGAGCTTGTAGTTGATAAATCAATAAATCTTTTATTCATTACGATCAATTTATTAGCTCTCTAGTGGTTTAGTTAAAAATAATAAAGCTTCAAATAGACCGTTATCTGTGCAACTTTATCAATATTGCAGAGCAAACGAAGACGTGAACTTCTTTGTTCTTCCGATTTTTTCGATAAAAATATCAAAGTGAACAATCCACCGTCTGTTAAACTAACAATCTTTTGGACAAACAAAAGGACTGAGAAAAAGGTCAAATAAATGAATAATAATGACAACAACAACACTAGGAAGCATTCGATGAGTTTCATTAAATTTTAATTGATTGAATAAAAATTGTAATTTTAACAACGGAATGATGACTAGTGCTGAATTTTTTTCTGTGCAAAAATCGAAGTTTATCTACACTCGAATTTCTTGTCAACATCTTTACGAATACAAAAAAAAAAAGAAAAAACAATTGTGAAATGCTTTTGAAACTTTTGAACAGAGAAATAAGAAATTAAAGTTATCCATTGTACTTTACAAACGTGAAAGAAAGTTTACGAGGAAATGGAGGTAAAGCTTATCAAAGCTTTGAGCTTTCTGTTGTATCGTGATATATATCACAAACGCATGTATAGTTATAATGTAACAACACCTTTCATCGTGCTTTTGATATATAGCCGACGGGACTGCTCTCTCGTATTTTCTATTATGCAACGAGCTTCGCCGACTCGGTAATATCAGATATCCGATCTCGGGTATAATCATGGGAATCCAACGCCAGTCAACGAGTCAATACACAAGAGTGAGAGAGGACAGCAGGGGCCAATCACGAGATGTCAGTGTCAACAACGAATCGCTATCTCCCACTAGATTCTAATCGCGTATATCACGATGCCTGTGGCGACATGGAAATCTAATATACCTACAACTTCAACCGTTTAACGAAATAAATAGGATTACAGTAGAATATTCTTTAAAACCACTGTGCGCTTTTCATTGTTTAAAATACTCCATCACTTTTCCAGATATATATGCACACATGGAAATAGAAATGAACGAACGAACATTTCAAGAACCAAAGAAAAAGACAATCCATATCCCAAAGAGTCTTTTGAGGTATTCCCTAAAGATTAAGAACCGAACGGAGGTTGCATGCTGAGAGCCGATAGAATAAGTAAAGAGAAACAAAGGGGTTAGGGCGTAGCAGAAGCCGAGGAGAAGACAAGGTTGACATACGATGTATGGGGAGAAGCTTAAACGAAAAATACTGAATAAAATAGTGCAAACCCAGTATTTTACAAAGCAAAACATGAAAGGACACGCCGAAATGATAAAGCCTGATTGATAAGCTGTACAAATACTATTGTCGCGATAAAGAACAAGCCGGGATAGAGTGCACGCTTATGGAGCTTGGAGAAACGAAGGAGAAAGGGCAAAAGATCGTGCAGGTGCAGTAACCCCAACTACGCGGGTAGTCATGGCTACTCCTGCTTCTGTCACTGCTGCTGTTATGACAAAGAATAAGGAGAGAAGGACGAGAACCGCATGAAGATGGCAGATAAATACAGCGATTATCACAGAAGTTCAATAGGTCTTTTCATCAGTACTTGATCATCAAACACTTTTCTTACTTATTCTTTTTATGGGTAATATCTTGCAAAGAGTGTGCAAAAGAAAAATCTTTTTATGTGTACTGATGGAAAGACCTATTAGTCATCGTCCTGTTGTGGAATTATTAACTCGTCAACACTGCTTCTGCAAGAGTTTCAATCTCCTACCGTAATCAATTCATAGATCATGGGCTAATCATTCGAATGAAAAAGTATTTTAATACCTTTTTTGTCTAAATCATTATGGATTATCACATCTACGAAATATTATCATTCATTGTGAACTAATAATCACTCGAAATTATTAATATTTTTTGGAAATGCGTGAGAATTTTTTATTTATACACAATAATATGTCATAATGATTTATTTTGAAAAATCTTTACAATGCTTTTCTGGTGAATGGTGCTTTTCAATTTGTCATACGGAAAACCAATAGTATTTTCGCTACTATTAGTTGTGTATACATGCAAGAATGATTCACTAAATGCATTCATCAGAGTTATTGCCAATCCCATAATTTATCTTTAATCTAGGACTCAGGGTCTGTATTAGTGCAGGATTAGCTGTTATTGTTAGAAATCGTGAGAAGTTATAAGTAAAAGAGTTTCATCGAAACGAAATGGTCACGGCTTAAGTAGGTGAGAGATTAAGGTGCTTCCATAAGGTACAGTCATTAGTGGCCAGTTTACACCATTGCTCGAAGACTCACTAATCGGGTTGTTCCATTCAACAATATAAAATGGAGAGTCCAGAGTTAGCTAGCGATAACTAATGAGGTATAATTAATAATAATGTTACTTTGAGGAGACTTGAAAAATTGGCGAGTAAACTATCTCGTGATCTCGTAATGCTATTTTAGAAAGTTTCAGAATTACCTCTGGCTTTTTAGAAACAATAATAACAGTTATTAGTTGTTAGCTTCAGGCTCATACAAAATATTAAGATGAACGTCACAGTAATCAATCGGAAACCAGTACACGGCCATCTTAGGCTTTTACATAAACGAAAAAAAAAATCATAACATGGCCCGTCCGGCTACCGATTTCTGGGACGTTTACCTTACTTTTTATTGCAGTGATACAAACTAAGTGACTCAACCGTGTTATCCGCAAGATCTCGCGTAAGTGACGATAGATTCGGCAAATATGAAACAATACCAAGCAATGTTAATACGCATTTATGAATTTGGAGGTTTAAATATCAATTATACGCTACCGTATTCGAGATAAGATTGTAAATTCCTACGTAAATACGAAAAAAAAAAAAATCTAAACTGAACAGACTTTGAATAGTATTCTGATTTTTTTTACAATTCGATATTGGATCATAAATGATTATTATTATTAGTTATTGTTCGCTAGATTGCGCCGTCGTATGAAATTGTATTTTCTGTTGCATTGTTACATTCTAAAATTGATTTAATCGCGAATCCAACATCTTAAGCCAGTTACGACGTACATATTGTGAGTATATATGCTGCAAGTTTACGCGACAAAAAGATTAGAAGTGCCTCTGTGTAAAAAACCAAAGTACACATGCTTGTTATGCATGAGCAACATTGATAGCTATATAATGAACATAATTATCAGAAAATACGTCGCCCAGATTGTCTCTTGCTCATATGCCGGAAGATTTAAAGCATGAGTTTGTGTAGCTCGAGTTCTTATTTGCGACTCTGATATTCTGATTGTTATGACATCGTTGTTCAGTAAAAATTTTAGTGTTCCCAATAGGAAAGGAGCCGCAATTTTTGGTGTCCGGTAGCCAATTGTATATCAGCATCCGACACCAAAGCACCGAGCAAATACCATAAATGATCATAATGTCCCTATATTGTCATAATTTTCATCTGTAAAAATCAAATAGTCTCTTATCGGTTAACCCGAAATGTCTGCAATTCATTTTGCAAGAAGTAATCTGTAATGGAAAGTCGATTTTCACCGATATTAGCAAATCAACCGGGTCGTCGTTGAGCCAGTAATTATTCAATTGCCAGCCGGGATTGCTGTCACACGTAGCATATGTACGTCGGGTGTAACTAATGGTTTGACACTGGGCCATATATAAGCTCGTTAACGTCTCGGTAAATTCTACTTGGGTAGTTGCATTATAAAAGAAAAAAATATTTGGTCGTCAAGGACTCACCTCGAGTTCCTCGTAAGTACGGAACGCAAGTATGGCAAAACCGTCGATAATGTCCTCCTCGAAGGGTGGCTCCTTCTGGTTTGCACCGGCAGCAGCAGCAGCAGCGGCGAGGGATGATTTCTTGCGTGGTCTTGGTGGCCGCGGTGGTCTCGGTGGTCTGGTATGATTTTCGCGTGGTCTACCACCAGGCCTGGATAGACCGAGTCCGAGGCCACCGGGTTCCTCGTCCTCGCCGCTGTGGCTGTCCTCCTCGTCGGGTCGTTGCCTCTGCTGTTGCTGCTGCTGTTGCTTCGCGCTCGCCAGGCTCTCCCTCTCGGCCAATATTCTCTGTGCACGCTCGCGTCTCCTGTTACGCTGATTCCTCTGCTTCACCTCAATTTGCTCCATCTCGCGACTTCCGCCCTGCTATTCAACAACTCGAATATCCCCCCGGGTTCTTGGAAAAACAACGTCAGGAGAATTGTGCACTTTCAATGCACACTCTCAATCGCCAACACTTATACACACAGAGCGACACGTACGGACACAGTACCAGACGAGTCTGCTTGGGGAAAAAAAATTTCTACTCCACCATCCACTTTTCTAGCAATTTTAGCACCCGCGCACCTTTTTCACCATCCTTGTAAATTCCCGATCATCGTTGTACATTATTCGTCGAATTACGCACGATGCGACGGTATAAACAGGTTGCCAGCGGTTACGCGCAACGATTATCCCTATTTATTTATTTGTTTCCTTTGTACCCCGTTACTTTCAACCTCTTTCTTCGTTCTCGCCACCCCCACACACCTATCAATTAATATTTTATTCTTATTGATACGCAGTGAAGTGTCAGAGAGCAGCAGCCGACGAATCTCTTTATCTATCGATGCACTGTGGCTCTCTTTCTCGCTCGGCTGTCACGGGCAGATCGATCGCACGCGCTTCGGAGTCTGCCGTGCGTGGCGAGGACAACACACGAAAACGTTGCGAGAACGAGATGGAAAGAAGAGGCCACCGCCACCGCGTTGTAAACGGAGAAAATTGTCGACGAGCCTTCGGCGGCTAGACAACCTCTGGGGCTACTCGGTGTCGTCTCGATCAGCTCGTAGTCGTATTTCACTAACGAAACTACCGAGCCCGATCTCAATCTCTCGGCTCTCTTGTGCTCGTCACTTTTATTAGTATAATTGTAATACTATGTACTAGGCTCGCTACGGCTGCTGCTGCTGCTGCTGCAGCGGCTAGTGCTCCGCTGCCTTGCACTATTCTCACTATCGTAATTCCTTCTCGTCGCGCGTACGAGCGAGAGCGAGATCGTCGGATGCACGTACGTACGTATAACACGCACGCACGCACCTTTATTACGGTTCACCGATCTAGATGCTCCATCGTTGCACTCTGCTGTCGTAGCCCCAACGCGTTAACGCGCGGCTCTAAGCGAGCTATCAGCGAAACCGCTGTCGATCACCGCGCGCGCACGCACACACACACACACATACAGAGAAAGAGAGAGGCACACAAGTATACGCAGCACAACGCCGTCGATGATCAGCGTCACTTGACCATCGGACCTTCCGCACAAACCACCACCTCCACTTTTTATTCTTGTTCTTGTTCTTTCTTGTTCCTCGACGTCTTCCCTTTCAATTGCTACGGAGAGAAGAAAAAGAAAACTAGCTTCGTGTCGTTCGTCCAAGGCCCCAGGGGGCCTTTTTGTCTATCGTAGCGATTTCTCGATGTTGGTTCGCTCGATGGCAATTCTGCTGCTGCCAGGGAAATGTACCCGAGTTGGGCACGTAGTAGTAGTACTGGTACACCGATTGTTTGGAATGGCGGATCGAACGGACACGCACGGTTGCCGCATCGTGTGGTGTAAAAATGGCCGCGCGACCTGTCCGCACACTCTTTAAATACGGTCGTAGCATGTATAACGAGACGGGGCTTTACCTGGCCCGTGCATCAGTACCATTGTCAACAAGCACGGCACCAATATACTTGGCGATATTAAAGTCCGAAACTCCCCCGGCCACACGCACACGCCCTAATTACACGCGAACGCCGCGATTAGCGGGGATTGTTCGTCCTAGCACCGCGCATTCTGTCAGCGCTACGTACCGAGGAACATGGCGTAGGTAGTACACATCGGTGAGAGAGACGGGGGCTTGAGGGGTGCGACGAGGGTCGACGCGAGAGAGGGTGCAACCAGCCGTCTCTCTCCCTCTCCCTCTCTCTCTCTATAGATTACGGATAGAGGCCGAGCGAGACTGCGCCACTCGGACTGAAGGAAGATGGTGCGATTTCGGCGAGTACTACATACGAACGTGCCGAGTGTCTCTCTACACTGACTACGGTGTGGGGTGCCACTAGGTAAAACCTCCCACCACTCATTCTCTTGGTTACATTTTTCGTGCCAACAACAGAGTGATGAGTATTTAGATAGCTGAGAGTGGCAAGATTGAGTTCGATTTCTGTGGCATAAGATCCCCAGCTTGGCATCATGTTGTAAGGGTATCCTGCATATCTTTCCATCGGCGGTTAAGGTTGAACTCTTCTTACCGACGGCGCATTAACCAATGGCAAACATGATATACCAGCTTCGAAGTTCCGATTGGATGCAATTGAATAATTTGTGCAAGATAAATTTTGACGGAATTAGACATAAGACACTTTCCATAAGACATTTCTGAGATATACCGGGAGAATTTTTGTCATTATTATAAACCATGATTTGTTAAATTTGTAAAATTCGAAGAAAATCTGTTGATAAAATTATTTGAAATTTATATTATCAATACGTTATTTGAAAGCCTATTTTAAACATCTGACAAATGTTGTTGAACAATAAATTATGACACGGACGTTTAAACATGGAGTTTGCGTAATTTTGACAATCGAAGTTTCAGCGATTTCAAGACAGATGAAGCTGTTGTTCTACCGTGAACGTAGAATTTACTTTTCCGGTAGACCAACGAATTTGAAGAGAGGCTGACGGCAAACTAACATGCATCAAAGCAAATATGCAGCGCGATCTGACGGCCACTTTCGAAATAATAAATAATACTGGCACTCCCCTAAGTGGGCGCGTTTTTTTTAACTTTCATTGATTAAGTTACTATGCACAAATTAATGTAAACTTATTTAAACTGCTCTGAGTAAATAAAATGTATGGACATATTCAACTTTATGTAATCTTACTTAATCCAAAAATTCCATCTATTGGTACATTGGTGATATCATATAACATTGTTTAAATCAATTTAAAGGAATGCAATGTCAAGGGTTGGGTCCACCTCCTTAAGAAAAAAATGTAAAGTTGTTTTCAATGTTTACACTGGTTGAGCTATATGCACGATAATTGAATTCTAATTTGAGTTTGATTTAATTTCAGAAAATTTCAGAATTTTCGATTATTTGTTGTGTTGGGGCACGAAGAAAGAAAATGTTCAAACAAATGCCTGGTGCCTTATTTTTTAAATTACAGAGCTAGAAATATTGTAAAGCTTAAACTGAACCCTTTGTGTCATCGATTTTCCAATATTGTCTGGTAATATATATTTTTCTTGGCATTATTTCATTAAATTTTTGCCATATAATTAAACTTCAACAAAGAATAGAAATCTCAGACGAGCTAAAAAAAATGCCTGATAATACGTGTAGTGAAAAAAATTAGCAATTCGTCCCGTACATAAAGATTGAAACGAAAAGAGTAAATACATTAAGTAAACCCAAGTTCTTTTTACATTTCCTACCGCACGTCAAGATCCGAGTCTATTCGTCATAGTGTAGTTAGGACATATCCACCTCTTTGAATGCCCGTTCTCGTAGTAGAAACTATGTACAACAAATAATAAGTACACATTCTAAACGATTACTTGCGGTCTAACTTATGGATATAGAAACAATCGTCGGGAATCATGGTTTCTATTAAAAATTTGATCGGCAGTGGCTGAGAACAGTAAACGCCTGCTTGTCCCATTGCCGAAAGTAAACGTCAGCTTGCTGTCGACTATTCAACAATCTTTAAACATAGTAATAGCTGATTCCTCATTTGATTATTTAGTATTTATGGTATTTATTAATTAATTAGAATCTCCGTTCTGCATGCAGTAGAAAAGATCAACGGTGATGGGGATATGGCTGCCCGGCATTGCCCTAAGCTGTATCGGTAGAGAGCATACTGACTAGTGTGTGTTTATTTCCATTTATCTATCAAAATAATTGAAGGATTGAATGAAATCAACGATATTTTGAAATAGCAATGATAATATTATTTAGGGCTATCTAAATAATAGCCCAATTTATAATACTCTTATCACGTGAGAAAAAACCAAACACCGACGGGTCGGCTTTATAGGGATCGAGAATTAGGGACCTTTACCTTATAGATACATTCATTACCTTTCTGAATTTTGATAATCCGATAATAGAACTTGTTTATGTTGAGTTTGTGTACCACTGCGTCAAATTTCCGCGAGATATAATACATCGTTTTACGTTTCGCGATGAAGGATGTGTAAAAAATAAACGAATGTGTTAAGGATTGAAAAAATGTTTCTTTTCACAATTAGATATTTCAGCAAATAATACATTTAAACAGATGTAAAATGTTGAAATATCTCTACAGGCTCCTCTCTATAGTAATCGTTGTAAAGTTAGCCGGACAACTTAAATTTTTTTTTACTTTTTTTATACTTATCGATTGGTGGTTATTTTCTGGTGTTTGATGGCTTAATTACATAGTTTGATGATTCATCGTTCGTTCAAAAATGACGGAAAAATTTTATTCATCATTATTTTCACTCCGGAAGTGAATCAATCGATGAGAAATACTATTTTAGAATTAACAGATGCTTTCTTTCGATATTTTCAAGGTGTTATTTCATAGGAAATCTGGCTATTTTATATTTAATAAATTTTCTCGAAGATGTTGAGAGCGATTTTATTTGTTTCCTGATTGGTTCTTGATGAGAATAAAGCAGCAACTCTCTTCAGTCATGCATTTACTGATAAACGTGAAGATCTTTACGTTTATTGCGTTGTCAAATGCAATTTTTTAAATTTTATGTTCAAAAGTCATATGTGTCGTAATCAGAAGAAAGTTTAGGATCAGATAGGATCTTGAAATATAGTAAAAGACCAAATTACTTCTTTCCATTATGAATTCTGAGAGACTAAAAAATTTTTGATTTTTACCAATGTTCGAGTAACCATAACTTTGCTCCGATTACATTATTATTATTATATACCGAGGCCGATTTATGTTATTGTGTATAATGACGTCATAGTAAATGCCGTTAATTTCATTCGGAGGATTTATATTTTCGTAGCCATAGGAATACTTAAAAAATTGTAAAAATTAAAATTAAAAGTGTTATGTACGTTAAATTGATAATCATCGATTGTCCGACATATTAAAAACCGTCAAATTTTGAAGAATAATTATAGCCTTATAAAGAATGCGACATTTTTAAAACCAAATTATTACAAAGAATGTAGAATCACCTCCATCGGAAAGCAAAATTACAATTCATTTAGTAAATTATCTTCTCGAGAACTGGGTGTGCCTACTCTGGAATATGCGATAAGAGAAAGAGCGTTGGTATATTAGAGAGATGATAAGAATGAAGGAGACAAGATCGCCAAAAAATTGCTTGTTGGAACCAAGAAGACGTTCTCTAGTCTTCTTGGTTGGAACAACTAAGAGCGATAACAAACGGAGACCCGTCAAAATGGGAAAAGAATTTAGTGAAAGTATTAAGAGATATGGAAATAGAAAATAACGTATCATAATAACGATGATAAGAGAAAGGAGAGAAGTGGATAGAATAGACGAAAGGATAAATAAGGGACTAGAAAATTTGAAAAAGGGAATTTTAAGGAAGGAAGGAAGGGGAAAAAAATAAGAAAATTGACATATAATGACTATGATAATGATGATCGGCCATGAAAATACTGGTCGGAAGAAGAAGTAAATGAAAGGGACACGGAAATGTGGGCAAGGTTAAGATGTGGCAACGTAGGAAAGGCGGGAAAGAAAGGAGAAAAAGAATGGAAGTGCGATATATGTAAAGAACAGGATGAGACAATGGAGCATCTGTTAATCTGTAAACAAAAAAGGAAGCAGAGGAGTAGATGGAAGGAATAGATCAATGTTATTACCTTTTTACTATGGATTAATGATATTTATTTCAATACTTCCGGATTCATCGCGAATTCTTAATGAGATAAGATTTTAACGGTACGTTAGTGTAAAAAAGAAAGATTTTTCACTCCTGGATACACCGGACAACCAGAAACAATGGACAACAAATCACCGAAGCTTGATACTAGTCAATTAAAAAATATGAATGAAAACGTATCGTTTAATTATCAAACGATTTGAATTGATTAAAAAAAAACTAACAATCTTACTATATCAGATCATAAACTCATAGTAAATTTATTAATTTATCCTCACCAAGACTTACTGACTGGACAAACGTACAAATTGTATTTTGCACGGATCGTTGCACCGCATTTTCATGAACAGAATGTTAACGAACTAACGTTATATATTGCAGTGTAAACTTACTGTTCGTTTAAACTTACTCTATACCAATATATACATAGTTCATAGTCCAATTTTTATTCGATTTCTCCACCCCCGCTACATGTCACTCGTATATTCATTCAAATGTGACAAATGCTAATGGAATTCGCCTGGAGAACTCGGGAATACACATAATAAACATCTTTGTAGTGAAGTCGCCACGCCTATGTTCTCCCCGTATTCTCTGCTACCTTGTGAACCAGCAAACGACTGGCCAGTTTCCTGGCCCACTTGAACGCGGGTCCACTTCTACAAACCCGGCAGTTGGTCGTAGTCGTAGTCGTCGCCACCGTCGTCGTCGTCGTCGTAGCCTCACACCAGTATTCTATATTCGCATTTATTTCATCCAGCCGTCTTTGGAGATCCGTAATACGCGTCTGGTCCATATAGGTAGGCAGCTGGCTCGACATTTTGCGGCCGTGTGGGCTATGCACTCTGCCAACAACGAGACTGCGACTCTTGTTGTTGTCGCACGAATTTCGGAAGGCCGCTCTTCCTGCTAGAAAAAGTCGATGGACCGCGCGAGGTCAATCAATTTGCCATGTTATAACAAGCAACTGTATAGATCCTCGACTCATTAATACAATAAGTATAAATCAATAAAAATAAAAATGAAATTCATTTGGGCCTCCTTTAATACCGTCATATGCAAGATCGTATAAATTTACAAATTGATAAAAAACATTATAAATTTGACAGCTTAATATGAGCATTTTTTTTCAAACACAGCAAAAGCAGCAATGCAAAGATTGAAATGATAGCACGTCGGTTATGAATATGATACGTTGGCATAAAAAATAAGAAAGTTAACATTTTTGTTTCTTCATGGTAAAAGCTTTGATTACATGATAAAAAATCGATATTCTCGTGTTCAAATGCTAAAAATGATTTACAAAGCGTGTCAATTTGAAATTTGCACATTGCTTTTTAGTGATTCTCGCCAACTCACAGATTTTTCTCTACAGGGAATGGTTATCCCAATTCTGGCTTTCTCATAGAGGAAGTGGTATTAAAATTTTCAATAAAACAAAAAATTTGGTAAAATTACAAATTTCATAAAGTTAAACCCCTTTATCGATTCTCACCAAATTCAAGACCAAGTATTCTTGGACCCTAGTCAATTTGTATGACAAGTTTCAGATTCATAGATGAACATTTTCGAAAATTAGAGCAAAAATGGTTTTTTTTTCGAAAAATTACAAAAGTTCATGGTTCAATGAAATCTAAATGCCTTGATCAATTCATGCCAAACTCAATACCGAACAACTTTGTCTCTTGGCCTATTCTTGTAGAATACTCGATAGCTAAAAGTTAACGTAATCTAGAGAGCGTTTTTTTTTTTTTTCGAAAAATGCAAACAACCATAAAATGAGACGCCCGTTAGCGATTTGGCTGAAAATTGCAGCAAATTGCCGGGGTTTGCAATTACCACCCATGTGCAAAGTGTTAGAATTATCGAGTAACTCGTTTTCGAGATATATCCATTGCACTTTTGCAAGTGCATCACACCCACACACACATGCGCGCGTAGACATTTTTTTCTAAATATGATTTTACGACGTTCTGGGACTTTTCACGTAGTCTGACATCAAAATCTCGAGAGCATTTTTTTCACGACAACACCTTTCTCTATGAGACAGCAAAAAGATTTAAAGCGTCGAGAAAAGTGATTTAGAAATAAGTGTCTGGTGTCTGGTGTGTGTGTGTGTGTGTGTGTGTGTGTGTGTGTAGCCCTCGCAATTTTGGAATTATCGGGCTCATATTTAGTTAACAAGTGGACTATCATTTAAAAAGGTTTTGGAATGAAGTTGGCATGAATAGCTCAAGGGGTTGAAATTTCATGGCATTTTGCATTTCGTTGGAATAAATATCTGTTCTCACTCTAGCTGCTGAAAATCTTGATATCGTGTTAAAATTTTCAACCGAAATGACAATTGTCGAGAATCAATCAAGTAAATTTTACGAGTAACTTAACATTTTTCAAATTTTAATCAAAATGACTATGAAGATAGTTCATATAACAAATCTCTTTAATTTCTTGAAATGTTAATGAAAATGTATCAAAGTATATTCTTGTCTATTACTTTTGATGAATCTTTTACAAATTTTGATCGAATACAACACTGATAACAAAAATCGCTTGAATCTATTGAATAAGGCAGTTATGAATGGCGAATAGAATATTGAATTGAGCGTTTCCTTATTTACAATTATTAAAGTTACGAAATATCGAATTGAAAAAAGCATCATTCATGATAACTACTTACCTTGGGATTCTATTAAACGTGTTTGATCAATGAAAGCTAAATCAGGGTACTTTGCATATACACCCAAAAGAAATTTTGATAAAAATTATTTCTTCATAATTATTTACAATACTATGACAATTATTTCGTTCAATCAACCAAATATTTTGTTCGACACCCGTTATCTATGTAAGCTCCGTAAACTCTGATTCAATAGATTGATTCGACATTTTTTTTCTCTGTGCATTGTATGCAGTATCTACAAAATTCTGTAAAGCAGAACCTTTCACATTGCTTTCTTATTATTTATCACCTTTCACAAAGTCCCTTGATGAGGAAGACAAAATCGATCAAGATACTTTCTCATAGTATTTTGTGAAAGGTGAAAAATAATGAGAAAACAATGTGCAAATTTTTACTTTGCAAGCTTTTTATATTTAGAAAATCTACTGATTGTTTAGCGAATATTACGCTTATCGGTAACGTTATCGTATATACCATTTTTCTCATACCAAAATGGCCTGTATTTAGGCTAACACATGCGTGCACATGTACATACACATATTAGCACACATGCTCGCATAGAAACAGACATGGAAACACATGCACACAAATTGCATTATACGGGAGGTGAGCACTTTCCTGTTGAAGACATGTCAACAAGAAAACAATCATAGCCTGCTTCACCGAACAATTAATCTTGGCAAGACGAATTACTACCGACTTCGCTCTTATATATGTAATTCCATGTATGCTTGTAACATAATTTTATGAAAGTATAATTTCGATTATGTTCATAAAACTATAAATCATTCGGAATTCTTTGTTGATGCTTAAACTGCGACACTCGAAAAATTGAAAGCCTATGGGTGAAAATGATGCAGAGATATGTGAAAAAAACTTTGCACTGTTATCCTTCATAAGTTAATGATGGCAATTTGATCGAATTTGACGGAGAATCAAGGATAAGTGTAATTACAGCTTCGAAGCATTTTAGCATGACATGCTGTGCATCGTTAATGTACAACATTAAGTGTTTGTTGTAAAAGATATAAAAGCAGCGATATTAAAAACTGTTTTTTGTACGATAATTATTATTCATTGCTGTATTAATTAATTTAGTTTGTTGCATACTCTGTAATTGGTGCGTGTAACTAGTTTATTATCGGCTGTAATTTATTGTGTTTTTGAGAAATAAAATGTTTTCCACGTTGTTATGTATCCGTTTGTTGCATCGTACATTTATTTTACACTAATTTAACATGGTGTTGATAAAATGATTTTTAAATAGTTACACAAACGTTGCTAACTTCTATGGCATTGAAATTTAAGGTAGACCGCACACGATATGCCGAAAAAAACAGGTAAACCGCATATGACAGTGTTGACCCGACCTTGTCCGCATATATTAAATAATGCATCAAAATAAAAATTGAAGTTAGAATTAATCTGAGGACTCAGTGCTGATGAATGAGTTTGCTTTATCTGTAAACCTGCGAAAACAATAGAAACTAAATTACAAACTGACTGAATGACCATTGGATTTTTGGCTACTTTGTTTCTTCAATTCAGTAATGTGGCTGCCGGACGAAATCTCTCAAATTAACATAAACAACCTAATGAAGATAAAGGACCCAAATAACCAAAATAAAGGAAAACTTGATGAACCTACCAAACTTAAGGAACCGAAAGACCCGTTAATGTTGCATTCAAACGGTTAAATCACGAAGATAACGAGTTAATAAAAAGGCAAAAAAACGCCTTTCAAGTTTCTGTGTACAATTTTATTACTAAAAAAGTTAATTATCGTCGAAACAAATGAATTCAAGTCTCAAACGACATAAAGAATCTAAATAGAAACCAAATAAAGGGAAAAAATGTGAAGAACCTAATGAACGAAAGAACCAGAAGAACCTAAAGAAACCAAAACTAACATTTTCCGCCATGGGCGTGAAGGGGCGGAGTGGGCTGAATGTAGCTAAATAACCCACAACATTCAATACACACAAATAAATTACTCATGTTTAACGAACCCGTACAAATAAATACAACGTCTGAGAACGGAAAGAAAAAAATTGTATCAGGAACAACAATTATATTAACTTACAGTTAAGAATACTACGTAATTATATTAAAATCACTATTGTAACTATAACTAGCGTCAGAACTAAAATAAACACCAAACTATTGCTACGTATAACGTTCAAAGCCTAGTTATCGCTAGTATCCTACACTGGTAATTTTAACCATAATTCTTTTCTTACACGTATTAATACGGGAATGAATGTTTGTTGTGCATGCGGAATAATAAAATGACGATAAAATATATTGGTGGCATTAAAAGTAAAACAAAATAGTACATTATGTTACAAGGGAGGAAAGTGGACGATTCCGAGCGTGAAGTTTGCTACCCGAGCGCAACGTGGTCAGCAGCCTCTCGAGGTCGCAATCGGGCTTCCTCCCCCGTAGCTTACTATACTTTTTTTCCGACCTTGTTGAAATTACCACATTGTTATGCGTACAATAGCGCTATTATTGTTATAATCAATGTAAGTTAATGAAAAACTAGTCATAGCTCGAAAAGTACCGTTTTCGGCCCGCGTTACATGCGTGTAATGTGGCCATTTCAGCGTAATCGGGAAAAAGATATTTTTCCGACTCGGGAATTAGTTCTTTAGATATATTTTGTCATCAGCGATCGTTGGGTAGCGGTTTAAACCGAAAAAAAATTCCTGTATGCAGGGCGGTATGTACGTTATAACAAAAAAATGGAACACCGGAAAAAGTAAATAACGTTTGGAACATCGATCAAGTTTGCACCGCAAATTAAGTAATCACATTCACAAGGGAGAGGCGCTTTCGTGTCCACGCCTTTCAAACCTACCTACGTACCTATAGAGAACGTGTGTACGTTTGAATGGTGTACAATTGAAGATGTCTTGTGGTTATCGCTGAAAAATGTGAAAACTATTGAACATAGTCAACAAACTTAAAATATTTCTCTGAAAATGTTTTCACTATCATCAGCTAATGTTCATCCAAGTACGAAGCTTCACCTCTTGGCCTACGATTTAAGATGCAACAGAGCCGGCCCAAAACGTAAACAGAACTGCCGAGCCTTCGAGCCATACCACGATTCAGCAAATCTGCCTTAAGTTGTACCAATTGCACGCGACTTACGGTGGTGTGCCGTACCTATTACAAAGATATAATTCGGGAAAAGTAAATTAATTTTATTATTTATAATAATTTTATATATAATATACCAAACGATGTACCATAGGCCAGGCACGTGATAAACATGTTTTGGCTCAAAAACCTGACCACGAGCCGCATACGTGGTAGTAGGCGAAAGGGTTAAGTATGTTGTAATTACACCCTATTGTGGTTTTTAAGAATTAATAAACTTATTCACTAAAATTCATAAAGTTATTAATTACAATATTAATAAATGTTATTAATGTAATTGTTATTAGTATTGAGAAGCTCAACAAAAGTGAATCGCTTAACAATATGTATAGCGTTTCACAGATCTTGCTTCAACCCTAAAATTGCATACTTGTCGATTTACATATTCAATAAGTCTGAATCATTCTATTCTACTGGTTTTTTTAAATCAAAATGACATATATATCATACATTTCCTGAATGTAAGTTTCAATAAATACCTGGCTATTAAAAATGTTGTTCATGCATGATTTACAACTATTCAAAAATCAAAACACTCATTCAACCATCATTGTAAAAAAAACGTGGAAATATGTTACTGAGTTTGGTCTTACAATTCTATATAACAGTGGCGACTAATGCGCGGAAACAAGTACCACAGCAAAAGAGCTAAGTACTAATGTGTACTTAGGTCGTAAAACCCAACTATGAAGCTAATCGATTTGAAAATACGATGAGACTTTATTTTAGAGAGTTCAAAGTAAAGTACATTGAAGAAAATGCTCCTTAAGTAGTTCAAGTTTTCAAAAAATGCACTGATGAATCTCTATTTCTTCACAATAAACACTTGTAACTACATGAAAAAAAATTTAACCACATTAAAGGACTGCACAGTAGCGCGCAAAGCACACATTAAGAGAGACCGGTTCCACGTGTTCTCGTATGCCGGTCCACAGGTGCGAGCGAGCGAGCTCCCGGGTCTTAAGTGTATTTATACATTCATTACAAAACACCTCTACGCACACGCACGCACGCACGCACGCACACACGCACAGAGAGGGAGAGAGAGAGAGATGGAAGCAACTATACAAAGCGAGGGCGAATGTCGCTTCTCTGACCTGCTGACCGATTTCGCTCAATAGCGCTAGTCGTGTGTCCTCGGGCACTTGCTACAACTATATAGCTATACACAGGTCCACACGAGTATACATTGTACATTAAACCAACAGATATATACCGTCGTGCCGGTATATCCTCGAGTCTCACGGGGTCCACGAGCGCTGAATGGACATGCGGCCTTCCCGAGGCGAAGACGCCGGGTGGCCGCACGGGTGTGACCCGCGTTCAGAGTTAATACTACTGCACGTATGCATGGCAAGTGTACACGTGTGGACAGAAGTGAGTGTCTATACACACACGCCGGCAACGATACAGAGAAATCCCAACGTGCAGAAATGACTCGCAGTGTCAAGAGACGCTTTCGCGCGCGCTCTGCGAGAAGCGAGAACGCGACGCTCGACCACACCACACCATCACCATCGCCACCAATACCACCACCATCACCGCCTATCGTCGCCTATTACCTCCATAGAACGAGCACATAGCAGCGGCGGCAGCAGCGTCAAGCCAAGAGTTTGCCTTCTCGGACTTCGGCCAAGCTTCGTACCCGTTCGCTGATCCGCTCGGGCCACGATCTCTCCTACTTACTACCTTTACCCGTACGCTCGGAAACTCCTGTCAGAAATCCTGCACTCTCCGGCAGTCTCGTCGGCACTCGGCAGAGCTCTCTGCGGCAGAGCCTTCGCGACTTCAAGTTGTCACTACGTGCGCACCGCACTGCACGGTTATCGTCTATGCTTACCATCCAACACGAAATACGTAATAAGTGGTTTTTTTTTTAATCGTGTTTAATACTTTTTTATTTGGACTGAGCAAACATTTTAAGTTTTATTTGGGGTGGGGGAAGTGCGTTTATGATTAACTTATATACACAGACGTAGTTTACCTTTGAAATATATATTGTAAGAAATTTTTTAAATATATGTATCAAGTGTTGAAGGACTTTGTGTTATAAAATAACGGTTTCAATGCAATTTTGTTCAACGGTGGTGAAAAAGTAAAATTTTCAGGTATTTATAGTTGAAAGGTGAGTGACGTATGCGCGCGCGCACCTGCGCTATACATTCTTTAAGAGATACCGCGCCTCTACTTATTATTATTCGGGCCTTGGCGGGTTTTCCGTCGCGACACGACGCGACGATGGTTAAGGACCATGAACACCGTGCAATCGCTTCCAGGAATTCGCCCGAGCTTAGATCTCCTGGATGTCATGACCGAGAGAGCTATTCGTTCGCGCGATATACTAATACAGCGTGAGGATGTTACGACAGCTCGGCATTGTCGGCACTCTATTACCCATTACATAACTATCGAAGCTCTATCCTCCTCCCTCGGCTGCCTAGAGTGCTGCAACACGAGTTAGCACGAGGCGTGATGAGAATCTTCCCAGTGTAATGCTAATAAAACGGTCGGGAATGTTATAAAATTCTGTGAGACCAGGATATGCTGATTTTTGATTCATTGATATATCTTATCTATTCGATTATTCGCAAAATAAGAAATGTACCAATCGTTAACCGTGGACTAAATTACCGGATGAAAACCTCAGGACGATTTTTCTGCTTTTTTCCTGAATTGTTAATTGGATCAACGTTAATATTGGGATTATTAAAACAATTACTCTTAAGATTAATACATACTTGCAAAAAATAGCAAAGTCGAATATCAAAAGTTTCCATTTTAAGAGACCTCAATCTGTTGTCAGACATAAATAATAATTTCATGTAGTTGAATTTAAGATGATTGTGCTATCCCTCGATAGGTAACTGAAATTGTAATGCAATTTTCTCCACCATGATTGATCTTTGAAATGAAAGAGGAAAACCGCTTTACACAATTCCACCCCTAATCGTTTTCAATTTTTATTTCCAAGGGTCAATCGTGTCGAATAAATTTCCAATGGAAACATTCTGCCATCTCTCTCGTACTTGTGGCAATTGAGAAGTACAAACAACGTGTAGTACATCACCTTAAATCTCAAACATTGTATTTCAAAATATTTAAGTTTTTTCAACTTTCGATCATTTATTGAGAAGACAATCTAAATAAAATGTTGATAACAATTAAAACTGCATTAAATTAATTCAAAATAAATAAATAAATATGAACGTATAGTTAAAAATAGATCATAATTTCATTCAACTAAATTTATGATTTATTATTATTAACTCTTGAACATGACATTTCAACACAATTCATTTTTTTTTTTAATCGTTGATTGAAAAAGAATATTTGAACAAAATATTAATATAAGTAAACATTGAATTTACTTGAAATAAAAAGCTTTATTGATTTAATTAAAATTTAAATGTATTTAGATAAACAAAATGGTTGCAAGTTTTAGCAACTTTTTTGAGACTATAGCGTAACCTGCGGTCGCTGGACGCTTTCCGGGATCACAACAAGTTATAGGAATGTAAAATAAATCGTTAAACAAAAAAGTTTAAACCGATGAAATAGCATTGTCTTATTTGTTTAGTAAAAAACAAAATATCCAAAAATTTTCCGTGAGCCAACAAACTCAAATGTACTCAAGGGTGATTTTTTAAGAGCTTGAGAACTTTTTTTTAAAAAAAAACGCATAAAATTTGCAAAATCTCATCGGTTCTTTATTTGAAACGTTAGATTGGTCCATGACATTTACTTTTTGAAGATAATTTCATTTAAATGTTGACCGCGAATGGGCCCTAGAAAAGTTGGCAGAAAATCCGCTTTTTTATCGACAAATTTTGTTCAGCGATGAGGCTCATTTCTGGTTGAATGGCTACGTAAATAGGCAAAATTGCCGCATTTGGAGTGAAGAGCAACCAGAAGCCGTTCAAGAACTGCCCATGCATCCCGAAAAATGCACTGTTTGGTGTGGTTTGTACGCTGGTGGAATCATTGGACCGTATTTTTTCAAAGATGCTGTTGGACGCAACGTTACGGTGAATGGCGATCGCTATCGTTCGATGCTAACAAACTTTTTGTTGCCAAAAATGGAAGAACTGAACTTAGTTGACATGTGGTTTCAACAAGATGGCGCTACATGCCACACAGCTCGCGATTCTATGGCCATTTTGAGCGAAAACTTCGGAGAACAATTCATCTCAAGAAATGGCCCGGTAAGTTGGCCACCAAGATCATGCGATTTGACGCCTTTAGACTATTTTTTGTGGGGCTACGTCAAGTCTAAAGTCTACAGAAATAAGCCAGCAACTATTCCAGTTTTGGAAGACAACATTTCCGAAGAAATTCGGGCTATTCCGGCCGAAATGCTCGAAAAAGTTGCCCAAAATTGGACTTTCCGAATGGACCACCTAAGACGCAGCCGCGGTCAACATTTAAATGAAATTATCTTCAAAAAGTAAATGTCATGGACCAATCTAACGTTTCAAATAAAGAACCGATGAGATTTTGCAAATTTTATGCGTTTTTTTTTTAAAAAAAGTTCTCAAGCTCTTAAAAAATCACCCTTTATTACTTAATAAGGACAAAAGAACTTTCTCAAGACGGTCGCTCCATTCAAACTATTTTATCTTACATGAAGACATCTAGTAGCAAGAAAACTCGATCAGAAAGTTATACCGCATGCATGCGAGTAACTTGTCACTTCCTTCCGCGTTTTCCAAACACACTGTCCACGCAGAGCACATGTGCGTGATAGCACGCGTGCCCGAGGGGACGAACGAGGTGTCCCGCTCGTTGTTTTCATTCAAAATGGCGACGTCCTTGGGGAGGTCACGTGGTTCCCAGCTGCACCTACTCGCCGTCAACCCACCAGCGTCCTACCGGTTCTCTTGGGTCCCCAGTTTGAAACCCCTCCCCCGCCCTCTCCCCAACGCACCCTGCACAACTCGCTATTTCCCATTCTCCTCTTCTCGCTAATTCTCTATCTCGACTCTACTCTTTCATTCTATCCACGCGTTAAAATCTCTCCGCCACTGGGAGAAAAGATTCCTCTTCGAGAAGTTCTCGGGTTCACGTCTTCCTATAACAACCTACCGAGTCGTTTTTCTGAATTATGGAACATTTTCCTGCACCTCAGGTACTTTTCAGATACTCTTCCGTATCTTTGTTGTTTTTTTTCACTTCCTTGTTTCAATTCTCGAAAAAGTGTCGAGGATACATTTTTTCCCGCCAGCTTTGACATTGTAGGGAGACTGGGACAAAATGGACACCTCTTAAAATCTAAAAGAAGGGGAAAAAACTATCAAATTAAGTGCATTTTTTACTTCATTTTTCATTTTATTTTAATTTTAAGGGAATTTATTGTCTCTGAGAACATATGAAAACTTAAAGCGAAGTACGTGCCAACTTCTTTACTATTAATATTTTCAATACGAACAAGTAAACGATGCGGCCATGACATATGTAAAATAATTAAATTAAAAGACGTCACCTCACTGGATTGAATTAAAACAATTTAATATCATTTTCATAAATTAGCAGTTCATTGTAAAAAATATTAAATTGTAATCTACGCGTAACCCGCGTAGAAATTATAATACGGGCTTTTTCAGGGTGTTATTCGGTTGCCCTATTCAGGCGCTAACACGGCGACCGAACAACGCTCTGATCCCGCATAGGAATTTCTTAGGGTTTGCCTGTTTAGGATTAGACTGTGATCAGGGGTTAAAACGGGCAATCCTATTGCGGAATGCCGGATGCGGCCGTGATCAGGATAGCAGACTCTAGTTGTGAAATTAGGGGATTCTGAAATTGCCCTGATCAGGCTTGTCCTAACGAGGCCTTATTGGAGCATACCCTAGTGAGGCCCCGCTCCGGCTATGCTTAATACGGTCGTACTAGAGCTTACCCTGGTAATGCACTGCTCCAGATCACGTTATAGTAAGGCCATACTAAAACTCGCTCTGGTAAGGCCCTACTAAGGTTCGCCCTAACGGGGCTGTACTCGTTTACCCTAAAAAGACGCTGCTATAATGCAGTTCTAGTCAAAAGGCTTGCCTTAAAGGTTTCGTAATGAATATTGGAAAAGTTTACAATATTATTATAGTGTAAAAAAGGTATGAGCCGTGAGCAAAAGTGTCGCCGTAGAACGCGAATGCGCGTTGAAGTATATCGTTCAGTTTCTAGAGCAATAAAAAGTACGTATATAAAACCTTCCAAACATGCATGAAATATAACCTCTCTATTTTTTGTCAAATTATCTATAAATGAAGTTTACATAAAATAGACGAAGTAGAGACGAATGATTTACTTGGGATTACTGTAACATAGAAACGTAATTAAAAGTCAGCAATATTGAGAATGTTTCAATCATTTTCTGACATCCTTCAGCCCTTAGCATTCGTTTATATTGATATACGCTTACGGATTGGTGAATTCAAATAATTCTTAATATTTTTAGCCCTTTTTTCGTGTTTGTCTTCTCGAGTGTATACTTAAAGGGAAGACGAAACCTCCGTACTCAGACAGATGTGCGCCGCTTTGATCTCACTCCACTGTGAGTGCCATACTAATTTTATCTCTTTTGCACTTATGGATGTTTCATCTCACCATAAGGAGGTTTATAAGGTTGAGAGTATTCTGCAGTACGGTAAAGGGCGAATGAGAGGACGACTCTCTTCTTACTCCCAACTGCCCGTAGGGCAAAAAGAACGAAGCGTGCGTTTCATTGGCATGGCGCAAACATAACAGTTTCTGTCGGCTAAAGATGTCTTAACAGAACTGGGTACACAGATTATGGGCGTAGTAACCTCAATTTTTGTCCTAGATTGAATATATTATGTGAGATATCAGATAACAGATAAAAGGGTTTTAAAAAAATGTATGAGGATCACTCTTGTATATATCGAAATGCCACAAGATGGCCGTCATTCCTACTATAATCGTTCACCTATACCTAACTTCAGAACGCTTACGGTGCAATGAGACAAAGAGCACGTGGGATTGAGTCAATATTTGTATATATATTTTATTCAACGGCATATAAATTGTAATAAGTATGTTGTACATCAGAGATGTTGTTAACAACTAGAAATCAATAAGAACTAGAGTTTTTATTAAACTAGAGAAAAAAAAATAGAGTGATTAAAAATTATTAAGCTAATTTAGTATCAAAAAATATAGTAGCTATAAAAATATACAGTAATTATAAAAATGCTATAGAAAGTCATATTGAACTTACTTTAAAAGGTATGAAATAAACAAAAAATTTTATTTAAAAAACTCCCGACTGAAACAAAAACTATAATAAACAAAACTATAATAAGAGGACTTTAACTTTGAAAAGTTTTCATATGAAACTGAATCTAAAAATGATGAAATAACTTGCGATGTTATTTTTGTTAACATCATATTTAAATTACAATAATTCATTTACCGCTGTCACTACAGTCGGGACACCCCTTCTTCTGTGTTAGAAAACGTCCATATCGTATAAAATTTTTCTTTCAAATTAAAGTCCAGACGCCAGCATGTTTCTTGATATGTAAAAAACGGTTAAAATGTTCGGAAGACGTTTTTTTTATAGTATAGATAACTGCGAGTGATGTGGCTATAATGTAATCATAAATCAAGCATGCAATAAAATTTTTCTCATGCTGGTTTATTCACCTCCAATTTGTTATAATATCATTTTTTAATTTTCTTCTCAATGTTTTCTTTAGAGCTGTAATACGGAAAATCACGCAATTTCCACATACGCCATATGAACGCGTATTTAAAGAGTTCATAAAATATAAGAATTTAATGTGAACGGTGTAGGTCTATTAAATTCAAGCACAGTCGTTGAGAGATTTCTGAGATTTCGATCTACCTGGTTCACCTCCTTAATTGAGGAATGCCTAATACTGTTGAATAACAAGTAGGTCATTCTCAGTCTTGAATTAAATTTTTTTTCAATGTCATCCCATTTTAGAAAATGTCCGTTTTGCCACGCTTCCTCTTAGATTTCGGACTGTCCACTTTGACCCAGTGTCTCTTAAATCACAAGATACGTATCTCCATGAGTAAATTCGCTTTGATTCGTGACCACTCTGTGTCATTCGGTCGTTGGTGAGTACCGCTGCCCGCAGATTCTCGCGATACTTGACATAGACACTACATATAAACTGTACACCCGGGCCTTATTCGGAAACGTCGAAACTGGTTGCCGGCTGCCGGCTGCCGACTAAGGAAATTTGAAAGTCCGCGCACATCTTGTGCGCGATGGACCCTTGGACGCATTCTTAGTCGACTTCGTGTCCGAGGGACCCCTTGCTGATGCGTATATGTACAGTTTCTCGAGCCTCTAGCGTATTTTCTTGTCTCTTGTGGTTCCTACTAGGAGTTTTTATGATTTCATGGTAATGGCGTCATCCCGATCTAACTAACTATCGAGAATTGCAGACTGGGACGAACTGAAAACAATTGAATTTATAGTTAAATTATTAATTAAATTTACAAAATTTAATTACAAAATTGTTTAATACAACATTTTTTTATAAAAATGTATTGTACGACCATATTTTTTAAATAGCTTTCCAAAATAATTTGAGGTCATCAATGGAATTTTACTTTAACTTCTTTTGAATGTTAACGCAATTAAAATAACTAGAAACTGCTATAGTTATAAACTGAGTTTAGAATTGCGATACATAATCTCTCTTTGACTATTTGCAATCTCTGTTATCTATTTGATCGTTGCTACACGTAGGAAGTAATGAATTGCCATAACCAACTTTAGCATCAGAAAATGTATAACAGTCGGACGAACCAACATGTTGGTTGGCCTAATAAATAAGTTGGTTCACTCAACTGTTATTTATTTTCTGGCGCCAACGTTTGTTCTAACAACTTAGTATTTTTATCACTTCTTGGCAACTCGTATTCAGTCGAAGTTCCGAGATGGAAGGTGACTTACTCCGCGCGTATATTACCTTGTCTTTATTATTTTTATTTTCAAGTGTGAGACTTCCGCGCAAGATAACTAGTGAGGATTTCAATGATAAAAAATCTACAAAAATGTACTAAACGACTACTAACTATAACCATAATTTAGAATTTAGCCATTTTTTATTTAATCATTTCCTTGGGCCATGAAGCGAGAGAGAGAGAGAAAGAGAGAGAGACCGATAGAAATTTGTAGCATGTTGCGTTAACAAAATTTTTAACATCTTCCATACATAAAAATATATAAAATACCTAATAACTACCAACTACAAATACAATTCAGAATTCCTGTTACTTGTTCAAATCAAAATAAAATTTATTATTTGTTTGATATTATTTTTTCGAAATAAAAATAAAATGTATTGTTTGTTTGATATTATTTTTTCTTAATACAAAGCGTGGGAGTTTTTTCAAGGGAATTGGAAAGGTCTTGGGGCCTTTGGCATTAACATGTAGTCTTGTCTCACGAAACGTGCTGGTCGTTCGAGTTTCGCGTGCGTAGGACTTAAGTATATACCTATAACGTATATAACGACTGTGTACAACATACTATATGTCACATTGGCGACATCCACGCAGATACGTCGAATTTTACCTGTAGCACGATTATGCGTCTCGTATGACGCATTTCTGACGTCATATGCATTTCCAATAGGGCATCAGGCCGTCAATAAAAACACTCGCGCGCGAGTGCGTTCGTTGGTTATAGCGTATAAAGATGGATATACAGCACCGTGAATTACCAAAGCGCCCTCTAGGGGACGAATGGCACTGCGATAAGTCATCATTTCTGTGGCTGTTACTCTCCGATCGAAGAGATCTATACGCGTCGCGATCGAGACCGTGCGTAATTTCAACCGCAAGGACGCGATCGTTAACCATCGATCGTACATACAGAGCGGTTCAGAAACAAGGCCATGCGTTTGATTACCTCGCAGATTGTGAGATAAAGAGTATTTTCATCGTCGATAGAAATATACGATCTATAAGGACACGATTTCTAGTCGCACGTTGATAATCAGTTGTCAGCATTACAATATAATTCCTCCGCTTTTAATCCCTGCATGTATTCGGTATCTTAAGAGACATTTCGATTATCAAGTCGTAAAATAATGTTACTTTATTGGTACAAATATTATTCTCCTACGTGTGATGAGACAAGAAATCTATTAAATAAAAAATTCCAATGTGTTAAGGTACTCGTAGTATGAGCATGTACTTGATTATTAGATACGTTGCTGAATTTTTTTGATGCTACAAATGATGTATAGAAGAGCATATGTATAAAATCTCAAGCAAAATGTTTACCGCCTATTGACACTAAATAAATAAATCCAAAGTCGAGAGAATTAGTATGGTTTCTTATGGAAAAGGCGTTACGATCGCCATTTTGCTTCCTCATAGAGGAATTTTTGTGACGGGGAAACATTTTTTTTTTTTAGTTTTCAATGTTAACGTATTCAAAACGTTCCAAAACGTTCAAAAATCATATTTAGAAAAAATGTCTGGATGCGCGCGCGCGTGTGTGTGTGTGTGTGTAAGTATATATGCTCTGGTACTGTAAAATTGAAACGTCTATAACTCAAAAACGGTTTGAACTACAACGCTGCCGTTTCGCACACATGTTAACCTGTATAACCCCTTCATTCACTGCACTTTTTGTCGACATTACTTAAAAATTACAAATTTCACGGCATTTTGAAATTTAAAAAAAATGACTGTGAACGCTCTAATTTCTGTAAAATTTAAGATTTCCGGCTAATTTTATATATATATATATAGAGTATTATATAAGAATAGTTCATATTGAATTCGGGAAACATCGGCCGAACGGGTCAGATTTTATAAATGTTGAAATTTTTCGAAATATCGTAAAATCGCTTGAATTTTTGCAAATTTCAAGATATAGTGCTGATTTTTTTTTTTTTTTTTTAACAGAGTATTATAAAAGTAAAGTTGGTATAAATTTTGGAGAGAATCGGTCAAACGGTTCGGATATTAAAACAAGCTACAAATTTAAACTTGCAAATTGTTTCCTCGGGATTCCGCACGATCCTCAATGCTTTCTCTATGTGGAAAGCAAAATTAAGAAAGATAGTTCCTCATAGAGAGGACTTTGATGATCGTGCGGAATCTCTAGGAAGCAATTTGCAAGTTTCAATTTGTAGCTTGTTTATTTTTATTTTGCAATTAGATGGATATAGGAACACAACGCGTAACATTTCCCCAATATTTAAAGGATAAAAATTTTATTAGATAAATTGTGTTTACCGAATGTTTCAATGAGAATTCTTTCGAGAATCTTCGATTAGTACGCGAGCATATGATTCACTGTATGCCAGTATGGCCACGCTATTAATTCAGGATCACTGATTTATTAGCTGTGTTAGGTCCTTAAGTTAGACCCGTAGCCGACAAGTATATCATAATATGTGAATTTTGTCTAAGAATGCATCATTTTCAAATTTATTATCGATCACAAATTTAGAGTTATAAATTTGCGATATTTAAATACATTTTATAAGTTATGATCACGAGTCAAAATTTTCTGCTGGTCAAACAATGTGAGTCAATATTCGTCTCATTTAAATATTGTACAGTTCATAAATAATGGAAACAAGTAATTAAAATTGTACTGCAACTTATTACTATTTTTTCGAAATAAAAACAACGATATTTCAACATTTTTGTAATAAATCTCTCATTTGACTAGCTAATCCGCTCTTACTTCCTTAAGTTTTAGTACTTGAGAATTTTTGTTATCTTTATAATTTCGTCCAAGACCTTAACAATTCGCCTGAATAAAATCTACTAATCCGTTGTACACAAAATGATGAATTAATTATCCAATCGAAGGATTGAAAAAATTAAAGAATTATTGCAATCTCCAATTATATCCATGGTTTTAATTCAGAAAGACACTTGAGCCGTATTTACATACAGCTTTCATGCTTTTATGGAATTAAGCCATCGAAATTATTTCTAGAGGGACCAATTCTGTGAATCAAACGCCTGTATGTGTATAAAAAAAATTTGAATATATAATTTTTTATTTCTTCATAAAAGTAAGTTTTCATAAAAAAAAAATTTCATACA